>PTEX01000148.1:846465-867299 GCA_003342815.1 Eudromia elegans | reverse complement strand
AGACCTCTGAAAAATAATTTTAAAGACATGGCATGGTGTTTGTAAATTTGAGACATACAAATTTAAGCTATATTGACCAATATTTCAGTGGATAGGCTAAGTGGATAGGCTCTAAGACCATACATGCCCTAACTTTCCCTTGAATGCTAGTACTGCAGTATTTCTGAGTTGGTTTTTTTTCCTGCTAATTGTAGGAGTCAATCAGCATGTTTCAAAGGTTTCTTAGTAGTTACTAGAGGGAAACTGTGAAAGTACACAGTTGGCCTTGAAAACAATATTTCAGGGGCCAGAAGGCATTTAATTCACATCATATTGCAAGGGCACCACATGTTTTGACAGGCCCTGAGAGAGGTAATTCAATGAGCATCACTTTAATGATGTATGATTTAGACAGCTATTTTTTTCCTTTTGTCCTCCCAGTGACCCTGCTCTTTCCCCCTTTATTTTCAGCCCTGCCACAGATTCACTGTCACAAGGATGTCAAGTTTGGAGCCATTTGTGTCCTTGCTCAGAAAATAGCATGCAAAGGATAGAATTACATGTGCAGATGACTGTGCAGTTTATAAAGCAAGACAAAGACAATTAATCCAGTTTGCTCATATTCTTTGCTTGTCCAAGGCATAGGTTAGACATATGGGGCCAAGTTTATCCCTGGTTAAAACCTGTTGGTGCCCCTGGATTTTAACCATGAGAAATTTAATTCAAGACAACTACTTACGAGAGCTTGGCTAATACATATGTGCTAGCATGGCCCATAATTTTAATAATGATTAGAGCAAGTGAAAGTAAGTAGGTGGAGGTAAGTAGAGGTAAATCATGTGTTTAAAATCAAGAAATTCCATTGCCATTAATTATTCTTTCCATCTTTTTGGTGGCAATATGGAAAGGAAGGATATTTTGATTTCCTTACACAGATCTGTGAACTCTGCAGAGTTGAAACAACTGCATTTTTCTGTCCCTTTGCAGCTTAGTCACCGTCTCAGTGATACTGATCAACCTCAGCAAAAGGGGCTGAGTCAGATCTCAGAGCTGGTTGACATCCAATAACTCAACAAAAGTACGCAGAGAATCAGCTCCACTATGAAAGGAAGTCAATAGGCTTGGGAATGCTACTCTAAATAATAGCAATAATATTTACTGCTTGAATGGAGGGAAGGTAAAGACATTGTGGAAGGGACAGACCACAGCCACTTCTACTAGATCTATTAAAGAGCTAAGAAAAAGAAATTTACGGATTTAATATCCTTAAAACCCTGACTGCCATTTTCCCTCTCCTCTCAAGTATAGGTACAGAAATGAAAGATGTAGTGCTTGTGCAAATCTGCACTTTTTAGCATCAAGATTAAGGAAAGTCTTTGGATAGTATAACGCTGTTTTCATCTTTGCAATATAGGTCTCCAAATGTCCTATACTTCTCAYTTGGCCCTGTAAGAAGATTTCTGGGAGTCTGGTTTCTTTGGCTGTAGTTTCTCTCTCTCCATTTCTCACCTATTCTGTTTGGTCCAGCAGCATGAAGAACAGGTTTCCAGCTATGAAGGTCTGGAACCAGGGATTGCTGTTRCATTTCTACTTGAGCAGGGGTCGCTTCTTGCTGCAGAAGCATAGGCTTATGGTTTGTGAAATCAGACATCTGAGAAACACAATCTGACTAGAATAGGCCAGTCAAGAAAGGTTTTAAAAATCTATGGATCAAGTTGCCTGGTCACAGGGAATGAGACTTTGAGGAGCTGAAAACTTTTTCTTCTTAATTTCAGTACTTTCTTCTCTGGCCAAGGCAAMAAAGGCTATATCTGTGCTCTGTTAGGTACCTTGTTGCAACTGTGCTCTTTCCAGAAGAACTGTTTATCATTTTCACAGAAAATTAAGATCTATTAGCATTACTATAACTTTTTAGGTGTTACCCATGTTATTTACTGTGCTTTTATGTAACCTTCTTAGTCTTGATTACAGTTCTAAATCTTTTCTCTCTGATACTCATATCTTCACTGACCTCTAAAAATATGATATGCTAATCCACACTTAAAATAAGCTTCCAGCTATCTGAGGTCTACTGGGACATTATACCCACACATTTCTGCTCCACTAGATTCTGATTTTGATGGCATCAAGGCAATTAATAGTCTCAATATTTAGATACAAAACAAATTTGCCTTGTATATCAGTCTACAAGATAATCACTGTAGCGATCCATAAAACCTTATTGTTTGTAGAAGCCAAATTAATGTTGTAAAAGTTACTGGTATATGCGATTGTGTCGCTGTTGATGCATTTCAGGATAGCCGGACTAAAATAAAACCAAAAGCCCCTGATATATGCCAATTCTCACAAGGTAGGATTTTTATTAGCATCTCTGTTTGTTTATATAAAGAATAAATAATTAAATGGTGGAGGAAGGTTCCCTAAATTTGCTTCGGTTCCCTCCCATTGCTTAAGCCAAATTCACAAAACTTTTTTCATATGTGAGAGTTTTGTTCTWGTTGTATGGACTAGAAGTTACTTTTGAGTGTCCAATTTAATTAAAGAAACARCATTGCTAATTATATTTTTGATATACAAATCTAGGCAGAAAACATTAAGAATCGTATCATTTTATTATACAAAAAAGAGTAAAARGGTCATTATTTATTATTGCTATTATCAATATTATTTTGTTACAACAGTGGAAAAGGGCATAATAAAACTSAGGATGCTGGTCTAAGCCTTGTACAGGTCTAGAATGTAGCATAGGCCTCAAAGAAGCTCGAAGAGATTTCTGTATAAAGAAAGAATATAGGTAGTGSAACCAGGAAGGTGCTTCTAACATTATTCTACAGGCATGTGGGGGAGCAAACTGCAATAGAAAACCAAGACCACACTAGTAATACATACCAGGGTTTATAATGTCTTAAAAATCTCTCATAGTATTAATTTAAAATTAATTTTAACTGTCATGAGATTTTTATAATTTTATTTTGTTTCTTTTTTGTGCATTGTATCTGTCTGCATGGGAATAAAAGAAAAATTTGACATGGGTGTGCAATTCCCTGAATACATCTGACTTAATCAGTGCTATATCTCTACTGTACACAAGCGTTCACAAATGCATCAAATGTCTATCAGATACTACAGTCAAAGTTTGGTTTTAAATGGCTAGCTTTTAAAAACTTCATTTCTTCAGGAAACAAAGCTATATGAAATTTTGATAACACAATTTTTGCTACATTAGATCATTTGTCATGTATTTTTCAACACAATGCAGCCCTTCTTATGAGCACTTCCTAACTGCATTTGTATTATTTGCATGTTGCAAAAGTTTGTGAGTGTCCTGTTGGTACCTGACAGGACATCAGGRCAGCACAGCTAGTCAGTAACAACCTAAGCAAATTTAGGAGCACAATCGCTCAGCAATCTTAAGCCATACAAGCTTCCTACAGGGAAGAAAATTATGCCAGCAGAGATTCTTGTTGTCCTCATGATRTGAATTATGTAAAAGTCAAGAGTGCATTTGAGGCTAGGCAGGATGGGTCTTTGAATGCTCCTAAATCAAAACAATAATGATTCACATGTTTATGAAGGGGATAAAAAAAGTGATTCACTTGCCTGCAGTAACAGGGAGCTAGATTTGGTGACCCATGTCCCCTAAAGTTCTGTGCTGATGTGAATTGGAAAACAAGAAAAAGAGTGAATTGACCTTGGGTCTTCAGCATCAGTGAAGAAGGGGCTGACCCTTGAGCTGCTGAGTAAAAGGTGGGACCAAGCGTGCACCTTGTCCTCTTCTGTTAAACTAAGGTTTTTCCCCTGATAGAATCAGGTGTCTCTTTTCATCCAGAGCGAGGTGTGCAAAGRAGCGAAGGGAATAAACTAGGCTGAAACCCAGAACTGTTTGGGTAGATGCCAGGCCTATCAAACGCATAGGAAATTATTCTGAATTGGGCCAACTAAGAGACCTCCACTGCCAGAGGTCCCATTCCCAGACAGGTTAGCATTTTACTACCATGGAATAAATGAAATATGCATTCCCCTTTATTTTATTTCTACTCTTTTTGTTTACACCTGTGTAGGCTGGGATTGTAARCTCAAACACTAAACTTTATGCAGCTTTAAAATTATGGAAATGAGAACACAATATGAGCAACAGAAAACAAGACTTGAACATTTCTAACCTGACTTGAAGATGCTTTTCAAATCAGGGAACAGCCATATGTGCATGMTGGTTATTTCCTTAGCTATGAGCCTGTTGTTGCGTGTAGTTTAGATTCTCTGCAAACTTACTTTTCTCACTGTATGTTCTAATTCCCAAATGTTAAAATAGCAAGATTGCTTCAAAGCTAGAAATAAACCATATTCATGTGGGATTAAATCCTACAATAATAAAAWGTGCCAGTTTACTTGGTACTTTGTTCCATTCAGAGTCAGATGAGTTCTAAAGGTGACTGACAGGATGCAGAACTGTGGGACTGTGACTATATTGAGTGATGGAGAAACAGACACAAATGAGGGTCAGAATCTACATTGACACCGTTTTTCACAGCGATATGGTCCAAGAAGGTGAATACAGACTTTCCTGAAGAGAGACCATTACTTATTCTTTGTCTGTTTATTTGTTTATTTTCTCTTTCATGGGTGTGCTGAAGTCCTTGTGGATTCACTGCAAACTTTCCAAAGTGAACACCAGCCCAGCAGCATGTATGTAGGTATCTATATCTTCTAGGGTGCATATGAAATAACAAAGATGTAGTAGTTCAATTTGTTGTACATCTACCTGGTGAATAACCAGATTGTATTTAAAAAGGAGTAAATTGMACATTTAGTATTATTTATGAAAGTGCATTAGGAAGGACGTCAGCTTAATCAGCTTCAACATTATCATTGTTCTGTGTAGAATATTTTCTATCTCCTTGTAGTTGTTTGGAGGTTAAATCTCCTGACTCAGTTTTCTTGTATCTGACTACTTCAACCTGTTCATGGACTGTTGAAATGAACTTTACAGGAAGAAGGGAGAAGATTTATCCTGTCTCTAAAATAGGTAAATAAGGATGGGGATAATTAAACATTCTTTCCATTGACCAGAAAACTGAGATTCACCTGCATGCTTATTTATTGAACCTCAAAATATTTAAATTTCATTGTGCCAAACCACAGCTTTGTGGTTTCTGAAGCAGAAAGATGGGAAGGTAAGCAGAGACAGATACTTATTAAATTGTAGTTTCACACTTTTTTGATCAGACACAATTATAAAGGCTATCAAACAAAATGGTCTTTCCTACCAAAACGTTCCATTACTAGAACCAKATATGTATCTGTAAGGGTTAATTCATTTTAATGAGACATGCATTACTTTACTTTAAGTTGCCCACTGCAGATTGCAAATTTTATCTAACTCCCAGTGAGACATTCCTTCTGTAGAACTGGAGAAGTTAGGGATTGTAATTAGGGAAGAAGACCTAGTTCAGTCCTCTCTAAGTGTACCATTGCTCCCTGGAGGACAGTTCCTAGYGATGTATATTGCCTGCTATTAAAAGCCTTGAGTGAGGGTCTTTAGTTGCTTCTTCAGATAATTATTCACATCTAATAGAACTTACCAAAAACCAGGTTTCCCCTCTGCTATTCAATATAATGTAGCATTTTTAACTATAGATCCTCTGAGAATTAGAAGTTCTTTTATAATCTTATATATAAGGAAGTTCATTTTTTCCCCCTTCAATATTTAATAAATGAAAAATGTTTGAAAAAAGGGGGGAAAGAGCAGATACCAAATACATATATTTAATTCTTATGTCACTATTTTGTGCTGGGACAATGAAAGTTCCAATATTCTACYTCATTTACAGAGAGATACATTAGCCATTTGATTGCAGAATAGAGACAGTGAAATATTGTGAGAGAGTGCTTAGTTAGAGTGATCCAATGGAATTGCAGGGCAGCCGGAGTGCATCTGTCAAATGGTATCACATATTATGGAATTTTAACTTRTGTCATTTATTTATCCATATTGTTTATGAGCAGAAGATGAGTTAGTGTTATTTGCACTGCAAAACTCCATGGTGGAAGATCCAAGGTAATGATTTGGACAGTCAGTGTTCTCTGGGGAGTTATTTCTGGAAACCAAAGTGCAGTTCATGTGAGGTAAAGKGTTGCTCTTCACTTCATGCTGAGTTAGAAAGTTGTTACTCTGGAAGACAGCGTCATAAAATTTAAATATCATTGGCTTCCTTGACTCTGTGATTCATGAGGCAAATAACGGTACCATTAAAAGAGAGAGAAGTAGTTAGCCCGTTCGAATGCAAAGCCAAGGATTAGAGATACATGAAATATGACCATGAGACATCAATTAAAATGCCTCGATCCCAGCAAAATGAGAATGGAGGGCAGAGGAGATGGGACACTTTTAACACTGCTACGGTAATGCAGAAATTATGGGGAGATTAATGGATTGAGAGGTGATGTGATGTTTAATGTGGCAGGATTAAGCAAGTTAATGTGATACTTCCAAATTATGAGTATATCCTCAAAAATCACAGAGACCTATTCTACTGTTGCCTGTGGCTGCATGTGCAGCAGACATTTCATCAGGCTAAAACCTTTCTACTGGGGTCACCATGTAAACAGTTAATGAAGCAGAAACACTCTGAGGGTTCATTGACTGAGCACATTTAGATGTGTTCTATATACATGTTCAATTGGCAGTAGTGGAATTACCTCACTGATGCTTTAAAGAAACTGTGGACGTTGTACCCTTCCAACATTAAATGGGGTGTTCATAATTAATTTCTTATTTTCTAAGCCGATGTAACAGTTTGGCTATAACTTTTATTAAACACTGCAAAGTTAAAAAGGGAGGAAAGAACCTAGGGGTCATAAACTACTTCATACGATTTAGAGTGCAGCAAGGACTTATTGTGGCTCTAGAGCCTCTTAATGTAACTGCTATTTTCTATGGAGTTAACTTCTCTTTTTTTCTTTTTTCTTTTTTTTTTTTTTTTTTTTTTTTCCTTTTTTCCTTTTTTCTTTTTATTTTTTTTCTTTTTTTTTCTTTTTTCTTTTTTTCTCTTTTTCCTTTTTTTTTTTTTTTTTTTTTTTCCAAAGGAATTGCCTTGTATGCCATATGCTATATCACTGTGATACAACTTAATACAAAGATGGTTTCAGACGTAATTCATGAGCCCAGGCACGGGTCTTCCACTATGCTGCAAAGTCCCAAATAGTACTCAACCTAATGCAGTATTTCATGAGCTGCAGGAACATCTTACAGTGCCTTTACAATGTCATGTCCTTAACACTTCTTTAAGCATGTTAGTATTTCCTGGGACATTGAAGGGTGACACATCCTCCACATTTCCTCCTATTCTAAGAAAAGTCATAATAAATGGAGTGCTGCTATGAACAGCTAAAGGGCGAAACTGTTAAAGTCTCCATGGTACTGATTTGTCTTATACCAATTACTCTCTGAACCCTTAGATTGGCAATGAACTCTTTTCTTTCACCATCTTCTCTCCATTACATCAACAGAAACAAACATCCCGCAAGAACAGTTACCTGGGAATAAATCCCAGATGCAGAGATTTCGAGACCAGGAGGAACTATTATGGCTTCTGCATAACAGGCCATTGAATTTTTACAAAGTGTCAAGTCCTTAACTTGACTGTGCTAAAATCACACATTAAATATGTAATCCATCATCCTGTACAGAACATATGACCTGTTTCCTCGCTTTTATCGTTTATATTGCTCTTCCTAGGAATCTACCAAGGGATAAATCCTCACTTAGCTTTATCTATCACATTTGCCTTACAGTCTGGCAGTATTTTGTGGATATCCTCTTCTACCCAAGATTTTGATGATGTCATTGCTTCTTGAATGAGTATTATTGGCACCAACATCTTCTCTGAGCTTCTTCCACTTCCAATAGAGCAAAATTCTTTATGCGCTTTTTCATGAATAACTAACAGTTTCTCATACATGCCAAATATATTTTATGCACAAAAAGTGCAAAAATTTAAACACATTCTTTATCTTTAGGTCCTACAAAGATTGTCTTTGAAATGAGAGAAACCTATTTAAACTGATAATGTTTTTTATTACAGAGATAACAATGAAGAGTGACACTCCCATGACCACGTAAATGTACCTCTTAGGTGAAGTACTGCATAACCCTCAGTAGGATGGAGACTACATTGACTCATATGTAGCTGGCAACTTGTTCAGAGAAATTCTACTATCCCAGCTCTGTTCTATGTGAGTGCACTACTCCCTACATTTTAAAAAAGCTATTATATTATACTATTCAGAAATATATTGACATTGTTTATACTGTAATACAGATTAAGGACTTCTCTGACATAGATCATGAAATATTTTTATTGTGAAAATGAAAGTATAAAATAGGTTGCTGCAATGACATTCTTCTGTATATATTTAGATATTTGTAATATCTGTAATATGCTTTTATGTTTATAATGTATACGTATATACATATATATTCACATAAACACTCTCTCTCCCACACACCATATCCATATTGCTAAGATATAAAATATGATATGGAAAAATAATCTGATATGTGAGTTTCTTACGAACATTCAGAGCCAAGGGGCAGAAGACATATTCAGGTCTAGTTAATCAGCATCTTGCTGTAAGAGAAGTCTGTCTCATCTGTTGGTTTTCAAGAACTGGAAGGTTTTGATCCATCTGTCACGCAATTCCTCCCATTTCTATTTGGAGAAAGATGCAATCTGTTCCATTAATAAAATGTCGCAAGTAGTTTCCTCCTTCCATGCAGTTCTAAACCCACTTGACAGGTGGATATTTTGACCTGTACATGGTGCAAAGCATTGAGTCATTTTAGTGAGTGTATGTCTCCATAAAGAAAAGAAAGATAGACACTAATTAAAACCTGGGTAAGTCATCTGGAAGACTGGTAGCACACGCTGGCATTTGTTAACACAATACAAAAGTCACTAATTACAGTAGTATTGTTAGTGCCATTGAAGTTATAACAGCCTGTCAGAGGTGCCATTATAAACCACTATATTCAGGTGTTCACAATGACAACCATAAAAATTAAAATAAAGCTGAAACTTGGCATGGATGATATCAGTTTGGAGCACTTTTTTGTTGTTGTTTTTTTTTGGTTTGTTTTTGTTTAACAAACTTGATGTGGGGATGCTTGTTCCTGCACTCATTTGTATCTAACTTCAGTGATTTAAAAATCTTACTGGGAAAATCACTTATAAAATAAATAGCTTGGGATTCAAACCCTGGTTCTTCTATTTACCGCAGGTCATCATGCATCTTTGGTTTTAGTCAGGTTCTTAAGTATCTGTATAACTCTAAACAGCTTAGGAGTTTAACAGTTGTAATCAACCATTGCAGTTTAAATACTTTAGTGCATCAGGTTATTAATTTCTCAGAGTCTCCATTTCTTTCTTCAAGATACAATAGATAAGAAAGAGGGAGAAAACAATGCTCCATTTTCCTGGCTCCCATTTGCCCTTTTACACTGTCAGCTCCTTGGAGTGGGAGTTTCTTTATGCCACTGTTTACACAGCTCATGGCCCAGTGGGATTTCAAGCTTCCATCAGGTAAAGCTCAATGGGAAGGCAAATACCATATAATGGAATGTTTGCAAATATTCAATGTGCTGGTGGCTGCTTGTAGGGTTTTACGGGAAATCAATTATTCCTGTATCTCTGCTAAAATGGGCCAATTCAAAAGCAGCTGGCAAAATTAAAGATTCCAGCCCTTAATTTCTCACGGCGTGTTAATTCATAGACTTAATGAAAGAAAACTGTTTACATGTTATACTTATACCTACATTAGAATGATTAGATCCCATAAATTATGCAGGACACCATTAATAAGTTTCATTATGCATCAGATTACAATGTCCTCATTCCAGCAGCAGTCTCCGATTAATTACACAGCAATCACTGCAGAGCTGACACTGCGAGAGATGGGGGATTACCCTGAGTGCCCCTTGGTGCAAGGAGTCATTAATATGATGGCACAAGGATTTGGGATAACAAATCACCCTTGGTTAGAACAGACCGGAACTCATTAAAGTTTAAACATTGTATGGATTTAATCTTTTATTTAAAAAAGTAAACACAGGGGGGATTTGCCTGAAAATAGTACCTTGGGTTTTCCTTTACACAAATAAATCTGCTTGTGGCAACAATGTGGAAAAATAACAAGGTGACTTAATAAGATGCATCAGGTAGGTATTAAATAATTGATGTAAGGATGTATTCTCCTTCCAGTGCTTCTTCAGTGGTTGCCTTTTTCCTTCTCTCCCTTCATACAGTAGAGAAAATAGCAATTCTTCCTCACACATAACTCCAAAATCAATAAAAAGTCATAGGCTGGGTTGGTTGTGCTTATGCCATCTTTGCTATCCATGCCATACAGAGCATCCCAATTATCTCCCAGCTTTTTATAAGAGCTAGACTTCATGGGGAAGCAAGTGAACAACTTATCTACATGTATGTGGACAGTGCATATGAGCTCAGTTATAAATATCTTCAGGTTTACATGTTTTTTGGGGTCCTGACCTGTGATATTTGGAACCATTGAGCCTATAGATAGCTAACTCAGCTAGCAATCCTGCGTTAGAAAAACATATTGATTTAACCTTGATCCTATGCAAAAGATCTTCATATCCAGAGAGAGAGACTGAAAATTTGCAGCACTGACTTCCAGGCCAACACCTCTACTTCCCACCTAAATTCTTTTGGAAGGAAAAATGACACATCAAACTAAAACCAGACACTGAGGTTGAAATTGCCAGGGAAACAGACATATTTCAGGACGCTGAAATGTTGCCAAGGCATTTACTCTAACATTTTTATTGCTCAGAAGATATTTAAATAACCCCTTAGTGGCCAGAAGATCTGTCTCAGTACCTCTCAAACAGATCATTGCCTTCCCACATCAAGAACAGATCACAAGTTACTACAAACCCAAAACAGCCAGAGGAACGTGTGGACTCTAAACTTATTCCTTCAGAGCCCTCTGTTCTTCAGGATGTGGTTTATTTACTACAACTCAATTGCTGTCTTAAACTTAGCTATCTTTACATACATGTTTCTTTCTGGATATTCATATTTGTGAGTTTAAAACATCTCTTAACTGCTTTAAAAAAGCAAAGCTCTCTCAATATGCTTAGGGCGGGAATGGATCAGGAAGAGAACTCGAACAAAAAGTTAAAGGAAATTTTATATAGCTCCATCTCAAATGAATAAATAAATAAATAAACAAACAAACCAACCACAACAACTAATTTTGGAGCATTTGTGAGAAAATGGAGACTATTTGGGTTAAAGCCCGGTTCACACTGCCCCAGGATGCCTGTGGCAAAGGCAGAAAGTGAAGCCTGGCCCACCACTCAGAGGTTTGAGCAATACCCGTTTTCCAGTTGTCTTCTCCATAAAATACAAATAATCGCACGAAGGAGCTTCATAAGCCCTGCCTGATGTTCCAGAGAAGTAGCTAGGGGCATGGACTCTCTTTCCTCTAAAGCCTTAATTGAAAACAAAGTCACTCACAAACAGAGGAGAAAGCAAACCAACCCAAAAAGCCTCAGGACTGAAATACCCTAGGTGACCAGCAATCTCCGACAAGGACACTGGCATGGTTGGCAAGCAAGGATCAGCGTGGCACAAAACCTCCCAGTCTGCTGTATGCTGCTGTCCCAGCGTGGAGTAGCAGCTCACTCCTGTTGCTTCTGTATTCTCCTCTTTCGCTTCCACCTTCACGCTTCTCTTTTGCATTGTCACAGCTGAATCAAAAACATTTTTTCTTCCTAATAATACCCTCCTTCCCCAACTCCTCTCCATCACCAAAAGCTATGTGAGATAAGCAGAGTTTAAAAAAAAAAAATTAAAAATCCTGCTAAAAATTTCTGCTAGATGCTGCCACTGGCCACGTGGGTTCTTGCACCTTTTACTGGCAATTACGCCTCTGGGACAAGTGCCCTTAGTGTCTATATTTCTATAACCCTGCACCAAAAAGTCTCTCAAAGCCAGCTTTTAATACCTGAGCTTTCATATCTCCATTGGGCAGGTTTAACTGCAGACTTCACTCTGTCTTGCAGCCTCTGTTAAGATTTCTGCTTTATTTCTCAAATAAGTTTCCCCCTGCAGCCTATGCTTCCTACCTCAGCTCTCAAGCTTGTATCAAAACTGCTTAGAGATCTCTTTTCTTTTAAATTCATTTTTGAAATTTCCCATCTTCTGCGCTGTTTTATGATGTCTCCTATAAATCAGCCTCTCTGCCAAATAATAAGGAAGGCCACACATTTAGTCCTAGCAAAAAGGAACACAGTAGGACCCCAGCAGGTACAAGAAAAGACATAAACCAGCAAGGGGGCAGTCTGAGCTCATTCATAAATTGAAATTTGTCCTTTGATAATAACATGCAGCCACCGCAAGAAAGATTTTCAAAGGTAAAMGGTGACCTGGGAACACGATAGCCTTTATACTCTGGGATAAAAAAGCCCAGAGGAAGATTAAATGGTCTTGTGGTCAGTGTTAGTCAGCTCTGCAGTTGCATGCCATCACTATTCAATTACTGATATTCTTAAGCAGCATATTTCATTAATATGCATCTATATGTATATATATTTTTCCTATATGGGAAAATCAGCATAAGCTTTACTCAAAAAAAAAAAAAAAAAGTTCCTTCTCAAGAAGTACTTCAGGTAGCGCCTGCAAAAGTCCTGCAAAAGTGTTTGCTTTCTTAAGCTTGGTGCAATGAAAGGGCCCAATGCTTCTCACTATAGAGTGTCTGAACATCTGTCCCTGTGCATGTTGAATGGGTGTGAAATGCTGTTGGATGGATGGCGTTGTCTTTTACACCCACATCCGAGTGTCCTCCTGAGACACAAGTGTCCAGACCAGGGCATGATAAGGGAAAGTAAGGGGAAAATTGTGATAATGGAAGACGCTGGAGRGGAAAGGGCCAATCACGGCTTCTGACTTGGGCTCAGAGAAATCTCTAACAGATTCCTCCAGAGAAGTGATATGGAATTTAAAGGCATTTGTGTGATGTAAGCTAGAAAGGATCAGAGATGACATCTTCATTGCTTCGATTTTCATTAGCTGCAGGTCATTAAACAAGCATTTGCGGGTGTAATTCTGTATGCATAAAACAAGTGAAATATTCATTACATACAAAATGAGTGAAAATGCACTCCCACTGCTTCTGTGCACGATAACTGAAGTATAAAGATAGAGATGACCAGAGGTCTTCCTCTCATTGCACCAAATTCCTTCTCCCATTGGCATGCACTAGGACACTAGTATTAAAAACAAAACCCAATATATGCTAAAGCTAAGCTACCTTTTTTTCTTTTGTGGTGCAAGAGCCTTTGCAAAGAGTGGATGTAGCTCACGCAGAGCAAAYTATACTCAAACTATACTCTGAATTCGTGTTCATGAAAATCCATGTAAGTTCCATTTCCTTGTGCATTTATACTACAGTTACTTGCTAAATAATCCTCTGTCATATCTTTCCACATGACYCTTGTGTCTGTCATTCAAGGTGTAAGCAAATGAAAGCAAAGTTTTCTAATGCTCAAACATTTGGCAGCAGTGCTACAACTGCCTTCCTGTTTGCATAATGGCACAGCAGAAAACTACAATTCTCTAGAGCATTGATAAAATGGAAATATTCAAAAACTATCCCCAGAATGTCAAATTCGAAATATTTAGTTTTCTCATTGTCATAACCTCTTTCTGTTTAGTGGATAGAAAATGGATTGATACTATTTTTATGTGACAGAAAACTAGTGGATTACAGAGCTGCATTGGGTAGATGTGCTTCTTGGCTCACAGGACTTGATGGACCTTCAGCAAACCTTCTGTGCAGGCCTGCAACCAGTTACCTACATTTTCTGGGAAGAGATTTCCTATCTGCAAAATTAGGAATARTAATTCCATACCCACCATTATAGATTTACCAGGGTGATCCTTGAGGCTGCCAGGTATGAGCAGAATAAAACTATAAAAGCTGGAGGGTGCAGATTTCTGGAGGGGTCATGCTGGTGCTCTGCACAAGAGATGTTAGAAAAAGACCTTGCTGGCAGTATTGGTAAACCTGGTATAACATTAGGTACCCTGGAGAAGAACCATAGAGTGTGTTATTTGTTCAAAGGTAGATTTTKAATATCAGGAACTTGGGGAATATGGACTGTATTAATTCAGTGCTTACAATTGCATATTCAAGAGTATTTTCAGATTCCAGTCTACTAAGTCTTTTTGAAACCTAATTCAGTTTACTTACAGTTTGTGGCTTGGAGTTTAGAAAAAGAGAAAGGGAAAAGTGTTTATTTTAAAATATTTGGGATAAAGGAACATGGAAGAAGCCAAGGAAACTCTTCTTCTCCTCCCAGGAATACAAAACAAAACAAAATACACTCAGAAGCCCAAAACAAACCCCACCTAAATTAAAAAGAAAAAGGAGAAGACAAACGAATAGGAAAGAAAAATAGTCCAGCTCCCAGGAAGCATAACACTAAGAAAACCCCATGGAGAAAAGGACACACATTTGCATCCTGCACAGCGCGTGGCTGTGATTTTGCTGAGAGGCACAAAGGACTTGGAGTCYGTACAGAGCATGTAAGGACATCAAAGTACGTTTCAGCATCCAAATCAGAAATGATCCCTCTCCGTGTCAGCAGGCATTTATTTGGGTAAGCATCAACAAGCCAAGAAGGTGTAAAAAGAGCAGCCGTGGCAGAAAGAGCCCTAGTGGAATAAAATAYGCTCATTCTCGCTGAGGAACTGGCCAAGCAAAGGCATTTTCTTTTTTTCCCTCATAGGAAACTATWCCTGTGTATTCCTTAAGCATTAAAAATAAATAAGTCCTCATATAAAAGTATTGCCTTACTCAACAGAAGTACTCAGAATGCAGCGGTTCCATTTGGAAAGCTGGAGGAGAATCAGAGGTTTATTCTGGGGACCGAGGGCGGTAATAACGAAGTGTGGTAATAACGAAGTGATTGCACTCGCTGCGTCCTGCTCAGCAGAACTTCCAACCGCAGCTTATCCTGGTGCAGCAAAGTTTGCAGAGAGAGGTGCCTCAAACGCTTAAGACGAAGCTCAGTGTATCCATTTAGGGATGATGAAAACAACAAAAAACAACCAAAATCCCCTTGGCAGGTTGCTATTAGCTCAAGGGCTCTGCCTTTAATTGGTATGAATAATTAACCAGCACTGTRCATGGACGGCTAAGCATGATAATAGAGATGTTTCCTTTTGAGGTCGAGATTATATCCTTTATAACACTGAGTAAATCAGGCAGCATGTAGGAGCAAGTTGTCTCTTGCTGGATCGGGCTGGAAACGTTCTGCTAACCAAGACCCTCAGAGCAAATTTAAAAGAACAGAAAAGGGCTGTGGTTTCCAGAGGAGGAAAGTAAAAGTGTTCCCAGCCTGGGGTTTTAAGACTGCTTACCAACACAGCAGATAAATGCTTCTGTTGWAAGCCTTCACTGGAAGTCTAATGTGGACTTTACTGGTCATCTTTTGATATACTCTGCATCTATTATGTTTTTTAAGAAAAGGGACATAGTAACTAAGATCAGCAGACAGACATAAAATGTGCCTCACATTATGTGGGGCTCAGCTGGCATTACGTGATTCTTATATTAAAGTCTAGCCAGGAGAATTTCCCGTGGAAATTAGTAGTAAAAATGAAGACTGATTTGTGAAATAGAGCAGGGAACTCAGGCTCTGCAAGTTACACCTGCAGTCTATATCTACCTCACTAGCCTGGTATCCACATCTCTGCACTGAGGCTAATCCAGAAGTAGAGACTACAGTTGAAACCTYTATTGTTCTGTAATCAATAGCAATAGCACTGGGTTTTACAACATGTCCATACATTCAGAAAGCATTGTTGTGTTAAATTTTTTATCTCATTTTACYGGTTACAAGTTGAACCACCAGTCTGTATTGGAAGTCTTCTGAATTTTATCCTGTGGAAGCCAAAGTTAATAACACATTCTGATAATTCTTTGATGCAATCCTCCTTCTGTAGAGTGAAGTGTACAGATATCTGCCCCTCTGAACATAGTAGGATTCAAAAAACAAATAATTTCTGCTTTACAGGTCTGAGTTTTGCTTTAGATATTAGCTTCTGTGGTTTTTTTTTCAAGCTGTCTTACTCCAAAAGTATACTTATATTCTTTACATTTATGATAAAACTGGTCAGTTAGTGTATGTACCAGACTCTTTATAGTTGTACCATCTTGAGCATAATTTGCATACTTGGTACAGTGCAGAGTACCAAACTTGCCCTGAATGAGGAGGCACATCTAAGCAGGACATTACAATGCTATATGAGGTGCCAGCTTAATTTCTGAAGGAAGAGTGGCTGCATCAACCCTTGTTTTCAGCTAATCAGGTAATATCTTCTGTTTTCCAACAGGATGACTTCCCAGGTTAGGACACACGGCTAATTGCRGTCTAGGTTTGATGCACCTACAGAGCACCAAGTCACCATGTGTGGATGCTTCCCCAGTGGTCTTGCTCACGGTGGGGTCCTGAGTGAGTCCTATGCAGTTCCAAAAAGAGCATGACAGAGTCAGATACTGCCCCTCAAATCTTTGTGTTGTCTCCACAGATGCATTGAGATGCCTGATAGCAGCTCCAAACTGCAGTCTGTGGCTTCGTCCTCTGTATGGAGTCATATCTTCAGAAGCTTCAGTGGCCTGAGCCTGCTGGAAGMTGTTATGAGGTCCAAGAGCTGATCAGTGCCTCTTCTGCACTCCTTAGCTCTGAGTTTCTCATGGGCTAGGTCATTAAAAGCTTTATGGGAACTGGAGGTTGCACTGTGATTTGACTGCTCATTTGTTCTCTGCTCGCCCATCATTTTTCATGTATTCGACACTGAAGACCATTGGTTTAAATACTAAAAGTCAACTCTACTCATTACATTGTTCATCCCTCATGCTATGCACATCCTCAGTGMTGGAAGCTGTGTCAGACTGTCTAGTGTATTGGCTTATTTATTCCTTTTTTTTTTCCCTAAGATGGAAGGAAGTGCATTGTGCCTTTCTGTTGAAAGCTCAGATCGTTCTTATCTATCCAGATCTCTTTTTCTTTACTTAATGAACAAAATGTCAGTGTCTCTTTCATTATAACTCCACAGTTGTGTAAGTTAGCAAGAATTTCTTCTGATCAGCACCTTTGCTTGCAGCCTTACTTCTATAATTAGAAGATCCATTTGTTCTCCAGTTTACTTGGGTTTCTGCAATAGAGCATGTAACTGCAGTTTTTCAAGCATTACACAGAAATTGATTCTTCATCGTTTTGCAGAGTTGTAAGGGACCTACAGCTTCATCTTGTTGTTTTTTCTTTTTTCTTTGTTTGTTTTCTTTTCTTTAAGGAGAGCCTACAGCTCTCCCTTGTAGTTATTGTTTCTTTTTCATTTACATCCTTTTCTTGGGCTATCTGTAACACTGGCTAGGATTGTGCTTTATAACTCAGACTCCTCCACTTCTAATTTCTCTCTCTTGACTTCATATTTTTCAGTGGTCTTTCTGGTCCTTCTGTGGTTTTCCATTGATAATACTTAACAAAAATTATTAAAAAGCCACTTTACAGAGCATGTTTTTCCTATTTATTGTCACCAGCATAATGCTGGTGTGACCCATAGTATCACTAGCACTGAAGGATTATTCAGTGGCAACAAAACTGCTACAACCTCCTTGGGTTCTTGTCTCTCCTTTGGCTTTTCTCTTTGTAGCGAGAAGGAGAACCCCTTTTACTCCTTTTACCCCACTCYTACTCCTTTTACCAGGCACAGGATCTGAGCTTTACCTTTGATGTGTCTCTGTTGCTTGTACATCAGAGATCCCGCCCTTGTCCTGCAGGCTGTATAAGCTGAGCTGCTAGAAGAGCAGAGTCTCTGCAATGTGGAGCTTTGAGCTCCTGGAAGAAACCAATTTGTTCAGTCTCTCCTCAGGGTGAAAGGATCAAGTGTTTATCTCCAAAGGGCTTCTGATAGGCCTGTTCTAAAAACCCTCCAGAACCAGGCTCCACAGGAGWCTATGGTATGTTCATAGGAACATTAACACCGTGTTGTTCAATCCTATGTTGTCTTTGCTGACAATCATTTTTAAGCTTACTTAACCAATCAGAAAGAAAAATATGCATCACATTTATTTTCCATGCTGAAAAAATACCATGAACACCCTCACCTTTTTCACCTTCAGATTTAAAAACCTTAGTTTGACTACCTTTCTCAAAAGCCTTTTGATCCATTAATGCCGTACTTGCTGTCTGTGCTTCTTGGTAGCACTTATACAGACATTTGTCACTGAAGACACTCATAAAGATATTGAATATTCCCCTGAAAAAGACTTCAGTTAGACTCCTAATGCCTTCACAGTCTGGCATTACCCTATTGATAATGGCACAGAAGAACATGTTCTTTTTAAGAACAGTTGTGTACCTAAAATACACTTGATGTAGAACATATGTTCTTACTTTCTTATGAGAATGGCATGAAGGATCAAATTAAAATCAATATTAAAATTATTAAAATCAATATCTGTCATATGTCTCACCTTATTTACCCATACACAATAAGTCAAAGATCATTTAATCACTTTTTACCAAATCTCTGCTGACTATTTTTATCAACTTCTACTTCTTAGGAATGTAAATTTAGAYTGTTTACAAGATGTTCCACAATTTCTTTGGCAAATGAGTGTTGATATTCCCTCAAATCTTTTTTTTTTTTTTACCCTTTCCTTTTTAAGGATAGGCAGTATGTGTGACTTTCTTCAGTCATCTGGCCTTCCATTTTCTCTAAATTATTGCAAATAAAAAACATTACTTCAGAGATTGCTCTAACTTCTTAAACATTCCTTTTCTAGAAATCACGATAGTGTACCAAACAATTATATGAGATCTTGAATATCATGCTGACAAAAATTATTGATCACTGAACCCTCCCATTAATATRCGCTTCCTCAGGAAAACTTCAAAGCTGTCCTCATCTCTGCCCTTCATCTCTYTTCTAACAGACTCTTCTTGCCATTCATCACTCTCTTACATGGATGTCCTATGCCTTCCTCCCTGAAGCCCTTCCACTCAGAGCCCTCTCTCTGATTTGATTCATGATGTTATCTCCCTTCAGGTTTCCCTCTGAGAGATGTTTTGGGGATGATTCATATGAAAACCTAACCAGTGAATATTAGCTTAAGGAATGATACTTACCAACATGAACGGTAGCTTTTTATCATTTTACCTAATAATGTGCATTACATTTGTTGTGAATGCAGCATATATCACACTGATATTCRCCAGGAATTCAGTTCCTGAAGGGGATGCCTGAAGTTGTCAACGCAACTTTAAAAGCTTCATTTTTTGTTTATGAGACCTATAGTCACTTGTCTTTCATGATGGATTTTTGGAATGAGATTATTAAGCAGCTAAACTGACTTTCATCTTACAGTACAGCATACAAATTGTGACTTGTTTACAATAACTCTCTTTGCACTTGAAATGATATTTTATCCGCTGCTGACAAGAGAACAAAGTATTTCTATTTCGGTAGCTTATTTTTCCTCTTAGGGAAATAAACCAAATATTCCCTGATATTTGTTCACTTACTGCTAAGTGATCCTGTGGGAATCCAAAGGGTTTTCTGTGTGGTAGCCCTCACCTTGGTTGTGGTAGCCCTCAACCAAGTTATACCTGGGCACTTGACTCTTGGAGTAAAATGTCCAACCAAGGTAAAGGAAACTCCAAATTAGGAAAATTCCTGATAAATACATAAGCCTAGTTAATGCCTCAGGAGAAAACTTTTGATAACAGGCATGGGAGGACACAGAAGGAGGAATGTCTGCATGAAGCAGAAGTCAAGGAGAAGACTTGTGGCAGAAGTCTGARTCTGGGGCCTGAGTTTCCTTTCAGGAACTCAGGCCCCTACCCACAGCTGTGTGGCACCAGGCAAAGCTGGGATTTGCAAATAAAATCTTTGTCTTGAATTTCGAAGTCTGTTTTTCTTTTCTTCTCCTGTGACCATGAATAGCTTATTCTTTCCATATCTTTCTGGCAGAATCTGAGGTGCCTGCAACAGCACCTGACAGGTCGCAATGTGGGCTTTTTCCTTGGCCTCTTGTCTGTAAAGGGGTCCAGTTTTAGCCAATATCTCCTTTCCTCAAGCCTCACGAACTGGTAAATTGGAAAGCTCACAAGTATTATCATTGCTATGCACAACAGCAACACTGTCAATGTTCAATTAACTATCAAGTCTTATTTCCTGAGAAATTAAAGCCTAAGTGCTGCTGTGCTGGTTAGTATGAGCTGAGTTGTCTTTATTTATATAATCTCTTGCCCTTCTTCTTCTAACTGCTGTCACCCTGTCTGCATACGGTYAGATGTCAAGTTCATTGGTCCACAGACCTCCTTGCCTCAAATCTTAAGGAAGTCGATTGTAATATAGCTGTAAATAAGAGAATAATAAATATGTACATCTGTTCATAAAGATGTAGGCCTAATAACCCTCTAGGAGATAGTCTGCAAATGTCTGCCAGATACAATGAATTGCCCATGATAATCCTTCCGAGTTATTAAAAGCGATTTCATCTAGTTATATATTTTTCTCCAGGGTAAATGAACCATTACAAGGGTAACTTGTTTTTGTGGTTTAATGTTTTCATCGTTGATGTTGCTTACAACCTCAAGCCATTATGATGACTCACACACTCTCAGACTTCGGAGAGAAACACACGCTACATCCATTAAAACTTTATACACATCAACCTCTTCATCCTATGTTGCACAGGTCAAAGGAAGGGAAGGGAAGGGAAGGGAAGGGAAGGGAAGGGAAGGGAAGGGAAGG
>PTEX01000148.1:798072-846175 GCA_003342815.1 Eudromia elegans | reverse complement strand
GGAAAGGAAAGGAAAGGAAAGGAAAGGAAAGGAAAGGAAAGGAAAGGAAAGGAAAGGAAAGGAAAGGAAAGGAAAGGAAAGGAAAGGAAAGGAAAAGTCCCCTATGCCTCCAGCAATTGAATTCATATGATCAAAACATGAAATGCTTTATAGCAATGTAATTGCTCTTTATATAGGCCTAGCTAAGCTTGTCATGGAAATCTGGAGAACAAGCACAGTACTGTATCACTGTGGAAGAAGCTGGGAAGGAAAAGAGGAATTGGGATTACTCTATATGAAATGGGTATCATTTTTGGCTATCTGCAAATTTTATTTCATTTTTTTTAAAAAGAAAAACTTCTATCTGCTAAAGATGAATCTTCCTGCAAAAAGCAAAGTGTTTCTGGTCCTGATGAACAAGAGATCCCTGAGAGAAAACAATATCCAAAGGAATGGGTTAGTAATCCCATATGGTCTACTCTAAGGGATTCAGGAACATTACCTGCATGAATAGCAACCAAACTTGAAACCTAAATATAGGCAACAYAGTCTTCTTAGTCACTTAAACTCATACAGATACAATTGTTCTGCTTGTTTCTTCAGGCAGCAACTGTATTCTATGATAAAAATGCTAGTGGCTTACCACTATATTCATGGCAAATTAGCCAGTTTCTGATGGAAAACAAACAAACAAAACACCTTAGTGTTACTGAAGGAAGAATTGCCCATCCATCACTCAGCAGTGTTCTGAGATCAGCCCCTGGGTAAACAAGAGAGGCTGGCTCATTTCATCCTACCTGTATGGTCYGAATGCAGGTGTCCTGTGCCTACATATATGCCTCCATTAGGGCAAAAGGACCTCACCACCATGGTAAGATTTTTGCATTCATCTATTTTGTATGTTTGTATGGGGAAAAGGAGTTATTTAGAAATAAGAGACRACATTAGTCAGGCAAGAATGTTCATGCTAGCTTGCCAGCACCCTGAGTAAATCAAAGTTTTGGTCTGAAGAGTAAGAGTTAACTTTGTTTTTCATTGTGGTAGCATCCTTGTTTTAAAGGAGTGAGCTGATATCTGGATAATTTAGTGAAAATAAGCTCCAAATCCTCATGTGAGTTTGCTATTACTTTTTTTTTTTTTTTTTTTGAGAGACAAGGAACTAGTGAAAAAAAAGCTTTATGAGAGTCCTTTAGTTCTATTGCTATTATTGCTGTTATTTTTGGTCTTGTTATCCAATGCTAATCATATGAACATTATCTTATTAAAGGAAAGGTTTTAATATACAAATGTTATTCCTGCTACTAGTAACATTACTATAGCTGAAAGAGCTATGAACATCTGGAGTGGAATCTTATATCCTTTTAAATCTACATGAGCTTTTTAAATTGCATCAAAAGAAGGCAGGCTATCTTTCTTSCTTTGTACCAATCATGTAATCTATTTACTAATGGATTATTAGGTGCAGGGTAATGCCTGGCAGCTGGGAGTGCTTTTAAACACATATTTAGAGACATTCTGGTGAGCTTATATATGTAGGAGACAAATAAGAGAAAAAATTGAGGCTTAGGAGAATAAGAATCCTGAAGTCCTCTATCTCACATTTAAACCACACCAAGTAACCCGTACACTTCACTTTCTTTTTCAAGTTTCCATAGGTTATTATCAAGTGTGCCATATTGCCATTTGGAGTTATAAATACTGCATCAAACCTAATGCCTTTAAAAATGAGATAACAAGTAAACAAAAATGAGGAAGAGATATTGATACTAAGAACATGCTTTGAAAAGGTTACTTTTATCAAAGTTAAATTTAGAAACAAAATTAATGAGATCTGAGTGTCTTTAAATGCTACACATGGGAACTGATGCACTTCCATATCTGCTTTCACTCAAAGGAGCAGAAAAGATGTTCCTCATAAGGAAACAGATCTCCTGGATGTCTTTCTGGCAGATTAATTCCCTCAAATCCCTTCTCCTGAAAGGACAAGTGGTTTAATGGTCTGTTCAGTTCAGTACCAGAGGGGCAACAGCAGGAGTAAAATGAGGAGAGTGAATGAATAGGAACATCAGATTCCTCCCCCACTTTAAGGAGGGGTCGATCCCTGAAGACTGATATACCTTACATGAAAGCACAAGAAGGACACTTCAGAGACATTAAACACCTGTAAAACTGCTGATTCCAGGCCCCAGCAGACTTCTCCTGCAGAGGAGGAGGAGGATCCCYGAGCAGCATCACGCACCCGCAGCACTTTCCACGCCAGCTGTTCCCAGCTCCCTTGTCYGCAGCACAGCACTTGCTCAAAGCAGGACTCATCCGAGGTTATCCTAAATCCRGCAGCAAATAGGGACAGCAATGTCTTGAGGAGTGCTGCACCTTATCCCAGAGGGGTGATGGGACAGAAGGACATACACGTAACTGGGCAGACAGGGATTTCTTGCTGTGGGTGGCTAAGCAAAGCAAGATCTTCTGTTATTTTCCCCCGTATTTTTTCAGCACGGTGCAAGTTAGCTCAAAAAGCACACACATAATCTCACCTGGCTTCTGGAAAGCAGGCAGAACCGTGTTTGTTGTCAGGTAAAGACAAAGATAAGCATTTAACCCCCCCACCCATCATCTGCCCCAGTACAGAGCACACGTCATCATTTGCTTCAAAAATTACAGCCACAAATGTTTTTCGGCTGGGTTTGTGTTTTGTAGAAGCTCAAAACCTTATTTACTCAGAATGATAGGATTACATTGATTTCAGATGGCATGATATTCATCTTTGTTGTCTGCTTTCAAGCTATAGCCCTAGGGATAATTACTATACTCCCGTGTTTCAGAAAACTGGCCTCGTTTTTTTTCTCTCTGTCTGCTACCTTCTCATCTCATCTCATCCTCTATTGCCTTGCTCTGGAAATGGAGTTTCTTATCTATTCTCCTTCCCATCAAGGGCTGAGAGTTGTCTCCTAACTGGCACTTTAACATGAAAATCCCCTCAATGTCTAGATTACCTCCTTGTGTTGACACATGTCTTGGAGGATGAAAGAGAAAGGAGTTTGGCACATAGCATGAGAACAAGAATGTACCAATCGCTGTGCAGCTGTAGTGGATTTCCTTTTGCTGTGCCCTTGGGACCCAGCAGATGCTTAGAAAGAATGACATTGCCTGACTTTTCCCTTTTTTTAAGGCTGCATTGACTTGACAGCTCTTGACTTCTAGGCAACTTTGGTGGAATCTTTCCTGTCCTTTCAGCTTTTCAGGAGGTTTTCTGTAGTGATTTCTCCCTCGGCTGATTTAAGACATTTGTCCTTAATTCTTTCCTCTTTCACTCCTCTCCAACTTGTATGTCTCTTGCTCATGAAGAGGGCTCCTTTTATTGCAATTTTTAAGCCTTAGCACTCTTAAAACCAAAATAAAACAAACTTACTAATTTCCTCAGTTTCAATCAAGATCATCCTATTCACTATAAAAGAAATTACTAGCAATTTGACCTACCAGTTTGTCTCTTTTGTAGTGTTACTTTCTTCCCCATCAGACTGGAGATATGGTCAGTGCTGGTCCCCAGATTTAGATCTGCAGTTATACCAGAGAATATACACTCTACAGATACCCTTAAACTGGTTAAACTGACATCAGAACAAAAGAGACATGAACACAATGAAAAGAATAAATTCACAAAAGTTGCACTTTAGTGAAAATCTAGTGCCTCCAGAAAACCTCCAACCCACAGATCACTTCAAGTTTGAATCTTCCAGTTCTCTATATTAAAGCTTATTAGAGCACTCAGCACTTTCAGGAGGCAAGGTGGACACTTCCTCACTCAAGTCACCTAACGCTAACCTCAGATTGCAAGAAAGTGTTAGATGGAGAATAATTAGGGCCCGTCAGAAGAAGAAAGGTAAAAAAAAAAAGTGTGGTTTGTTTCTTAACAAGCTCACTGAAAGCAAAATAACTCATATGCAGAATTAATCATAACATAATTTTGTGCCCTATGAAAGCTTAGATTTTTAAAGCCACTGGCTGATCAATGAAGTGTGGAAGAAGGGATTTTGTGATCCCAGGTATTATGGGAAATATAATTTAGGCAAAGAAAAAAAGCATTTGGAAGAATGCAAGCAAAATACTTCTGAATTTTAACTTTTATAAACCACTGTGGAGAGAAATATATTGGGCTTTGACTTCAGTATTTTAGTTGTGGGCCAGGATAGTGTTTTTTTTTTTTTTTTTCAACTGAAGGCTGGAAGATTTCCATTCTGCTGGGCTCATAAAGGTTTTTGTGTGTGTGTTTGTTTGTTTTCTGTTCAAATATTAAACACTTTGATTGAAAGCAGATTCTTCTTAAAAAAAGAAAACCAGACTTCACAGACACCTCTACAAGACCTTTTCTCTTAAAAAATGCTGAACTCTTTCGTGCTTTCCTGTATATCCTGTTGGTTTGTTGCTGCTGCTGCTCGTTTGCTCAGTTGGCTTCCTTTGGCTGCATTTATTTTGTCTGGTTTTGTTTTCTTTTGTTTCTATAGTTTTTTTTTGGAGGTGTTCTTGTATTTGCTTTTCTAGGCCTGCTTTGCATTTGTCTTAAGAATAAACTCCAGAAAACATGTGTTCATGACATACACACATGTATATTTGTGTTTGTATATACATATATGTATTTATATGTACACATTTTCAGCTAGTGCTGCTCAATCTGTTCCAGGGACAAATATGCTCAAATGCTTCTCCTGGTGATGAGTCATCAGGAAGAGTGATTTTGTAAACAGTACTGTTGTAAATGTCTCAAAATTAAAGGATGAGCTTGGGGCAAACAGATAGATGTGCAGCGAGAAGCTATTACTTACAAGACTATAGGTGCCAGAAGGTAAATACTCCCRTGTGCAGAGATGGAGAACAGCAGACGACACATTCCAGTTCTGAGCCTTTTTAACGTATCTCCCTTACACACACRGTAAAGATTTTTGGATCAAGCTGACTGCTTTCTTTCTAGTGGAGTAATCAAGCCCTACATCATTAACCTTTCTGTTTGCCTGGCAGATAATCTGGGAGAGCAGCAAGCGACTGCTTCTCTGGGCTTTGGAGGCAAGCCAACACAATTACTTTTACCCTGTTCTCCGAGGTGGCAGCTGCAGAGAGATAGGGATGCAGAAAACAGCCACGAAACCAAAGGGTTACAGATTTTGGATCCAAGTCTTCATTCATGTGCCAATCAGCCACAGCTCCCAACTTAGGCGACAAAACCTCGCAGCTCACTCCTCGTGTTGAACAGCTACGAGCTACTAGTCAAGCATGGAGTGCCCTCACAAAGGTCTAATGTCAGACCCACTGTCCTTCCACCTGTCTTTAGTTGATGATGGTGGTAGTGGCATGCATATGCACGCGAGCCAAGAGTATGCTGTCTTGCAGATTCTGTCCTCCTAATATGTCTTATGGGACAGTATCACATATAAAGTCTATTGATATTCTGCCAAATGCTGACTTGGATTCTTGATTGTGTTTAGAAACTTGCACAGAAAAAAAAAGAAAGAAAGAAAAAAGAAAAACTTTCTCACTGGAATGCTCTAGCTCTTGGGTTGCAGACATGACAGTTGCTTTGTGTAGATGCTGAAGGTTAAGGAGAAGATAGTTACCTGTGAGAGACAGGTAGTGAGAGGGGGTAATGCCTAAATTCCATTTCTAGGATTTGCAGCTTTATAAGAGAGGAATAATTTCTTTATTTCAACTATGTGACACCTTCAAAGAAGTTGCTGAAGCATTTCGTAAGAGACAGAACAAATAAAAGTACAAAGGAAAAGAGAAATCCAGAAAGGTGAAGTAATTTATCCAAGTCAGACTAATCACATTGGGCAGAGAAGAGATCCCAGACTTTCTGAGTCCTAAGCCTGTATCGCAGTTGCTAAGCAACTGTCCTGAATATAAGGATGCCCAAAGCACAGTATATCAAATATTATAACACTAGTGTACTGACACCTTCTGTTTTGATTCATGCCATATCCRAGGTACGATAAAGGGAAAGAAACAGACCTCTCTGTGCAGCTGCAACTTCAGTTCTTCTGTGTTTAGTCATTTAAATGAGAYCCCTAAATTTAGAGTCTAGTTGTTCAAAGCTTCCTCACTAGTAGAAATAAAAGAGCAGCTCCCGTGACTGAGTTGCCCAACCTTAGACTGGAATGATTTCATGAAGGTGTCTCTCTCTGACATCCAAGAGAAGTGGCCAAGGAGGACCTAAGCTTAGAGTCCTAACTATGGTGTGTTATCCATAGGCATAATATTAGATGATACAAATCTTGGTTTTAATGAAATAAAATGCTGCATAAAATGCTACTGACATACATTTTCATCATGGTAAAAATGGCTGAAATTCTTAATATGKAGGAAAAACGAGAATTTTCCAGTAAGTAAGTAAGTAGAAAAGGATTTTTAGAATTACCAAGCCAATGTCTGGAACGCTTCAGTGACGCTGTAATAGCATGTCACGTCTGCTATAGCCGGCTTTTGGATGATTTTCAGTTGGCAGGGTGGAGGAATCCTTCAACCAGCTTATAGGTCTAAAATGACAACCCAGCCTTACCCAAAAAAGATCAAGACCAGGGAGAGCAGTTCCAACAATGGGAGCCAAAGGTTTGCTTCTGGAGATATTAAAAACACCTGGGAGGTGGGCTGGACAGCCCTGCTCCCATTGAGTGTTCACCAAGCCACCTTTATTTGAACTGCTCTTGTATGCTACACTCTTGAAGTAAAATCCACAAATCTTCCCAGGGCACCACGCATGTAATGGAAGGGACTTACAAACCTGRGGTGGAAATCATGAGAACACTGCAGAACACGAACTAGAAAGTTAAAACAGAGAAATAAGAAATTAAGAGAAAATTGAGAACACTGACCCAATCTGAATGAAATCTGATCTGCATTAATCCATATAGGTATAGGTTTCAGGTGCTTTTTTGAACTAAAGAAATCTATAGGCACCTAAATTTGTTATATRTTTTCCTACTCAGCCTAAGCTTCCTAAAAAGCATATATTTCTATATATACTTGGTTCCCAGCAGAACTGGAGAAATTAATCCCTGCCTCCCACTAGCAGTTCTCCAATGGTCATGATGATTTCTWCCATTCATGTGAGACTTGATCCTCTTCCAAGAGCTCAGCTAGGGCTGAGTGAAAACTAAACTTTATTCCAGCTCCCAGAGTTACRTAACTGCATATACACATATATGTGTTTATATACATACATATATAATTATTATTAAATGGAAGGTAAACAGAAAAGTTAAACATTGCAATTATAACGTTGAGGCTGTTATCTTACTTTACTGCTTCCCAGATGAAAGGTCTAGCTATTAAACTTTGCCCTGTGGCYGTCCTCCTTTGGGTCTGTACAGTGGTGCTGCCTTTTTGGAAGCAGAGTGGTTCAGATTCCTTGCACCAATTATTATCAATACCTTCACTGTTAAAATGGTTTCAGTAAAGGTTCAACAGAGCCTAGGAGCTATATCGCCCACTTCTTGAGATGTTCATATGCTTGTTTCTGAGTGATGCAGTGTTTCTACATGGAAAGAGAAAGATGTTCTGGATCTGAAAGACTTGGTCGTGTAAAAAAACCAATAGATGCTCAGATTAGTTTGGTCTGACTTTTCATTCTACCTATGTTCATGTTCTACGTAGTCATTAGGGATATGTCAGTTTAGGCAAAGCTATACTGCACTCCTCAGCTGAGAAAACCATGCATATGCTCTTTATATCTTGAAGAAATTAAAAAGAAAGAAAAACAGAAGGTGAGAAAGAGCCTACAAGCAGAATTCGAGAAGTTTACGTGTAAAATATAATTTGCAACAGTCTTTGTAGAACAAAACCAGTAAATTAGTAAATATCAGTGAGCTTTATCATTAATGAAATTTGAAKTGCTGTTACAGGGGTGTGTGCTTTGCTTAAATTTGTTTTCAAAGACTTGTCTTCTACCGTTTGTTGTTTTCCTCTGTCTGTTACTTCTRTCATGATGCAGCAACAACATAACAATGTTGGCTGAAAGCCAGCTGGAGAATAGACAGAGGCTTCAATGGCTTTTGATGCATGAATATTTTTAGGGGGCATTTAAATGATGTTTGTGCTTCTCATAGTGTGAAAAACAACACTGCCTTTTTTTTTYCYTYYTTTTTTTTTTTTCTTTCTTGATCTCCTGGAAACAGACTATCATAATACAGAAATAGTTAGCTGAAATAAGTACATTCAGGTAGCTTCTTTCTACTTAACTGCGTATTATTTGCTTCTGTGCTCACAAAGGAGGTTTTCATTCAGCTGGGGCAAAGTGCATGCAGTTATTGATGGTTCAAGTATTTATTCCCTAAAATGACAGCTCTGAAAATGTATTTCTCTCCCCACACAGGGTGGGAGGGCAGTAGAAAGGAGAAGATAATTGAGGAAGCTGGAAGTGAAATGATGTTCGTGGCTGTCAGATGCCATTTCCATTTTAATGACTGGGAAGAGGAGTCTCAGAATGCAGCCAGGCACTGCAGGTCTGGGTGACCAGTCACCGTATGAGGTGTTGGGGGACACCAGGCTGGCATTCATGGTGGGACAAAAGGAATATGTCTCCTTTCCTCCTTCACAAGGTAAGCAGAATGTACAGGATATTGTGGAAAGTTTTCAACATTTCCCTATTTTCTCAAGAGCACAGCTCAGGCTTCAGCAGGGTGGAAGCTCCATTGCACTTGACAGCCCACAAGCATAAAGACATTCATCATACCTCTACTGCAGGAACCCGCAGTCTGAAAGATAAATATTGATGGCTTGCTGAAGCACGAGGTCCATGGGAGAGGGAGGACAAGTAGTAATAGACTGTGTTGGTATGGATAGCCTGGCTGTGTAAACAATTATAGGAACATGCACGGTGTCACACTGGGTCAGACCTGCTATCCATCTAGCTGAGTTTCCTCTTTCTGTGACTTGCCAGCACCATGTCCTAAAGAATATGAGGCCCCAAACACAGGACACCATGGGGATCCTTATTGCCCCTGCTGTATGACAATACATCTGCYAAGAAGCTGTAGGCCTAGGAGAGGCCTATGTAGGCCTGTAGGCTCAGTGTTGAACTACACTGCATGAGCTTTAAAATCATGAGATTTATCTTTGCATAGACATCTCCCAGATACACGGTGCCCAGAGCACCTCTGGGGTTAAAAAAAAGGTGCATAAGTAAAGTAATATTCAGTGTACAGGACAAAAAGCCTGAAATTTGGCACGTACAATTAGTACAGAAAGCACAAGCCATGAATTAACCCTGATGTGAGCTGCTGGATTCTAAGAGTCTTGCCTCCAAACYTGTAGGACTTCAATGCAGACCTAAGAAGGCTGTTCAAGGGAAAGTTCAAAAAGCCCGGCATTAAAAAAGATCTTTTCCTATGCTTTTCAACAAATAATTGTTTTTTCTTGCTTCAACTTTGGCAATTCTTGATATCTTTTTAAATGTTTATTTGAAGTGTCCTTTAGTTTTCACTTTCACTGTGTCACAAGGCTCTCCAGCTTAATCACTCATTGTAAGAAAAAAGAAGARCACGGTTGCCTTTTATCTGACATGAACTTGCTACCCTCCTTAATTTTATTGCACATTCTCCTGTCCTGCCACAAGCTGAAGAGAAGCACCTAATCTATCTTCCCTAAGCCATTTATTTTATCCTTTCATTATGTCCTTTCGTCCCTCTCCTTTCAAAGGTAACTCTTCCCAATCTTTTCAATCTTTCTACGTGACGGGTTTTTTTGCTATTGTTTTTGTGGTTTTTCTTTCAGTGCTTRAATCCTTTTTATCAGCTGCAGGTGAGACCTTTTAATTTTGATTATTTTTCTTGCATATAAAAAAACAGTGTAATAATACTTCACAAAAATCTTCCAGATGAGACCGCATTTTGATTACAAATGGCAGTGTACTATTTACTACATCATTCCCAATCTCAGTTCTTATGAACACTCACATCTTGTTTGAATATAATTTTTTTTTTAACTACAGCTGCATATGGTGTAGAAATCTGTCTTCATTGATGCCCAGATCCCTTTCCTGGGTTGCGACAGTGAATGTATACCCCTGTCAGATGTACAAGCCGTTTAATTTATTTTTTTCCCTTCTGTATGCCTTACTTTGCATTTATTGGCATTGAACTTCATTTGCCCTCACTTTAGTCCTCACATGGTTTAGTTAAGGCTCTTTGAAGTTCCCCATGGATCCCTCTGGTCCGTGCTAGCTAAATAACTTTGTGTCATCTGCAAGTTTTGCTAACCTCAGTACTACCCTCTTTCAAGATCATTAATACAGATTTCAAACATGAAATCTGATGCAGAACAATGAGGCGAGGCATCCCACTGTTCACCTTGTGCTACTGATTGTTTATTCTGCTCCTTTGTTTCCCATCTTTCACTGATTTTCAGGCCATGCTTGATGTGCTTCATGAGTACATCAAATAAGTGAAACTATAAGTGTAGTTAAGCATCAACATGCTCTGTTTTTCTCACTCCTTTGAATACATTTTGTGTGGTAAACACATTGTATTTCAGTCTCTCCCTGCTAAACATCTCATTTTATTTATTTATTTATTATATCTTAACAGTGACAGCTCTATAAATGCCTCTTGTAGGCCCAAACCTTGAAAATGTCTGAAAAATAAAGTTACCACTATGCATATATTTCGAGGTGTCAGGAATTTTCAGACTTCTACTTATGGGCAGACCATAGTATTTTTCTCTTTGAGTAGTCAAGGATGAGAGGAGACTGAAAACATTCATCTGCTAGTTCAGTAAGAGGACCTTGCTAGCATATTGCTAYGAATTCTACCATGATGAATATGAGACAAATGAGCCTTTTGCAAAAGGAGTCACCTTAATTCTTTCTATCTTTCCCAACTTTTCAACAATTCCCAACTTTTCAACATACTGTCACCTAGAAAATATACCCTGTCTATCTACACAACATGACCACTGCTGGAATTGATGCCATGAATTCTGGCTAAGATAAACAACCYGGTATTGGGTTTAGGGACCCACATCATATGTGCACTAGTGGGAGGACTCTTCAGCATCTGAGGTTGCTTTCTCAGATACCTGTTGCCCAAATGTCCAGCCACACAGCTCTAGTGAGAAAAACYGAGAGACATCGAAGTGCAGCCAAATACACCCAGGAAAATAATAACCCCAGGAAAATAACTAGATCAAACTCAGGAGCCAAAGCATGGGAATCCCAACTTCTGTGACACAGAGCAGGTGGATCATGGAAATCGATGCAAATATAAAAAAAAGGGGCCTGCATCCTATCATCTGAGGCTGCTGTTATCTTCTGGTTCATTGCCTCTGTGCTGCAACACTATCTGAAAGTTCCTTCCACCGCTCTGTTGCGTACAGCACGCTCATAAAGCAAGTCTCTTATGGTATGACTACACACCATAGTGAATATAAAACTTTTTTTTTTCAAATAATATGCAATATGATCTTAAAAATGACCTAGTTCTACAAATAATCTTGCCAGTTACCTAATTTGCCATAATACTAGGGGGAAAATGAATATAATTGATGTATGAACACCAGCAAAACAAATGTGTTCAGAATTTGGAAGAAACATTAGCAGAAAATGTTTAATTGCCTTCAAGCATTTCTGTTCATGAGCCTTTACAATGTGCTGAGAAGAAAGAAAGTCTTTACCACCTGAATATCAGCGAACTGACACTGAGTCTGATCCAGCTTCCTCCTTTTATCTTGGACATCTTATTTTATAGTAGCATTTTGCACTTCTGTGAGCACTAAGGCACTGTATTCCTTTGACATTCCCTAGGCATGTTACACATACAAGACACTTTGACATCACAATGTTTGGTGGCACGGAACTTAACTTGTAGGTTTTTAGACACTGTAGTTGCATCTGCCGAATGGGTTTGGTACTAATGAGGAGGACAGTTAGTAAGTTACCTAAGGTAATATGCAGAAAACACTGAGAAATATCCCTGTAATTTCATGATTTTGCCATTCTAACCTTTCCTGCAAGGAGGCATTTACATCCAGTTGGGATCTGCAGGCATAAGCCCTCTGTCTCTTCTTTAATRAAAACAAACAAACARGCTCAAATAAAAGTCTTTATTTTTTAAAGCTGGGAGGAAGGGAATTAACTGTGTTCTTACGACTTAATCAAGTCTTCCAGCACGTGGGGGATCTGAGTTCAGCTCCATCCTGCTCCTGAGGAGGTTCCAAAGTACACCTCTAATCTCTTGAAGCAAAAAAATGTCAAATACAGTGATTGAGAAAGCCTCTTTCTCAAATACCTAGTGCATCTGTGGTGTGAGCACTTCGCTGAAAAATAGAACTGCATTTATATCCCTGCTTCAAATTAGGCAGATTGGGCTTTCAGTGACAGATCTTTCATTTGAGTGCACTAGCCTTTTTTTCGTATCTATAGTGGAGTGGGAGTAGCACTAATTCCTTTTCAACTGGACACAGTTGTCTTACATCTTTAGCCTTAGGAGAAGGTTGGCTGCTTATTTAACTGTTGTCAGTTGGATTCAATTTTTAATCTTTTCCCAGAAATGCCTACTGGAGATTTTAAGGGTCTGCTAAGTAAGTCTGATGACAGCTTCTTGAATGCTGCTCATTTTAGATATTTGACCCTTTCTGTACCTTCTTGAGGTCTCAATCTATGTGAAGTACAAAGACATCTCTAAAATTGGAGTAATGAAATCTGATGTCCCTTGGGAAACTTGTCACTGGGCTCCTGTGTATCTGAATCATCTGGGGCTGAATCCGCAAGTTGCTTATGGATTGAATCACAAAGTGATATTGGACTTCCGAGACTCACTTAAGTGTCTGCGCTCTGTAGTGCTAATTATAGACTTCTATAGTCTTGAGCTATATTAGAAACTAATTCAGTTTGGATGAASACCAAACTTTTGAGGCAAATCTTGTGATAGTCCTCAGTTATTATGTTTGACTCTTGACATGGAAGGGTCCTTGAAAACTTTTGAATGAAAAAAATGCTAAATTATCTTCAAGAGCACATTTGAAGCAATGATGTCACTGTTGGGTTCTAGCCTATAGGCCTATGCTGAAGATGGTCTGAAGTAAATCACCCTAAATGTAAAAGAATGTGACTGGAAGCACCAAGTGTCAGCACCAAGCCTGCAGGTTACTCCTTTTGCATCACACCCCTTGCTAATACAGATACAACCTTCATGAATCAGAGYGGGCTCCTAAGATTATACAAGCTGCATTCTGTCTTTGCCCTGATTCTGTTGAAAGCAGGGCAATTTTCTTCTTTCGGGAAGTCATGAGCATGTCTTCCTGAGAGAAAAACTGATTGCACATCACTTTATCAGAAAGAAAAAAGCTCCTTCTGCAGCCAAAAAAAAAAAAAAAAAAAAAAAAAAATCACCTCTTTACAGGGGAAAGAAAAGTGTTAAATCAGAGTCCTATAGTTGAACTATTAAATGATTAGTTAAGTGATGTTAATTCCTCTTCTCTAGATTGACAGTCACTTGATAAAGAATTAACAGAATCAATAAGATTTGCAAAATTGGAAGGAATCATATTTGAAAACCTTTGGAAATATATATATATGTATGTTTTATATATATATATGCATATGTTTTATATATATATAATATATGCTTTTTTTTCCTCAGACACACTTTTTATCACAGACTTCTTCCTCAAGCCACAATCGCAAAATAAAGAATTCTAGTGAAACATATGTAGTCATTTATTTTTGTGCTTTTAGGAGGGAGAAAAACCTCTGTGGGACTTTTGTTCTCTTTCTTTTTCTTTCTTTTGGAGAAAGAGAGAAATTAGACTGAACTAATGAGCATGAATTGTATGGGGAATGTTATGAGTCATCAGGAGGAAATTCTGTTTCAGCTTTGTTTAAAAAGAAATAATAAAAAAAAAAAAAGAGGATTTTTAAAATTACTGAAAGAAAAGGAAGATTAACTGTGCTCTGAATGCAAGAGCTTTCCAGGAGACCAAATAAGTCTTCTATAAACTGATTTGCCTTTCTGACTGCGATTTAGTGGAGTGACACCTAATTTGTTCTGAGAGTCATTGATGCCTCCAACACAATGGAGGATGACAGCTTGCATAACCTCTCTTTCAGCTCTCATCTCATTTATTCCGTTTGAAGTCGAGTTCCGACAAGAGAGAGGCACAGAATTAATATTACCTTAGATCAGCTCAGTCTCCAGAGGGAGCAGCAAAAGCTTTTCTGGAAACAATAAACCCTTTAAACATGACAGGAGGAATAGGACCTTAGGAGGTATCTGAAAGTATCCATTATTAAAGAAAGAAAGAAAGAAAGAAAATATATATATATATATGGGGGTCACTTTGATTGTTTTTGTTTTTTTCCTTTAGCAACAAAAGATGAACTACTCTCAGTTCTACGTACAGATTTAAAGGCCTCAGATACTTTGTGGTTAACATCTATATTATACATGYGTTCTAGACACACACAAACACACACAAGTTTATAAATATACAATAAAATAAATATAAACATTTTCTTTTTTGTTACTGTAGCAGAATCCCTAGCCTCAAAAGTAGCTGTTTTGACTTTGAAATTCCCTGCTTGTTTGATTTGGTTCCTTTCCAATTTAAGGGAAAAAAAAATCAGGAAGGGAAATTCCCATCACATCTGATAGTTTATAAGGTCAAATTTAATTATTGCAATTTGCATTTAAAATTAATGTAACACTTTTAAAGTAATTCAGAGGAAGCCAGAGAGATAATTTGTGCAAACAGCTTTCTAGAAAGAGCAAAAATAAAGAAGTATGACAGTATCTGTGTAGCTGTGTGTACTTTAATCTGTGGTTTACTGAACATCAGCATGGGTAACCTGGCACAATTCCATTCAAGCTAGAAAGTTGGAGTGAATAATGCCAGCTAGTGGCCAGACCTTATATTTATACATATACATGTGTATATAGATGATTGACAGATTAGATACTTGAGGGGAAAATGTATATAGATGGAATAAAAATGTTGCTGTTTGTCTAAAACCTTCACATCRAACCACAGCTAAAGGAAAATAAAAAATCCCTCTGGGGTTTCAACAGCTATCAGTGGACATACTTAATACAGGGGCTATTCATTAATAAATAATCTACCCAATGGATAAACCTTGCAGCATTTTCTTTTTGTGAATTCTCGGTGGACTTTGGATTTCTATCAGCAGACATCCAATTTACATGTGAATCGTGATTTCATCATATCATATCCTGTCACTCCACTAGGAATAATTTCCTGTCATTCCACTGTGAACCATTTCAGGAAAGTACAGATGACTTAATAATTTACAATTAAATAGTTCATGTCATGCTGGAGCAAACCATGTGAAAGAAAAATCAGTGTACTTGCCACACAAATGCAAATACCTCTGGGAGGTTCGGGGTGGAGTAGAAAAGAAAGGAATGAAAAAGGAGKGAGAGAAGAGGAAAGGTCTGTAATTTAACACTGGGCAGCAGAATGACAGAGTTTAGCAGAACTGGGGAAAACCTTTTTAATAGAATTCAGAAAGGCAGAATACAAATGAGAATGTTAAGTAGACTGGAGAAGAGGCAGCCCAAATATCACTTTGTTGGGAATGGGTGATGTAAACCTTTCTGTTCTGCTGAATACGGGGAAACACTTAACAACCCCGAGGGACTAGCTATAGGGCTGAGATTACACTTGATTTCTTGCTGAACAATTTACTAAATGAATGTCTCTTGTCTTCCATCCATCCCCGTCTCCTCCATCCTATCCCTGCCCCCCATCCTCATGCACTAAATGTTTTTTGAATAGGCTTTGATTTTCTGCATTTTGTTAGAAGTTCAGCATTATTTGTCAGCAGCTTTGAGCAGCTCTACATATGGCTTTGTGCTAAACTCTTCACTGGGTTGTGCCTTTTATCTTATTTGTGATGTGCGGCCAGCTCTGCTGTATTCCTCCCCAACTGGAAGAGCAGAGAGAGGAAACGTATTCTTGTGGTCTCAGATATGCTACCAGTACTTCTCATTTCTGGATGAGATTCATCCTCTCTAACTCTAGGCAATTATAGTACAGATGTCTCCATCCTACCTACTCATCACTGGCTCCTTATAGTCTAGGAAAAAAAAAGGGGGACGGCTTTAAAGTAGGACTTTTCTGACATTCATTAAGCTCGAATTCAAGATGAGATTAATATTACACTAAAACTTCTCTGTTTGTTTCTACAGTCTTTAAAAAGATCCTAGAATTACAGCTGAGATGGAACGTCTGCAAGTTAGAGGTTTAAAATTAGGTGTAGTTAATACTACCTTACAAGTTGGCTCATTTTGGTGAGCCAGATAATAGAAAAGTATATTGGAAATGGTTTTTGAACACAAAGATGAAGATGCCTCTCCAAAGCAATGTAAACAGACAAAAGGTGACTTTCTAACTGAGATCTGAAATAAAATCACTTGCCTTCCAGACAAATATCCCTTGGGAAAACATTCTACCAGAGTGAGTCATTGTGAAGAAGGTCAATACTTCGAACACTAAATCAGAGGAGGACAGATAGGAAAAATTAGTCCTTTGATGGCATGTAACAGTCTGGGAAACTCGTTTCCTTTCATTGTATTAATTTACTTATATATGATGAAGTGAAGGSAAAAGGTGTCATACATCTCTGCAACTGTATTTTAAACATGTTCTTTAAATAAGMAAGGAGTAAAGGAAGATTAAAAATGAAGGGCTAATGAAAAATGGAGGGCTTCATTATGATAAGCTTTTTTTTAATAAGGTTTGTCTGACTAGTAAGGAAACTGGAGCTGTTCTATGTATAAATTCAGATCAATTTTAAGAACAAATATACAGAAAAGTAGTATTCAGTACAATAACTCTCTGAATGCAAAATATGTTGAGTATTATAAAGGTGAATCAGTTGCTATGAGAGTTAACTTCCATTTTACTCTCTGAAATGTCTGAAAGTAGTCAAACAAGCAGCATCAATAAAAGACTTTATGTATTTTATGGATTTCTGTGAAAATTCACACAATAATTAACAAATATCAATTATTCTCACAATATCACCCTATAAAAGTTAATAAAACCTTTTTAATTTGTGGATGAACTCATGGCCCAGGCAGGAGGCAAGAAAAAATAACAGGACCTGGCTCTCATGGCTGTCTTTCAGAAGAGTACAGTGAATCTAAGCTACATCCTGCAAGGCTTTCATCTAGCTTCCCTCCAGAGAACAAGATTGAAAAAGTAACGATAGAATCTCTCTTTATAACAGTAACTCTGGTTATAGGAGCCCTCCAGGACTGACAAAGCTATGTTCAGTTCCTCCCTGCAGGAATTTATTTTCTATTCCCTACCTAAAGGAGGAATCCCTATCCAAAGAATTGTCAAAATTTTTCCCACATAAAGGCATAGCTTCAATGTGACATGAGAATCTTGCTCYCAACTTCCTCAGTTTAAAATAGAAAATTGCAATTATAATCATGATTATAAACAAGAAGGGTAGAAGTGTTTTCTCCTCACTCTTTGGAATCTTTGCCATTTTGCAGGAAGGAATTTGAGATGAATCATTTGGGTCCAAGAGAAGGAATAAACCTGAAGGAATGGTATGTWCTAGGACGTCCAGCTAGAAATAACTATATAGAAATATAGCTAGAATAATAAAAAATCTCTGTGTTCTAGCCACTGCTTGCAAATTTCTCTCTCCCTATTTTCAGCTCATAAAATAACACATTTATCCTGTTGGTTAGGGGATATCCCAAGGAACTGAAGATAACATTTGAAGAATTTCAGAAAAAAAAAAAAAATTTAAAGTTGGGTCAACCACTTCCTGGGATTTCTGTATTCTTCAAGCTGATGCATGAATGTCAAAACACTAAGTGCTTTGGGGAAAAAAAAGGTATGAACATGTATGCTCAGCAGAGAATGGGGACTGTAATCCCGATGCGAGATGGTACCTGCATCTTAGCAAAGCTGCTAAGCTTCAGAAAAGATCAAGGTTTGGAAAGCATTCCTGTCCCTTGTGCATCTTCCCAGGTAGTTCTCAACCAAGCATATCGGTGGCTTCTGCCATGATGCCGATCCAAATGTCCTGTGCAGGGAGACCAGGTACTGGCACAACGGTTCAAACTTTTACTACTTTTACAGGTTCTAACTCTGAGATGTGCAGATTCATTGATGCACCTTTCCTTTGCAGATATACAACCCTATTGTCAAAACTTCACTCCTATGCACACATATTTTATTTTTTAACAATTGTTTTTTACCATTTTTAAGTTTTTGCAAACATATTTGCAAAATATAACATTTACCAAAAAGAATTTGAAGTACAGAGAAAAAACAGATGTTTCCTTGGGATCAGCACTGTTTTTCTGTGATATGGCATCTCTTTTGGATGCACTTATGCCGCCAAGCATAGTTCTCACCATGTCTAGCTGGAGTGCTAACTCACTACCACAGCAYGCTACACGCAGGCTGAGTAATTGCATTTCCTTCTCTTGGCAAAGCCTTGGACATACTATTTGTCTAATAAAATATATGTCATATTAATTATTAGCAGTATTTCACGACACTGTTCATTTCCTCATTACCGGGTGAAATACTTAAGTGCATGTAGCCACATTAATTTTCATTACTGATGCCAATTAGCAAGCGGTTATAAACTTTTAATAATATTGTAACTATATAAATCCTTATTGGGGTATTTTCATTAATTTTTATCAGCAYATAATCCGCTAAATAACTGAATTCTCCTGCTGTAAATTTGTCATTTCCATCACAAGTTCATTAAACAGTAGTTAGGGTCTTAGSTAATTTTCTCCTAAGCTAGAGTATTAATAACAAACTCAACCCCTCCCACTTGCCCCAAACTGTGCATACTCTTCAGAAAAATCCTGCCTTGAGGAACCCAGAGCTAGAAGGCAACGKCTGTGTGGCTGCTTTCATTTCACCTCCTTTTAGGCAGCTGAGTGGATCTGACCAAAGCTTTTTCYCTAGGTTCTCTTTATATCCATGCGGAGATGGGCAGCTCTAGCTGGGGTGCTTTGCTGATTTTTGGCTTGGAATTAGGGGACTTATATGTAGGCAAATCTGAAGTATTTGGAAGGTTTGTGAGGAGAGAATAAATGAAAAGAGTTGTTTTGTTTTTTRGAGGGCAGGAAGAGATGGGACTATTCTCTCTGCTGAACCAAAAAGTAWTTTTTCTGGGTAGAATAGAATTTTTCAGTGCATACAAATATGAAGTCTTGTTCCATTTTTAATATTTTTGTGTGTAACTGTATTTGCTGGTACAGTAAAACACACAAATGCTGAAACAAAATGCCACTTTGAAAACAAGTTTGGATGGGATTCAACTGCCTAGCTTAGGAGGTGTCACGTTAAATGCTCTGGGTTCTCTGTGTGGCTTCCAGCTGTCACTCCGCCATGGTACAGGTCTTCAAGCCACACTTGGGTTACATTAATCAGGCCCTTGCAGAAGTGTCAGACACATTAATGACATGAGACATCTTTGTTTAGATATCTGAAGTGTTGTGATGAAATGATTTTTTTTTTCTCGTTAAAGCAATATATATTTTTCTTCTTTAAGGATTTTTATTTTTAACTCAGATTTGTCTTTTCCCCTGATCCAAAATTGCTAATTTGGAGGGGCTGTCATGAGAGTTCCTACAGAATTTGCTAAGCTGATGCTAAATAACAGAATATATTAGATAATCACTCTAGTCTCTTTGAACCTTAGCATCTATTTATCCCTAYGAAATTTAAAAATGGTTTGCCTCAAAAGCAAGACCCAGCAACAAATCCTCATTAGCTAAAAAAAGTCAGASGGATAAGAATAAAAGGAGTTATAGAAATGAAGCAAAAGATTCTTTTCCAAAAAGTGTGCAAGACCAAGGCTGATATTCAATGAATGCAGAAGTCAGCTTGTTTTGTCTAATAAGTGTGCCAGCAGTAGGTTAGTGTGCAGAGCTATTTATGTCAGGATGAGTGTGAGGAGACTTCTGGAAACACATGATACAGGACGAATTTTCCATGAGACTCCACCCACCCACCCACCCAGCATTGCCATACTCATACTAATATACTGTAGACTCAACTGCTTAGCACAGAGCATGCAGAGCATGCAGATATCATTTTACTGTCATTTTTTAACCATGACCACATTGTGTCCTTTCATTCAGTCCCTTTTCTCTTCTTTCCTCCAGAGTAGCCTTGCATCCTGCCAATCTCAACTCAGAAAGCTAATAATCAAAATTATTCAACTGTTGACTCTGCTTCACGTTCACGGAGGCCATCCGTTTAACACCTGTAATATGTTTTCACTCCATGGCACTGTCACATCCCTATTTGTTAATGGAACAGATATCAGCTTCCAAACGCCTCTGGCTCAGCAAAGAGAAATGGAGCTATCACAATTAGCATGAATCGGGGCATCCAGCACTGTCTGGTGTGCTTCACTTTAACCCAATAGTAATTTTAATAATAAGGTTATGTCTACATATAGCAATCAGAGAGATCCCTGAGTTAGTGTCAACCGAGCTGACATATCCACTGAGATGAGGGAAGAGCCGCACACAAGCACTCAGTTCTGCCCCCAGATTGAGAGAGCTTCACTAGCAASAGTTTTCTGTTGAGTATCTCATTGAGGGTGAGTAAGATCTCGGATTGAGTGCATCATCCTGGTGATGCTGAAGCAATCCTATCTCTCCCTGCTCATCACTTAACGGAAACCTGGGGTGAACAGCGACAGAAATTGAGGCCTTGAAATTGGGTAGTTTAATACAGGCAAAAGTGAATGAAAGAACTGCTAACACTCAGACTGATACTGATTTCTCTATGTGTCTGGGTTCTTTTTTATTTATTTTTATTTATTTATAGGTCGCCTGGCATTAATTCATGTTTAAAAGTTTAATATTCAATGAAAGGGCGTGTAAGATGCTTTTTCCTCCATCCTCACATTCTGYAACGGGGCACTGACTGTTTATTTACCTCATTAGGAAGCAATATGCATATTTTTTAAGCACCGTCAATTACAAATCAGAAACGACTAGCACATAATAGTGTGTGTTTTCAGATCAAGTCAGACGCGTGTGTGCCAGTACCTGTTAGGTTTGATTGGACAAGGTCACATAGAGGAACATTAAGAAATTGAGACAGAGATGTCAAAGCATTTCCAATGGCAACAACAACCGCCCCGCTCGTATCAACAGGGGGGAAATGGAAGCATAAACCAAATTGCATCCAAATGATTGCAATTGGAGCACATGTGTTATGGGAAAGGTTTGAAGTTAGCACATGTGCTGATATAGCAATATGACAATGAAGGGAGAAAGAAAAATTCCAGCATTCAGTGTCTTTGCAGCACAGATGGTCGGGTTTGCTTTTCTGGCCTAGCCGTTCATTAAAATGAATCACATGARTCTGGCTACCCCAAACTGTTAGTATATGTCTCTGCCTTATTATTCGGTGCTTTGCAACAATGATGATACTATACTGCCCGTGGGCCAAGCAACGCTTTGGTGTGGTCCATATGATTTACTGGCACTGGGCTGCCAGGGTCTGGACTATCCATCCCCTCAGCAGCAAAATCTCGGGCCAGGTACAGAGCACCAACTGGATCACATCTGTGCTCTAACCGTGTTTTACAGAACCACTTAGTAGGTACCACAGAGACGGTGAGCAATTACGTGTGATTAACTGCAACCTCACAAATGGAGCCGACTTTGGGGCATTTCTTTACCTTTTGCATTTTGATGGTATTGAGCGGTAAACACTAGCAGAAGCATTTTTTATTTTTATGTCCTTTGTTATGTGGCAAAGGGTCTGCATAATGCAAATAACACCCGAGCTCGCTTTTCTTTTTCTTTTCTTTTTTTTTYYTTYYTTTTTTTTTCTTTTCCTTCCGGAGAATGAATAACAGTTATGAAGAGTGTGGTGATATATAGCCCTCCTAGACAGCCATAAAGTGTAAATTTCCAACATGAGATGCCTGTGGGGAGGGCAAATTTACCCTCAGCCTCMCAAGTCCCACTGACATTAATGAAGGAGGCATGTCTACAACACCCCTCGCTGAATAATTTACATCTGCATGGACAGAAAGTCAGAAGGCAAAGCTGGAGACACTTCAGAGAGCTGGCTGTAAATCAAGTCAAAAGTTTGCCTGTGTTTGTGGGTGGTTTATTATTACAAAAGGAAAGCAATGCAAAGTGAAATTAAAACTTTGCCTTTGGCTTTGAGGCATTCAGTATTTGAGGACAGTACGTGGTTCCTTGGGAGGGGTAGGAAACTAGAAATTATGAGATAACTGAGAGATAAAGAGTTGTTTGAGGAGCCAAATTAATTGCCATTTGAATGAACAGAAAAAGAGGGTCATGAACTGAAAAGCAAAATGAGTGGAGCTGTTTTTGAACTTCTTTCATTAAATACATTATTCTAGTAGACAGCTCAGAGCCAAAAAAAAAAAAATCAGAAAGTAGGTGAAAATCAGAGAGGCTTGAGAGTCAAGTATTTATTTGGAATTAGGGGCCATGATTTAGATCGGAAATTAGGATGAAGTTCTTAAACGTCTCTAAACAATCTATTGCTACTACAGTACTGGGTCAAAATAGAGATTAGTTATATTCTTAGGTCTGGGACTTAATGCTGTTGTTTGATGTGCAGATCTCCATCTTCTCCTTCCAAGGGCTCCTCATATTCCACCACTCTGTCCCCTGAGATACAAGCAGTGCTGTCTGATAAATCATGAAGCCCTCTGCATTTATCTGCGCTTCTGCAGTCTCCTCTGCGCTTCTCACTACAGGACTGGCTCTAAYGTGGCCACAGAAAGATATCTGCAGTGGTGATGTAGACTCCTTGGAGGTTGCAGTGTCTTCACAGACAATCTTCTGATTATGGGATTTTACAACAAGGAATGTGAACCTAGCAGAAAAATTTCTGAAGTTCGTCAGCTTTGCTCTTAAAGCCTTGAGGAACTGCATGACACTGAAATAGAAAGTGTGAAGACAGCTACCTGACTCCCACTTCACTTCCCTCCCTGAGGATGGGCTCTTTACTCCTCAGTAAAAGCCGTTTCTGCTGAAAAACAAAAACAAAAAATAAAAAAGAGAGAAGATGGAAAGGGGAGAACATAGATAAGATGGAATTTATGCAAGGTGATTTATTCCAGSCTTTGCTTCTGCTACTCACCCAGCTTTGAAAAAACTATGTAAGAGTTACCACGGTCTTTAACTTCATCATAAAAAGGGGTGAGCTCTGTAACTGCACACCTCATTCCACCTTGAGAAGCAGGAAAAAATGCTTTAATCCAAACCAGTGTGTTGACCACTATGGTGCAGAGCTGACATGTCCTGCACAGTACTCATGTTAAATGAAGAYTCATCTGTTCCCAGCTGAGGTGGTTACAAAGTGATGCTGATTTTTTTTAATGCATCTTTTATTTTTTCCTAGCTACCAAGCTTAGTGATAGCTTAGTTGGAAAATTCACCATCTGAACAGATGGAGGAAAAATCTTTCACTGAAAATATATGCCTATCGCTTTAACTGATGTGCAAGATGTTTTTTGCTAGGTAGAAACCTGCTGAATGTGTAAAAAGATTATTGTTCTGCCATTACCACTATACTATTATGAAAGAATAGAAGGAGTTTGAATCGAAAAATGAACTTCACAAAAGGATAGGGTGGATGTTTATGATAGCTAATTCTCTGAGTGTTTTTAAAAYAGCTGCTTTCAATAGGAAGTGGGCTGCCTTTCCTTGATGCACTCCTCTTTGGTTCTGAGCCAGGAAATTAAAAAAAAGTGAAAAAAGGAGTTTGGGATTCAGGATAATGGGGAGGGAGAATTGAAGTTAAAAGAAAATGAAAATGCTGTTTAACTATTTCTCCCCAAGTCATTGTTTGCTTTTGAGCAGGTTTTTCTTCTAAGAGAGAGAGAAAAAAGAAAGTAGAAATGAACACGCGTATATACTGAGAGTAATTAGTTTTATTTACAAGCCTAGCATGAAATGGTCACACAGCAGGCAAGTTAATCTATTCTTCCTGGAATCTTAGCCCTGTGTTAAATTTCTTTGAAGCAAATTTATATCAAGAGATAAATCTAAGTAAAAACCCGAGAGAGGGCAGTCTTTTCTGATGCTTTTATGTCTTCTTGCTACTGAAAGCCCCTCTATGGCAYCCCTACATTGTTCTAAGCTACATTAGCATCCCCTCCAAAGTACTGAACTCATTGTTGATCAAGTGCAAGAATTTGGAAGAGCTTGCAGTTATATCCCTCTTGCTTAAGTCTTCAGTGTAAATAGTTATATACCGTACTTGATATACTTGAGGAACTGGATTGCCTCTCTAGTTTATGGAGGAAAATATCTGCTTGTAAAATCAAYTGGTCTTAAACCATTTAATAGTCAGGATGGAGACTTACCAAACAGAATAAGCTTTGCAGGAAGATACTGGTGTTTCTGGTGGATGGGAAATTCACGAGGAGCTAACGGTGTGACCCTGCAGCAAATAAAACCAGCTTTATTCTGGGTCATCTGGAATAGTGGGCTTAGTTTTGTRCTCCCCAGTACAAGAAAGACATCAGCAAATCTGCGTACTGATGATTATCAAGCACTTAACAGGCTGCCAGAAGGATGGAGAAATCTCCACTGTTGGAAATATTAAAAGGAAAATTCATTGAGATATTTGGATGTTTGGAATGCTGGGCTGGACAAGAGACATCCAGAAGCCCCTTCCAACCTACATGAATCCATAATTTGTGCCCTAGAATGACTATGATTTTCTATATAGACTATGATGACTATAAAGAGATCAAATATAAGGGACTATAAAGAAACCATAAAGTGTCACAGTACTATCAAGACACAGTCATATGCAACTGTCTCTATTTTACATCTAAATCAAGTTTGACAAATCCCACCTTTTAACAGCGGCTCCTGGTGCCACTTTTGTTTCAGTACCTTTCAAAGCCAAAAGTAATTTCCTCTTTTATCTCTATATTTATTGGTGTGCTGCCTAACCATCTGCCGACATGAATGTTCATAAAGTCATCAATGCGTCTACCACATTACACCTCTCTGTTAGTGGTGCCTGTTGTACTTGGCAGTTAAACTTAGAGTCATAACAAAAGTACAACTAGTGATATTACATTGTAGTTGAGATTTAGCCGTTTTTCTGTTGGGGAAGACAAAGAGAATGAAAAAAATTTCAGAGAAAAAAAAATATGATATTCTTATCTGTCCTGCAATCCCAAGAAAATAATGCCAATCTCTGACTCGGGTTCTTTCAGTGATGAAGAGATTAGGCTACAATTATGAAGGAAATTTCTATTTTGCTTTCTGCGTAAGTTTTGTTTCTTTTTCTCAGTCAACCTTCTAAGCTTTTCTTATTGAAGTGAAGCAAATTAAATTACAAGAATTTTAGGGGAAAATTTCTAACACAGAGGTGTATTTGCCTGAGAGGTGTTTTTCCAGTGGGTATAATAACAATCCCTAAACTGAAAACATCTGTGATGAAAATCCTTTCAGCTGTCATGACTGAACTTGCAGGGCTTGATTGGACTAGCAAGGCCCCGGGAATTGCACTGCTGGATTAGTGCCATGGCCTCTATCCCCCAAAATCTTATTACTTTCCTTGTCTCAAACAAGGAGGATCAGAGGCAAACAAGGAGGATCAGAAGACAATTACAAGATATGTGGAAAGTGGTGAATAGTTTCATATATGCAATTGYTGAGGGATCTGAACATCTTCATCTTGAAAAGAAGCAGGTGAAGGAAACCTTCCTGGAGGTCTAGAAAGCTTTGTGTAATATATAGGGGGTGAGTGGGGAATTGGTTTTCTGTGCTTTGTTTTTTTAATGCAAAAATTAAAGACATTGAAGGAGCCTAGCAGATGGAGGGTTTAGTAGAAAGAGAAGCATTTTGAATTCTGCAGATTCCTGCAGTATATGTTACACTGATATGTTCGGGAAAGTCTTGGCACAGGCTTGCCTAGCACTATAGCTCTTCCACTGTCATCCACTTTCTGGCCATTATTAGGGACAAAATGTGGGTTAGATGGACCAGAGTGACTAGATGTATGATCAATATTGGGTGCTTCAAACTAAATAAAATAAGCTGATAAAAGAAAGGTTTAAAAATGCTCTATTTTAATAATTTTAATTTGGTTTGAGGCGTGTTTTATTCAGTTGGAGGTAAATCTTCAAAACAAATAAATTAGGCTCATGTGGGATAGGCCTTTGCCTTGAGTGCTTTAGATATCTGGTGTAATCCTGAAGCACAGCTTTAGTCTTTGAGAATGGTTAATTTTAATTATTATAAATTTAGAAAACATTAAGAAAATATTTACTTAAAAAGTTCTAAGAACATGTGAACATGTTTTCTCTCATTCCCCAGTAACCCTGAGTTCTTTATGTTTAAGAAAACTATTGCTTTTGGAAAATCAACATGGAAAGTGGAAAATATTTACACATCACTATGTATTCATTCTTTAACTCAAACAATAAAAAACTGAAACCTTTTTTCAGTTGTGGAAACAAAGCCAATATTGTATATTCAAAAAAAAAAAAAAAAAAAAAAAAAAANAAAAAAAAAAAAAAAAAAAAAAAAAAAAAAAAAAAAAAAAAAAAAAAAAAAAAAAAAAAAAAGAGGTCAAAACAAAAACCAACCCTAATACTTATTCATATTTACCAGCTGGTGTGTATATCCAAAAAAAGCGGTCCTCACTCCAGATGTGCCCTGTGCAGCTGGTAATAACCTTCTGAACAGGGCTATGGTACAAACCTGAGTGGGTTTCTTGCTTTCTGAGCTCACTGTGCCACTTCAAGACTTGGGTGAGTGGTTTGTTCTTCCATGATAGCTGCCCTGGAGCTTATGACCTTATAAGCTTTGAGTGAGCTAGGTATTTTGTTAGGAGCAGTATTTCAAAGAAAACCCACCAACATTTCAATTCTAGACAAGTCCTGTTTTTATTTTTTTTCAGTCTAACAGAGCCTTTATCCAGTTTATGTCAAAAAAGCCTATTYCTTCCTTCCTCTCTTAGGTGTTACTCATGGCTATTGTGCAAAACATCAAAATATGAAATGTTTCTTTTCTTCTGGGACTCAGTTTTATAAAAAGTTTACACTCCAGACATATGTGCCTGTGTCAGTCACCTAGAGCTCCCCTTATTGTTGGTTTAGAAAGACACAGGGTGGTGCAGCTCATGTCATGATCCTTTCTGGTCACTGAAAATAGGTCAAATGAATCACACTTTTCAAATGCCTGTTTCTCCCCATTGACTTTACAGGACACCAGAAGTCACTGTGGCAAACGGAAGCTGGCTCTGTCAAATACTATTCTTATATACACCTATATATACACTATACACCTTGTTCAGATCCTGAACGAAATCTTTCACTTTAAAAATATGAACATTTATTTATGCTGACCTTTTCTTTAGGTGGCACTGTTGCTGGTATAAAAAATATAAAACATCATTTGGGTTCTTCTCCTGGAAAATCCTTAATCACTTCCAAGTATCATGGGTCAGTATTTTACTCCYCTTCAGCAACAAAGTAATGTCCTTTTCTCCTCACTGGCAGGAGCAGTGCAGAATTGGAAGGACCACAGAAAGCAGTTGAAGTACAGAAGCTTTCTAAGAGCTTGTCCAAGTTAAAAGTAATATAAATAAGTCCTCCAATATTTCACTTCAGYTGAAAAGCAATTTCTTTGCTAGAAATATTCTTTAACACCTGCCATCTGTTGGTTTCAATTTTTATTAATTTTGAATTAAAATCTCACTGACTCTARTGGACTGATGCTTGAATTCAGCAACACATAGCAGACCAGGCTTCTAAACGGTTCTATAAAAGAGCCTTTCTTTTTGAATCACTGGATGCAAATATTGTAATGGAGTTATTAAAACAAAGTCAAACATTTCTAAGTAGTGTTTTCATGAGCCAGAGGTGTTGAGTTCATGAATGTGATTTTTACTTTAGCCAGAGCAGTAAGTGACCCCTGCTTCTGAAAGTCAAGCTCTCAAGTCTGGATTTAATTTAGCCTTTATAAAATACATAGACAAATTGTTTTGGCATTTCATAAGTATTAAAACAAACAAACAAACAAACAGATGTTGTTTTGAATAAAAAATAAATAAAACATAGAATCTAAAGGAAACATTTTTTGTGGGAATCCCAACTTGTTGTTGCTGTTGTTTTTCAGCTGAGAATTCAAAAGAGCCATTTCCTTCTAAATGAGGGAGAGAAAGCAAAGGGTCTCTGGGAAAAAAAAAAAAGAAAAAAGAAGTAAAAATATAAAAAAATCCCCTCTCCACTCAACAATAAACAACATTCAGAGAGAGGAAATAAAACTGCGTGATACCAATTCCATTTCCTTCAACACTCTCACTCATCTGCTGACCACACAGGCCTCCCCTTCAGCTGTAAAACCATCACACTCACAGCACAGCCCAGAAGCACAATGGTGCAAAACTCCTTAAAACTGGGCAAGGGGGAGCTCCAGTCCTGTGTTCCACTGTGGATTTTGCCACCGTAATGCTGATGTGTTGAGCAAGKGATTTCGTTTCTTTACATCTCCCTGATAAAGCGTCCTCTTGGCAGAGTAGGTCTTCTGTTTAGGTCTAATGTTTGTAGGAGATATTTGGAAGAGATTTCCTCATAGATGTTGCTATATAAGTTTTTGTTGKTTTTGCCATGGATAATATATCCCTTTAATAACTGCAATTTGCTTCACCTGTTTCACACATCCTGTTTTTAATGAAGCCTTTTTTTCACATCCTACTTCCTTGCAGTCCTTAAGAGAAGCTCTGAGCCTTTTTTTTTTAATTTCTCTTCTAAAGACAGTCAATATAACCTAACAATGAAAAAGGATCTTGCATTACAGCCTAACTTAAAGGGATTACTTCAGCCAGGGGAAGAGTTTGCAGGATTCCTCATGTAGAGGAACGACCTCAGCAAATTACATGGTCCAAAATTTGTATCATTTTGTTTTTAATACTTGTCCGTCCCTTTCCTTGATCTCCATAATCATGGTATTTAGGTACCCCATGCTCAAGAATCAGGTTTTCCCCTATCAGCATCCTTATGAGATAAGCACACACAATCATCTCCATCCCACAGCTGAAAATAAAATGTGTTTTTCTGGAAAAAGTGCCTTGTCTGCAGACGCATATGGGTTATATCTGAAAAAAGAATGCAGAAGACCTAATTTACTGTTATCACTATTAGATCACCGGGCTCAGTAGCCACAAAAATGAGAAATTAAGATTTACGTGTGTTAYTCTTTAGATGTGTTTGTCAAAATAATGCCCCAAAAGTGGCAATGCTTTCAGTGGCAAGGGGTAAAGAATATTCCTTCTTGAAGACTCTGATTGGATGTCTAGCATGGATATTACTCTCGGGGGTCATAACTCCTGTGCTGAGGGCTGTTTTCTCTTTAAAATGGGTCTTTCAGCACTAAAATGGAACAGTTTCCGTCAGCATAGTGTCGCATGTCTACATTAGGAATTGTAGGAAAGAAACTAATGACATAATCATAATGTATATATTTCCTCAGTCGATGTAACAGGCAAGCTTACACACATTATTCACATACTTGAGGAAACTTTCAAATTGCGTAATTGCCTGTGTAACTATATCCACATATATCGGATTTATGTTTGCAAAGAGRTCATACAGTTTGAGACAGTCTCTTCTAGACACAAATCTAGTTTCCTTGGATGCCTCTTGATGTTTGTACAAATGTATTAGAGGATTTCAAGAGGGTTTTCCCGGGTTGAAATTCCTTCTATCTAATTTSTGCTGTTTTTAAAGTCAAGTATCTGATCTAAATTAGTTCATAAGGCTCCTTCTTCAGTCCTCTCTTGAGAGCAATTCATTCCATGTGAAGATCTGTCCAAGATGATAGACAGAATGAACTGACCTGTGGGAACTGTGCTTGCCATATAGTTAGGTAAGTAACTTTGAGATGTTTAATGCTATAGGAGATGAGTGCCATCTTAAGTGACGTTGCAAATTTGAAAACTCATTTCTAAAAGTCACTTTGGAACGTAGAATCAACCTAGCAGTTAAAAATAGCCATTTCTGAGTTTAGCAACATCCACTCAAGGTAAATATAGATAGACAAAAYGTTTCAGAGGAGGCAGGGAAAAAGAGGAACAAAGGGTTATTTGTGTGCTCATTTGGTGTTTAMGTCAGTTTTATTTAACTGAAAATTACTCAGTAGCTTTGTATCCTCCAAATGGTCTCTCTGAAAACGTGTTCCTAAAAGTTACCTCGGAAGCTGTAGCCAATTTACAGGGTGGATAGCACACAAAAATAACCTCTTTCTGATGCACGCAGCCTTTTAAAMAACATCCTCTATGAGGCACTAAAGCTTTAATATCAACAATATCCCTGAAATGAGGGGAGTGAAAAAAAACAAAACACGAAGTGCAGAAACTGCTATCAATTCCATTCACAGTGGCAGAATGACTCTAATAGCAGAGACGTTTATGAGTCATAAATTACCATTTATAAATGCAGTGTTTAGCATTCGTTTCAATGGACAACATATGGTAGCAACATTTCTAAATAGCTTGAACTGATAAATAGGCCAGTGAAGTGGCTCAATTTGTTAAAATGCTAACACATTAACTACTGCATGTGGTAGTTGCATGTTTGCATCCCTAGTGCTGTCTGTCTGCTTAGGCCTTATGGAAATAGGCACTTGCCTTGAATTTATGAACTAGTGCAGTCAGTCTATTTCTCATAATGATTTATGAGGAATCACCATTCGTGGACTGGGTGATCCATCTAGGATGGCGTTAACCTCAGTCCTAGCTGGTTGTACTGTGTGACCGCATCCCACTTGTTTTAGCCACCATTACCTTGTCACAAAAGAGGGCTGCTTTTCGGGGGATGTTTGACTCTTACCTTCTGACCTTTTCAAAAAAGTTACGTAATGACTTAAAACTAGTCATCATTACAATGGTACTGATTAACAGAAACAGTTCAGCCTACCAGACACCTGAGGCTATCTCTACTTCTGTCACCACAACTGTCATGTTTCATGTAAGTCATTTCCAGCTACTGCTCCTTTTACCTTGTKTAATGACAAAAAAGTCATTTTCAGTGGGAAAAAAATCAGTGCTATGTCTGAAGAAAAAAGAATTGCCCTAGTGAGTATGACATTACACGAACTTTGGCTAATCTTTATGGCTGATTTTAGATTGGTTTGTTTTCATTCTCTCTGTATCTGTGTTTAACTAGCTTTTTCTTTCTTTCTTTTTTTTCAGTTAATGATTTTTTAAAACAGTCTTGACCTTAGCATTCAACCAAAGTTTACCTGCAGGCCTCCAAAATATAGTTCWGCTCTTGACAGATATTTAGGCTCTAATATAGTTGAATAAAAAGTACCAGGGAGAGTCAACATATTTTAAAATATGAACACAGTCCTTCAGAGCTTCAGAGCTTTTTCTCACAGACGGTTGAACTGTAAATTCAGCGAGTTGAACTGTGGTATCCTAATGATATATGTGGGGCAGGCTGTGAGGTCAGAAACAAGCAGGAAAGGTTTCTGCATCCCAATCATTCCATAGAGAAATCCTTTGGTGTGCTCTGTGAGGGGCTAGAAAAAGACATCTGAGTTTAGTATGGAAAAATGCTGYTTAGTACCCATGTTGCCTAGGCCTGAAGGATAGTTTTGATGTCACCTAGCAGAGATAACCCCAGTGAAGATCTAAACTTGACATTTCTAGGAAAAACATTCATCTTATTCTAAGGTGGATTTCTAAAACAGGTCAGGTGAATTTCTATTCATCAGCTATAAATGGAATCTAAAAAATTAGGTCAGGAGCCAGCTAAACACTTATTCATCCTTTCCATAATGAGATTTTTATGCTGATAGCTATTCTGTCTTGGGATAAGGGTGCTCTAAGGACAATGACAACTACCATAATAATAATATCAGTAATGATGGTAGTGACAATAATGTTGAGAGGGTTAAAATAATGGAGTGGTACCTAAAGACCACATAAGGACTGGATCTCCTTATGTCATGGAAATTTTAGGGGCAAATTTCAAATAAAATGAATGAAAAGATAGGCTAAATTAGACAGGCAAAAATTTAAAAGTCACTAAAATGTGGGTTTATTCATTATATTCTAGGATGAGAACTAGTGTATAACCTTGCAATCACTTGGTAAAACATATGTTTTTGTTTATACTTCTAACGGTGAAACATTTGATAATTAATTTCAAGATAGTGAATCAAAAGACCTCAGCATATCTCAGTAGAGCAACACTCATTAGGAAGAGCTACTTTGTAAACTTGCCGTTTCAACTTCTTCCAAAGAGAAGCCAAAACACTTGGATTTGAGTGTTTACAGTTTTAAAMATCTAGGAATAGGTGAAGACTGGAACAGCGACTGATTTCAAAGTTGTGACAAACAGAGAAGAAATGCTATCCAGTAGTTTAACGAAATAGTTCAGATAACCATTTCAATATCAGCAACTAGAGAGAATTAAATGAGCAGACATCATTCAAGTTGCAACTAGTAAAGAAGACAATGAGAACCTGAGTTTTGCACTGTGTGTGTCTCACATGCATCACCACACCTGGTTACCTACAAGACGTGTGATCTTCCCAAAGCATTAAAATATAGTGAGAAAAGTCCTGTTCAGAGTTGAAGAATCCCAAGGGAAAAGTTCCCAAGGTTTCAAGATTAGTGACTCCCATATTTTTGTAGCTCATCCTTGGATCACTCTTTCTGTTCTATATTTAAAATAATCTGTGTGTAAATTCCTAATTTGCATGAATCTTTAAGGCTAAGACAAGTGAATCAGCTGAGTTTTGAAGGAAGAAAGGAGAGAAAAGTCTCAAAGGAGAAAAGTCTCAAGCAAAGAACAATCTGTGCCTGACAATAGCCAGTTACAGGTACGATCTGAAAYCACCAGTCTATCGCAGTACAAGCCAAAGAAAATATTAGAAGAATAGAATAGACAAAAGCCTCTCAACAGACCAGCTATCATAGCTGGTTTGACTCTGGAAAAGCTGGGCAATTCTGGCTTTAAATTAAGTCTTTAAGAGCTGTAGTTAGTGAGGACCTACAAAATCAGGCATGGGGGAATTGATCCAAAATCCATCAACATTAAGGATWTGGAGGCAAACTTGTTATTTAAGGAATCTCTAGGTTTCCTCATGTTGTAATTGYGTTTTCCTTTATGCTCTCCAAACAGTTAAGACAGAAGTATCTCTTCTGATCATCTATCCTTCGAGGTGGTATAGAGCTAAGCTCAACCCAGATACGCATGTGCATGAGCAAAAGGCTGTGAAAAGGGGGCTTCTCTCTCTTTCATGCTTCGTAGATTGCCCCACTGAGTCCTTTCACACTGGCTTAACAGCTTTACCACTCTACAGCTCATTAGTTCTTGCTATTTCTTAACTGAACAGCCGGGTAAAACATGTTTAATTTATGCCCAGCTTAGCACTGAAATATACTCCCCATAAAACTTTAAAAAGGAAAAAAATAATATAAAAAATGTTCCCTCTAGCATAACCGTCACTAACAAATAATGAACTTGTTTATCATTCCTATTTTATGTCTGATACTTCAGGCATTTCTGAGCCCTTTTCAGACTATTATCTACTGCCCTTCAAACCCTTCATGTTGTTATCCTCTCTTTTATATCAGTAATAGGTTTTAAGACTCATAGTAATGAATGCAAATATATTACTGTTTTAGGGCAATAAAATTGTTCTTTAGCAGTTAACTGCGCTCTTTGCAACAGTGAAAAGCATTTTAAATTAGCAGTTGGAGAAAACTAGGACACTGGAGCACAGAGACAATATAAGACTGCAGCAATCCATTAGCTGTTACCTAATGGAAAAGTTAGTTCATTAATGCTCAAGTCAGTTGTTGATTATTAAGGGCTGCAATGTAAAGTTTGACTCCTGTTTAATGTATTGTTCGCAGATGGAGCAGTTTTCCGGAATCCCTGTCTAGAATCTTGAAACCACTTGTTAATGGGCCTTGGAAATGAATTTTCTTTGTAAAAGGCTTTGTAAGAATATGTCTGGACCCAAGGGAGGCACTCCCAATTGACAAGTCATTCACATGCTTTCAAGAAAGCAGAAGAGAAAATGTACTTTTTTTCTTCCTTTTTTTAGTGGCATGGAGACTGTCATTTCCCTGAAAATGCAGTAAAGATTTTTCTGCTTTCCCAGGAATCTATATCTTCAGTAACTTAACGAACCCAGTTCTGGGAAGCACCTGGGAATGTGTTTCTGCCTGAGCAAATCTACAGTCCCGATGAAGCTGAAGGAAAAAGGAAGCCACCTAGAGAAGAAAAACGGTCCATGCATTATGGCATTATGGTTGGATTTATAAACCTGGCTTTGGTCTTGCTGCCTGCCAGTGATGGGTGGTGAAGATATATGCCTCTCCATGAGTTAATGTGGCAGAGCAGTCTCGGGGCCAGCGTTCTAGGGAGCTGGCATGCCCATAAGGAAAGCAAGGCAGTGCCATGCAGGAGCTCTGCGTAGGGCTGCAATGGGGCTGTGCCCACGCTCACGAGCCCTGCTTACGAGCAGGCTCAGCGGTTCAGGTGTGCCCGCACCGCGCTTCGGTGCACGGCACAGATCTACAGCCCCCGATCCTCAAAAGAATCCTCAAAGAATCCTCTTTTTCTTTGGAAAAGAATCCAAAAAGGAGCTCAGCAGGAATCAGAAACCCACTCCAAAGGCGCTTAAGTTTGCTCTTGTAAWGCAGGGGTAATAAATAGCACTTTCAAGCTTCACGACGGCGAGAATAAATACATTAAAACTTGGGAGCTATTAAGTTACTATCATCCTAAGGGTTATTTAGCTCTGAACGTGTGATGGATGGGTGAAGTTAAGCGTATGCTTAAATCCTTTCCTTGACCATAGTCAGTGCTGTCGGAAACTCTCTTCATAACTGATCTGTCAGCAAACGATCTGTTTCCTGGATTGTAATGTTCTATAATTTTGTTAGTGGGAACATGCATATGAAGCAGCTTTTGCTTCATTTCCTTTTGAAGACACTATGCTGATGGATAGTTTAATTCGGAAGCCAGTTTGCTTTTAAGGAAGATCCTCATATTCAGGCTCTAAATCCTGTAGCTATTGCCTATGTAATAACTCCTAAATATGTCTYTTTTTTTTCACCCCTTTACCTCTGTTGCTAGAAATAAAACTAGCTTAGTCATCTCTTCCATTGATTACTGTTCTGCCTCCCTTGCTGGTCTTTCTGTTCTCTCTCTCACTCTACAAAAGCAATCATTCATCTTCCTGTGTGCTCAGACTGAGYGCCGCATAATAACCCATCATATTCTGTGTATATTTTCATTTGAAATATAGCTTTAGGTGAAAAAAAATGTATTTTTCATCAAGAATGAACTTTCTACTGAAAAAAAATTTTTAATTAAATATTATTTTTATTGAAAGAACAATTTGCCTTCTGTATTTCTCAGAAACTTAACAAATAAGTTAGAGAGAGAGACGATAAGTTTTGGCGGACCAAATCTCTCCACAGGTGTTTAATGGCCAAATACCTAAGAATTAAAACTTTGTGGTTTGTTGGGTTTTTCAACACATAGAAATAAAGCCATCAAAGTGGAACACTATCCATGTTTTTTTTTTCACACATTTTTRGACCCATATTTATGGTGCAATTAAAGATCAAGAATTTACAGATTAAAATGGATGGGTAGATTTCGGCTATTGCCTACTCACAATTCAGTTTCTAGTCTTGGGCACGCTGTTTGTCTGAACAGTTACGGTTTTAGAAAGTATGGAGGAAAATAACCCCCACAGAGCAGTCATTGAGAGGTAGGATTTGGTGAATTTGTGGACAAGAGTATGTGGTTTTAAGGTTTTCATGTGATTTTTGCAGAGAAAAGAAAAGAAAAGAAAAGAAAAGAAAAGAAAAGAAAAGAAAAGAAAAGAAAAGAAAAGAAAAGAAAAGAAAAGAAAAGAAAAGAAAAGAAANAAAGAAAAGAAAAGAAAAGAAAAGAAAAGAAAAGAAAAGAAAAGAAAAGAAAAGAAAAGAAAAGAAAAGAAAAGAAAAGAAAAGAAAAGAAAAGAGGTGTAATGGGAGAGAGGAACCAGATGAAGTTATCTGGACATGGTTGCACTTTGTTCTTGGATCAATTCAGCATATTCTGGCCTAAGGGTTCAACAGAGCATTGCACAGTTTCAGCATCAAATGCTACACGGATTAAATGGGAAAGGCCATTAGCCCACTAATGGCAGCAGTGGGAAAACAAGGCTGTGGTCACTTGCAGCACATTTTGCAAGGCCACAAGCTAGCAAGTCTGTGGACTGTAAGAAGAGATCAGATATGGCTATTGTCAGGCATGATACAATCTCAGTAATTTTATTCCAAACATGAAGGGTTTACTTGAAGCTCTCTTGGGACAGATAAAGTAATATGCTTTTTGTGATGAACCAAATTATCCTGTGCTTCAGCAGCACATGCARTCATAACCAAACAGCGAAATATCAATCTAATGTTAAGAAATAACCCCATTGATCAGGCCTGGGAGATAATTTGCTTGTTTGCCAAAATGTGAGGAAACATTTAGTACTGTGTCAACATTATTTTTCAACAGATAAGGTTAATATGAATATGGCTTAGAAGTGAGAAATTGCTTATACACAGTGCTTAGCATACAAGACAGCTACTGAACAATTAACAAGATAATCAAATAAAGATACATTATTGCTCTATTCTAGCATTGACATATTTCAGTCAGAAAAAAAATATATTGAGAGAGGGTTTATGCATATCTCAGTCTTCATACACAGTGAGACAGTCATAATAACATATCATTCATCCTATTCAAACATCTCCTCTTTATCCAAGTAATGGGGCTTGGGATAATGTATAATGAAAAAAAAAAAAAGTAGGTGTTAAAAATGTTTATGCCTCCAGACCTAAGCTTGCTCCCAGAAAACCAGCTCCAGTAGCTCTCTCCACATCCAAGAAAGGTAGAGTATCACTGCTGCTTCAGAAACATGGATATCCGTGAGGAGCTCTGCATGGAGCCAACTCATGCACAGCAAAGTCAGCGCTATGCCCGAGCACACACGTCTTGTTAAACTTCAGTTACGACATCTTTCCTCTGCACTGAACTCCCCAGAACTACTGCTGCCATGCAGGGAAACTTATACTGGCTCTGTGTGGGGCCAGCCCCAGTCTGCTCTGCTAATCATCTTGGGCTCTGAACACCACAAGAAGATGCCCATCCAGTCCTGAAATAGCCTTGGAAGGAAAATGCTTTCATGCAGTGCTGTGTCAGTGCCAAAAGCCCCGCTGGACTGCACTGACTGTGGCTGTCTCTGTCAGACCTGAGCTGGCATGGAGAGGGGGATTCATCTCCCTTAATGTTAGATGTCTGCACCAGAGACATCTACATCTCCATTAGCGACCCTTGTCTGCCTTCATAGTCAATGGAAAGAAGCAGGCATGATTCACTTCATCCAAAAGCAGACATCTCAGATAAGTTGGGTGAATCATACCATCACAGTGGCTGTTTCGCTCRGACACCAAGAGGAAATGATGGAAACATCATTTAAGGGAAACAAATGGAAACAAATTGATGGAAACATCAAGGACAAGGGTAGCCAGAGGCATTAGAGCTTAAAAGTTAGGCACTGGCTTCACATTTTGCAAGTAAATTGAGGCAAAAATATATATAAACTACCTGTTCATGGTCATTTAGCAAGTGACCTAGAAAGCCAGGAGTAGAGTCCAAGAATTGTCTGGGTTTGGTTTCATCATAAATGTTTTAGATCAAATAGCTTAAATAAAAAAATATATGCATGACATTTAGTCCCAAGGCTAAATATGCTTCCCAATAACACAATAGTAACCAAATCATATGAGAAGAACAAAGAATTTGTAGATTTTGGYGGTTAGCCCCATTTCTTGTTTGTTTTCTTACTTCTTTGACAGTCAAGCCTAGTGAGTAGCATGGGGAGCAACTTATGTCTTCTATGCCATACGCGTGTTGTTTCATCTCTGCATTCACTGATTTTACAGCCTGTAAAAGTGAGATAACTATTCTTCTTTCTCTCTTTACAATGATGTGCCTGTATATAAGTTTTAAAAGAGAAGGGTCTTATCAAACTCAATACTGCAGCTGGAGTTTCTCCCATAGTGCTGGCACGGTGCAGTTTTGCCCAATCCAAATGAGAAAACTTACTAGGTAATTAAATTTGGATGTTCACAAACCCCATGTTTTGGGCACCGTTTGCTTCTGACCTCTGTAACATCTGCAAGGAGCTTGGGGAATCCTGTGGTCSAAATACAATGAAAATCAATGTGCAACGAAAAAGCATCTAAATGCAGTATTCTTCTAAAGCTTGAAACAGGAGCAGTTAGCCAGGGAAACACAATGTGGTGCCCTCATTTTCTCAAACTGGAGCTCTTTTAAGCTTGTATCCCCTGCCTCCGCTGTTGACATTCAAATTGACTTTTTGCATTTCATAATGGTAGTTCCTGTCTTGCTTTCCACTTTATCTGCCAAGCCCACTGCTGGGTCTTTCTCAGATGTACAAGAGTCAAGGATAAAGCTGCCTGAAAATGCATTACTTATTTTAGTCATTTTGCCAAAGTACACCCCTGTACCAGAAAAACAAGATAGGAAATTATTAGAATTGGACCGCTGTCATCAATTGCTTTCTCATCAATGGCTCAATTTTCTGACAAACCTCAGTTCTCCTTAGCTTCTATCTAGTAAAATAATAATAATAATAATAATAATAATAATAATAATAATAATAATAATAATAATAATAATAATAATAATAATAATAATAATGCAGTCCAGTAAGCACTCAGAAAAATGCAAGACAACCCCCCAGTCTGTTAGACAGGAAAGTGCCATGTTTTTGTCAATGAGGGATCTTATCTGATGGTGTCTACTCATCTATGTGTTCTCCCTCTCTTTGTTTCTGCAAGACTAGTATGATGTGATTTACGCTAGGATCTACTCTCAGAATCGACTGCTGCCCAGTTTTGTAAGCATAAGACACCAGACGAAATGCAAGTGATGTGTGGAGTAAAGGCTGCAGTTTTGCTCCCTGCACATCATTCCTGAAGGGGTACCTTTCTCTTTGCCACCCTCTGGAAAATTCTGKTTTTATGTTTTATCTGGTGTTGTACTGCCTGACCCTAAAGCATCCCCTCGTGTGTTGCTGGAAAGTGCCTAGCTTGCATGGTGCTACAACAAATAATAATAAGTCTGAAGCAAAAAAATGCACATATTTTGGTTTTGCACATGGACCAGGCCACACTAAACTGTCAACACCACGAGCCTGCCTCCAGATAATCCCGTTGACCTCAGCAGAGTGTAAATGAGAGATGAAATCAGCCTCAGCGCGTATCCATTATTGCTGTTCCACAGTACATAATTATTGCTGTTTGTTATTTCTATTGCAGGAGAACCCACAGGATCAAATAAGGATCGGGATCCCCACTGTGCTAGGTGCAATGCAAACATGTAAGCAGTCACGGTGCCTGCACTAAAGAGCTTACAGCCACATCTCTTAGGAGAACATTTCTTAGTCTAATAGACTTCTCTATTAAGAGAAGTTAATTACTTAATTCAGCCTAATTTTTTTTCTGCTCATTTTTTCTCTATTTCTCCTGCAGAGCCCCCCTAGACCATCCCTAATAATTCTCCTTCCTTCATAGTATTAACAGCCTTCTAAACTCTGCATGTAATTATTGTTCTCCCTTTTGCTTCTTGATTACTTCATCAGACTTGTCTTCTCCCTCAGTCACTTCTTCTACCTTTTCAGGACTGGAAAATGAACATTTCTCTTCATTCTTTTCATTATATCTTTGGATCATTATCCTACCCGTGCGGCTGAGCATCACTAAAGTTATGCCTCCTCTCCGGACCACCAGGCAACATTTACTCAGAGGACTCCCCAAAAGCATATTCATATTCTCTGTTGTCCCCTTTCTGTGACACTTTCTAGCATAGAAATGCTTCATTGTCACCCCATGGGTTTCCTTCACTGTTATTGCAACCTAAATACCACATTTTCCATTTACTGAGTGTCTGCTTCAGATTACCTCTTTGCACTCCTCTCTCCAGAGCCATAAGATGTTTCTTTTTTTTCCTCTCTATTCTAGACCAAATCTCATCTAACAGTTTCCAGCTCGTATTTCTAAAGTCTCCCGGTCCCTGACTTTCCTGCAATTTTCACCCCAAAGGCCTTGCCTGGAAGCTGGAGTCTATGGCTTCCAGAGGCAAAGTGCTCTCCTTACAGAGCAACTGTACCATTGAGTTTTTTCCCATTAATTCTTCTGAGAGAAATAGAATCCTCCAAATGCAAATTCTTTCTGGTCTCACACTTTCTTAGACTAGAACGTGGTAGAGTAGGAATTGTGCTTGTTTCCCTTCTTTCTATGCATTTCTAAGGGGAAAAACTGTTCAGATACCTTTCATGGTTTTGGTTGCTAAACATACATTTTCCAGCATCTCATCTCTTCATAACTACTTTTTCAAGAGGATCAAGAAAAGTTTAAAGCAAAGCTGTCATGAAGCAATGTATCTTGGCACAATTAGGGGAAACATGCCCAGGGAAATGTCTTGTGCCAGCTGCAAGTGGAGCGGGAAGTTTTCTTATCTTTTTCCTAAAAGCTGGAGCTCAGTTTCTCAAAAGTATATTCCAAAAATATTAGAGGATGGTCATCTAAATCTTATCATTGCAGAGAAGTGAGTTCTTTGTTGCGCAACTATACAAGCAAAAATATACCATTTGTAGAGATTCATTTTAGCAAGAGGCCAAACACATCAAGAAAGGTGCAGATTAGGTGAAGAAAATTCAGAAAAGACCAGCAAAAGGAGGAGTTAAAAAAGGCCTAGCAAAATGACTTAAACAGAAATACTGAATGAATTCAAGCTGTTTAGTCTAGAGAAGATAGCACAAGGGTACTGCTGATAGTAGTCTAGGCATGTGCAAAATACTACTGACCAATCTGCCCATGATGTTCCTGGCAGGCAGGACAACAGATAATTTCAGCAAGAAGCAGATAGAATAGGCATTAGGAAAACTCCTGTCACTGAAGGCAGTAAAGTACTGGAAAAGACCTGGCCTGGAAATTTTGGAGTTTCCCATAGTAAAAATGTTTAAGGGTGGGTTAATTAAATCGCACAAATAAAACAGGAATACTTGCTCTTAATCTGGAGCCAGAAGAGGCATAAAACGACCTTTTGAAGTATCTTGCAACCGGGTGATGTCACCAGCAAGWATTTCAATGCAGCACTGTGTGTTGTAAAAAGTCCTCCAGAATCTCACTCTAAAGTAGCTGACGGAACCCATTTCTACCTCTTGGCAATGTTTATACAAATCTTCATGCTTGCTGCTTGTTCATTCAGATCCATTCACAACAGGTCTGACCACCTTTTCCTGAGCGATTTCTTTGGTGCTTTTTAACCTCCTTGTCAAATATTATTTAATTGTTAACTCAGTCACTGCATCTTGAATACTAGAAAATGTAAAMAATAATMATAATAAAAGAGTTTGCAAATGCTCCCTCTCTGCACTCAAAGCTTYGCTCCTCCATGCTCTGCCCAGCACTACCTCTGGCAAACTCCAACATCCATCAGTTGTGTTGGGAGGATCATCACGCACTAGCTGGGGGACYGACAGGGACTGACGCTCAGAGCAGTTGAACCAAGAGAACCCCCAACGGGTTGTCTCCGGTTCAAGGTCAATCAGATATTTTCCAGTCAAATAAGACTCTGAGTCCCTGTATAGGGCCGATCAAATTGGCCGGTATTGCTTATCTGCCTTCTGCCTGTGCTCTAAACAGCACGTTTGTGGGTAGTGCGCTGGCCTTTCCGCAGGAAAGCTCTGGGGAAGGGTGTCCTTCCTCACAATGTCTCCGGCTCATTTGTTTTGTCAACAAACCAGAGCGTTTCTGAAGCCACTCTGGGAACCGCAGGGAAGATGCTACAAGCACAATAATGTATTATCTGGGGAAACATTTAAAGATAGCGAAGGAGTCAGATGTCACTGGGACACGATGCTCCTTGTTTCTATGGTGAGGATGAGCAGAGGGAAACAATCCATGACAAAAACACCCAGGTACTCTCATTCCTTCCCTTTCATTATTCGGAGCATCAGTTTAGACCGAGACGGGATTTAAAATAATTGCTTAAACCTTAGGAGTTTTGAAGTGGCTGTGCCGCTGACAAACGCTGCCGCATTCTCACTGTCTGTCTGCCTGCATTTCTAGGGCGTGTGCTTGTACAATATCTATTTTGGCACCTGTGCGTTGACAGGAATGGAGAGTGATAGCTATCTGAGGAGCAGGCTGTGGCAGCACGATATTCCCCGTTGTCTTGCAAACAAAGGTAGATTGGTCTCAAAATAGACTCGTTACCCTTGGGTGAAGGGGGTGTCATTCTGCCCAGCCTTTCTCTTCGGTCACTCTCCCAAACCGTCTTATTTTTCACAAGTTATATCTCGTTAATGGGCACAGTCAGGAAAAGAAGGTAGCATAAAAGACAGATGTTATCATCTATCTYTTGGTATAAAAGTTAGATTTTCAGGCAATGGTGTTGCATTCTTAACTCTGCCAAGCTTTGCGACACCTCTGTCTCTTTCCYGTTGTGAAAATTCAGAATATTATCCAAATAATAACTGAATTTCAGCCCCCAAAACACTTCTTAATGGACAAGGCTATAGACAAAGAAATAATCTCTTCAAGGGAATCAATAAAACTGTCATGTGAAGCAAAGCTTGTAATAAAAAGCAACTTTGTTACTGGGGCAGATCCTCTGCTAAATTCACCAACGTTATTATAATTCAACAAGCTGAGCATCTGGTCCTGTTAAAAGTAGCATTGTGTGGGGTTTCATGTCTCTTGCATCAAATTACTTTTTTCCCCCCTAATTCTGTGCTGAATCATTCTGTGATCTGAAAGCCACACTGGTTTTGTTTCTTTTCATCTGAAATTCACACTGGTTTTGTTTCTTTTCATCAGGAACACAGGTTGTCCTTGTCCTGGAATCATATTCTAGAGCGTGGTCTGAGCGCCGTATATTTTGATTTAACCTGCACTGTATAATGAAAGGCAGACTAGTCAAGTTACCAACCTCACATTTTTTTTTCATGATGCCAGAGATAAGTAAAGCCCCTGCTYTCCCTCTTGCTTGTGCCTGTTGGTGTAGTAGAGATGAAGAGAGGATTCTTCTTAGCTTTTGCCCTAGAGTAAAAGGGAACTTTTGAATACAATCTGMAAAAAAAATGACAACAACAACAAMAAAACTTACATCAAAAGATATTATTCAACTCCTCCACTTAAGAATACACTAATGAAAAGAAAATCACCCTGGTTTGAAAGCAGGGCATGCTWCACAATCATGTCCACTTATTTCTGTTTAAGGTAATCACAAGGTAAGTCTTCTATTATTTATAACGCTCATTATTTCTCAGCTAAATTAGTCTCAGGACTAAATTACTGTGATAAGTTTAGTTMTCACCATTTTATTTTTTTAGAAAGCTCCAGTTAGACCTGAAATCAAGGAACTGCTAACACATCAGGATATCCACTTCAGCATTTTAATCCTTATCTTCTCTGAGACAGCTCAGGGTCTGACCAAAGTTATKGATAATATGTAGACAATAGTTCACAACTTCACTCCTCTGGAGCAGGCTTAAATAATAATGCTTTAAAGGAGAATTAAAGGTGGGTACCAGATAGCTCACCATCTTTCATTTGAGGTGCAAAGTGTGCTCTAGATCCTAGACTTCATTTGCTGTGACTATTTATGTGGAAATGGATATGTTTCTATAAAACAGAAATTATCAAAAAAAGTTCCTGAACATTATTTTGGCTGAACTGGTGAGAAAATAAACAACCTAGGATAAATATGTAACTGCCTGATGCTGACACTGCAAGATGAATCAAAGCAGGACAGGACAGGTATCAGGGGAGGACCAAAAGTTAGCTGGCTTCCCAGCCACCCAGCCTTCTCCATCTTGCAGCCATTAATCCTTCACTAACCTCAGAAAAGTGAGTTTATTAAACCATGCTGAAGTCAAACCACCCATGGATTTTCAGCATGCTTGTGATTCAGTTCAACCTTTTCACACAGCTGTGAAAAATGCAAAAATCCCACAAATGTCTGCACAGAAAAGTTGGGAAGAAATAGCATTTACCAACCTCTCAAAAACCTAAAATTAATTTCATATAAATCAAAGATCGGTGTTTCTGTCTACTCCGAGTGATGGGAGTGATGGACTCGTATAATTTAAAAAACACTTCAAAAAGGTTGGCTGATTGGCTCCCAAGGTCTCAAGGCCAAATTTGTCATTGTTTCAATACTAAACATTCATTTAAACTCACAAGCAAAATTCCCACTAGATTTGTACTCGGTTATTGATACAGTTCTTATCAATACTAGGACATTGCAGGAGCCAGTCTTTCCTGACTTATTTATGTACTCTAAATATAGCAGTCATACATCAAATTAGAAGTACATTTATAAATAATGTATAAAGAATGAATAATGGATTCTTAGATGTCTTAATAAATGGCTAATCAATTGTTATAGAATCTGGCAGGTCAGAGGTTATTTCTAAACATGGCAAATAWACCACATGAATAATAAGCTGTCCAGAAACCATCATCCTGGAAGATGCTTGAAACTCTACAGACAACCATTCATATCTATAATATGCATATAACTAGGCTTGGTGAATAATGCAATGTGAGATTCGAAACGGAGACATTTATTGTGTATGCTCCTGCAAACATTTTGTCTTATTTTTCAGTGAGTTCTGAAGCTGGCAGAAATGATCAGAGCTGAAAATTCTCAATAAAAATAGGAATACAGGTCACCTCAGAAGCATATTCCCATTTTTCAACTGACTTATGGAAGACACAAATAATTTACCAATCCTTTGCAAGACATTTCTTGGTATTTACTTARTATGACAAGTGAGACAGGTTATTTTTGCACAGTTAGTATTCTGGATTCCTTCAGAGACCTATATCCTTATGTAAATAAAGAAGCACAATTTGCTTTTCAGCAATTTCTCACAGTGTATTGAAGTTACTCCAGGAGGGTGCATGTAATGCACTGTACTGAGTAACCATTCTTTAASATCTCAAAAGACCAAAATAATAAAAAATAGACATTGGCCTATTCAGTCCATATCCTATACCCTATATRGACTGAAAAGTCCCAAACATCTTCAAGATTATTGTCATTTAACCATTTTTTCTGCCTCAAAAATAAACCATCTATAAGAATAAATGACTTTCATAATGTTCTTTAATACGGTGACCGAACTAATTCATTGTAGATTTTTTTTTCTTTACTCTTAAGCCCTGAASAGTTGCTGAGAGTTTTTAAAAGTTGTGAAACCTTTAAGACTGTTTCAGCACATTAAATACTCAGAAGGAAAAACCTGAAAGACAACTGAACGTGTCAGCTAAACAGTTTAAGCTCTCCAGCTTCAGTCTCTATAGGCAGCAATTACATTTTGAAGGAAAATGTTTTACAATTGTAATTACACATAATAGGAGGAATGTATTTTTTCCCTTTATCCTACTCCCATGGTGAGTCAATTTAATTTTTAAATACAAGAGACATAATTGATTTTAGCCCTAGATTAGTACTGAAAATGATCTATATGTGCTCTCACTAATGGAACAAGAGAATTGGCATTCCTCAGGGACCTTAGCCCAACCCCGTTCATGGCAACAATTATTAGACCCTGACAGGTTAGCTAGTAGGAAGAGGGGGGCAGAGAATACCCTGCTGATTAACAATCTAGTGAAATAATTAATGTTATGCTCTTCTCATTTAATTATGGATTATTCACAAATATATTATTATTAGGGACCACAAAGGGAAGTGGCTGTGCAGAGTTTTGACTTCAAATAYGCTGCTCAGAAGACCTTTTATAAAGGTTTAAGGAAAACTCTTTCCTGACTTGCTCCTAAGCATGTTATAAGCAAATGGGAAGATTTTACAATTTCATTAGGGCCCAATTCAATAGCCTGAGAAATAGAAARATTTACTTTGGTTTCAGTAGTGTTGTATCAGGCTCAATTACATAAAACTATATCACATCAAGACTAGATGGTCACTAGAATAAAGGGTGAATAATAAAAAGCAATGTAGCTGTTTGGTTTCTAGCATGTTTTTCTTCCTCTGTGTCACAATAATTTACATCAATCAAAATGTGTCATTTTATAGGGTACCGTGAGAAACAAGAATAGAGGAAGGACTTTACACTTTGCGAGTTTTTTTCTCCAGCTGGAATAACCCCAGTCATTTTAGATGTCAAATAGTTTATTTTAAATAAAGTGGAAGTGAAGCGGATAGGAAAATGTTTGTGGTATCTGGGAAATGCCAACCCCTGTGCTTCGCTGACCAGCCAGATTATTTATGCATAATTTGACCAACCTTTAATTTCAAGTGACACACACACACACACGGGCATATGGAATAAACCACCTCACTTTAACAATGGAAATATGCTTAGCTCTGCTGGAAATATATCTGTTTGCTGGAAAATGGATTTTCCCAAATCTCACCTGAGTTGCAATTCTGTGTTAGYTTCCAGCAGGATAATTTCTAGACTTCACATTTATTTTACACTCTTCACATAGTTTGCACTAAGATTGAGATATGTACCATGAGGAAAAAAAAATAGCCTCTATTCTGAACAGCAKTTCAGAGTCAAACTGATTGCTAATAAGGCTCAGTATTTGTTGTGACATGCAGTTATGTTGTAGAGCTTCAGCCCTTTCCACCCTCTGGAAAATAAGGCAGAAAAAGATGAAGAAAAGGGCACAGGAGCCTTCCTACCCTAGCTGTGCATTCAGGATGTTCTTGTCACTCATGTTTCTTTTCTTTGATGCTGCACTGATTTTTGCATAGACAGATTCATGCAGAACCCTACTGGCTTTGGACTAAACTCAGCATTAGCACCCTGCTCCAAGTGAATCTCACAGGTTGTATCTCAGCTCCTTTCCCTCTATACCTCTTCCATTGCTTTTATATCCAAMTTGCTATCACTGTCAGCCTTTTTTAATGGAGAATATTGTCCTTATGGGCACTGGCTGAACAGCACATGTGGCTGTAATGTTGAAAATCTTCCTTCTTTGAGACTGATGAACCCTTTTCTTTTGGAAGGATCGTGCTCTTGTCTACAGCAACCTCACATGAGCCTGCTGGTGACGCATGAGRGCCGGTACATCTGGGAGCAAACAAAGCAGTCAAGAGGATCCTTCAGAGGCTTTCTGCACTGTCAGCATGTCGTGCACATGCAAAGAAAGTGCAACATGCTGGTGGAGGGGTAGTGAAAGTCCTCTACACCAAAGACAGCATCTAACATCTGATCATCTGTGCTTTGTCCTCGAATGAAAATAGCACTGTAAGTGTAGGAAGAGGCAATGCAAAGRCTCTATGTGGCAATTTCAGTCAAAAAGATTTGGTACTTCTTCTATGATTTTGCAATGCTGATATTTGTGCRTTGTTTTGTAAAGTTCACCCCCCTGTTTAGAGATTAAGGGAGTCCTCTATTCATTTGGGGCTCAACATGAAAAATATGCTCTGATCTGGTCTGGTTTGGGACATGAAAAAAAAAAAAAACAAAACCTGTTTCAAGTCAAAATAAAACAAAGCACTGTTCTGACATGTGGACAGCAGAAGTTTGGGGATAAAAATAGCAGCACAAAGCTAGTCCCAGTATAAAGATCTAAACAGCTCAGATGAACTGCTGTTTATTTTCTCTCTGCGTTGTCTTTAGCACCTCGGGCTTACTACAGGACTAGAGCAGCTTTGTAGGATTTGTGYTGGCTAGATCCTTCCTGAGCAACTCAGTGCGTAGGTAGAATAGATACAAGCAAAAAAATTCTTCCCCAAATGAATGATCAGTGCAGACAGTGCATCCAGAGATGTTTTATATCACTTTTCAAGGCTGCGCARTATTGGCAAATGATAGCTCGATGGTGCAGTGTTACAACTACTCAGCATTTTGAAGGCCTCTGAGGAACAGCCACTGCTGACCTATCATRTTCAAACCTTGTCCTCTCAACATGTATTTTAATTGGCGGCAAGCAGCTCCCCAACACACATAAYGGCCAACATGTTCCATGCAGCAGGAGCCTATAGACATAGCAAAGGTTGCTTGATAGCACT
>PTEX01000148.1:771463-797947 GCA_003342815.1 Eudromia elegans | reverse complement strand
TATAGGTTTGGAGGTGTCTTCYTGAGTCAGCTCTAGCAACTCCTCTGGGTTTCCCCAAAGGGTCAGCTACTAAAAGGGCTCTGCTTGTCACTCACCTGTTAATGAACTTGGTGACTTCATCTTGGGCAGATACAGGTGCAATGCCATGCCTGAAGTATTACATATTGGACCAATCTTTCTGTGGTTATGGGATGTGGAGAACTCACCTCTTCGGCTGGATTTAGAGTTTCAGCCTAACATCCTCACAGTAAACTTTCTCTCTCCAGAAAAACAAACGGATTGCTAGTATCCCTAGTAAGCAGGAAGAATCAGTGCTGCTTACTTTATCCCACCTGCATATTTAAGCACATGCCCTCACAACCTTGCCCTCTAAGCAAATGCAGGGAAGCGTCTCACAGCACGTCAAAGCTGACCAGCAGAGTGCAGCAACCAGGTGAGAAGATGCACTTGCATGTTCCTTCTCCCACCCTTTGCCTGGACGAAGAGGGGGCCCTGAAGGCAGATTTCAAGCTCAGATGCACACATATGCCAGTTACCAGGACTAGAAATCCCATAGTGTAACACTTCCAAAATGCTGCAATAGCAAAGAAACGTAGCACTCTTCATCTCTAATTGTGTGTTAAGCAATCTAAAAGAGGGAAAAGGTGATCAGCTGACTGTGCGGAATCTGAGGAAACAGATAATGATTGTGCTTTTGTAGACACAAATAACAATGRAATGACCTCTCTAATCATCCCATTGAGTAGCTGTGCATTGCTTGGCCATTATTTTATCCATACATCTAAGAAAACCACWTTTATTATTATCATCATCAATGTCTTTTTATGATTATAACATTTTGCAAGATAAAGGAGACTGACAATAGGCAGTAGCTGCTGCTTTAAGGCTGTTGCACACCAAGGGTGTTAAACCCGCCAAAGGYAGAGGAAAGAGCATTTCTGAAAGTGTAAAGTGATATTAGGCTGTTGATTTCAGCCTGCTGTACTGTAAACAGAGAGGATGGAGTAACTTAAAATTAAGTRGGCTACAGATTCCTTTTTATGTACCTGAAAATAGCCTTGTAAATAATTTATCCAAGCTCACCGAGGCTACATTAAAAATGATAGAAGGYSTCATAATTTCTCTTTCCTAACTGCRAAAGAAGCCATCCTCTTAAGAAATGGTCTTCTGCAGTTTCTAAACAGAAGCACAAAGTTTAGCTATGCTAACGTTGCTAGTTTGGAGGGTGATTCAGGTGAACACAACCCAAACCATTCCCCAGAATGGTTGTGTGTCATGTACATCCCCTCGGCTCATTCCCACAATGTTACCTACAGCACTCCCCAAACTGCAGAGGGCACCCAATAATGTGGGCAGGACATATAATCAAAACTGCCATCTTTGCACATGGTTGTTCAACAAGAGAATTTGATGCATGCTTAACAGTCAGGAGGAATAGAGATTTGAGCATTTCAACATATTATGACAAAGCTGAAGTAATTTAGGATTCCCCAGTGCATCCTACAAACCACTTTGTGTGGAACTGCATGAGAGGGTGGAGAATATTCATAGCTTYGATAGTGTAAACCCTAAGGTGCATAAAATAAGCTTAGCTGCTTGGCATAAAAGGTCTGGTACACAYTGTGGTGTCCAGACTSTATCCTGCCAAATTYAGTTAYTTACAGTGGACAATTTTAGTGGAAKGAGAAAGAAACACAAAACTGTATATGTGTAGGAAGAGAGTTTCTGTGTCTAGACTCYTCATCTCAATGTCTTTTTATTAAATGTCTCCGTTTATGTAGTGGGGTAAATATCATTTATCCTTATGAACTAAATTTAGAGCTGAATTTAAATACATCTGGAGAGGTTCATGTTCTAAATCCAAATACCCACACATATGCTTTGTCTTGTGCTACTTTTGATTTACATTTTTTATTTCTACTTCTATTTCTACTTGATCCTAACMGTCCATGGGAGAGTTTCAAAGGAAGCATTTTATGCAGCCCTTTTTTGGAAATTAGTTGCATAACATGAGCACCTGAATACAACTAGTAGGTGAATAGTGGATTGATGCCCATGCTCCTTGTGCACTTTCAGGAACTGTTAAAGGGAAAAGGAAGCTGCTGTTTTGTTTTGTTCTGCCTTCTCTATCTCGTCTGTATACTTGTCATAATATCAGATCTAGGCTGGCATTTTTAAATTTTTTTTTAATGAAAGGAATATTACCACCTTCAGACCTAAAGCCTCAAATGTTGATCCACCATGGTAGTCAGGAACCATAACTTTGACAGGGTTTGATTTAGACCAGTAGCACTGGCTATTTGCTTAGGACACAAAAGCTTTTATCGAGGATGTTGTGTAGCCCTACAGAAGTGTAACGCATCAAGTGACTTTCAATTATTCTCTACCTGGTTCTATTGGAAATATTCTGTGACCACATCACCTAACCTAGTGATTATCCGTTCAGTTTATTGCTAAGTAGAACTGCTTTCTGTTTGCCCATTGATGATTTTTAATTACAATCAGAACTCTGTCACAGGCTATAATCAATAAAGTGCCAGGAAACTTCAGAGACTGAGAGAGAGAGAAACAATCATTAGATGTCATTAAAGTGATGGCCAATAGAAGCACAATTTTTTGTACAGTGGCCAGTGTTTCAAGTGCTTATTGATTTGCTTTTATAACAATTATACTGCACTCAGGAAAGCTGAGGAGGAGGAGGAGGAAGGAGGAAAGTAAAAAAAAAAAAATACAGCAAATCTGCAGCTGTTATTCATGCCTCAGAAGGCAGAAATGCAGAATATGCTCACTCAGATAATAATCTCTTCTTCTAGGGATTTAAAAAGGAGTCATGCTTTCTGAATATGTTTTGTTTAATCATTCATGCTATGTATTTTATTTTAATACTCCCTTAATGCCTACTCCTACCTTAGGCATTGGGAGCACAATGCTGGCCACACATGATATTCCCTTTCCATGCAATGTGATAATTCTTCAGACAGCTTCACCGTGGAAAAAAAAAATGTTCCCCATGCATGATTTATAATAATTTTATAAGGTGAAGTAATTACATTATCAGATATCCCTGATGTGTTTGAGCAATAAGGCACCTTCATAATAACATATGACATCTTATAATTACCGCAAGGCAATTGCCCTCCTGGGGAATGGAGGAGGCCAAGATACATGTCTTGCCTATACAATGCCCCCAAGGATGTTATTATCAGGATATAAATAAATAAATAAAATGAAAAGAAGAAAAGGAAGAGAGAAAAAAATATCCAATACTGAATAATATTCAGCTGTGTTATGATGTTATTCAAGATTTATAAGAAAGGGCAAAAGTGTACTTTCATGCTAGGATATGATGTGACAGTTCAGAATATCTAAACAGCAGTTTCAAATGAGCAGAGCTATTCACAGAGGTTAACCCAGATCCYCAGAAATCTCTTTGACCAATGAAGGCCATTTTGTAAAAAAAAAAATTCACACTGGACTGAGGAATGCATTAAAATTGTGACATGCTTTTATTGCTCCAAATACTATTACTTGTTTTCTAGATGATGCAGTACATACATGAATTTTACTTCAAGGTTTCTCCCTCCTTGCAGGAGTTCCTATAGACCTGATACTAGAATCCCAAACACCATACCTGCTTCTGCTTTTTATTTATTTTTTTTTTCCTAAAGAGAAAWTGGAAGACTCAATTTATGCTGTCTAGCAAGGTTAGGTGTCTTTGATTGTCTAGTATCAACTATATTTACACAGATCTGCAATGTCTCTTCTATTCAGAGCACCTTTCCAAGCCTCTATTTTTGGAGGTGAGACCTCCAGAAATTAAGCCCATGACTGAATTGAGGATAATTGGAATATTGTGTCCTGTTTTGTATTCATCTGTTCAAGAGGATATCAAAAACTAGAGAYGTTCCAGTGGAGAGCTCCTGAGATGGTGAGGGGCCTGGGTTTCCTGACCCACAAGAACCAGCTGAGTAGTTGACTTGTCCAATTTGGGGAAAGGGAGACTGAAAAGGGCTCCAGTAATAGCCTGTTTATAGGCAGTTATGTAAATATTATTGCTATACTCTTTTGGTAGAGGTAGATGGAAAGACATTGGACAATAAGCCACAGGCTGTGATGGAGGAAGTTGGTGCAGCACTGGATCAGAGATACTGAMGTTCTTCAAGCATTCACTTACTTCTTCCACTACCCATCCCACCTGAAAGCATAGTGCGTGAAAATCAATTTTTGCACCCTTTCCCACTTAAAAATTGTTTGGTGTTTTCTCTCAACTCTAGTGAGTGGTGCRTCTTATGTTGCTGTTTCCATTTTACAATTAATCTCGAGTAGTTAATCAAAGGAAATCATGTTTCAGCAGGAAGCCAGAAGTGGGTAAACAGACTGAAGGTGGGAGGGAGAATCCACAGTGTTACCTAGCAGTGTATGTGTTTTAAAACTCACCCAGATAATCAGTAAATCAGAGGGGCTCTTCTGCTCCTGTGCATCAGGTAGAGCACGTCATTAACTTATTCACAATGSTAAAGGGGCAGAGATGGATTTCTGTTTCAGGTTTCATTCCTGAGGTGCATTTCATAGTTCTCTCTGGAGTCCCAAAGAGTGCTTTGCTTCCCAWCAGAACTTTCCAGACAAATGGTGTTGGAATTCTTTGGACTTCAGAAATCTTAATGTGGAAGCAGTTTTGCTTAGTTCCTGCATGGTATCAGGGCCACTCAATATGCAACCAGTTATGGGTACTACAGAAATCTCCTGGAGATTTATATGAGAACATAGGAAGMCTGTAGGAGAATATATGAAATGTGCATTTGTATTCCAAGTGAAAAATCGATAGTATTTATTTATCCAATTCTTCTTCCTTCTAGCTTCTTCTTTTGTCTCTTTTTCATCCAGTGTTCCGAATCCATCCTTTTTACTTGTCCTTCTCCTCAAACAGCATCCCTACACTTTTCCCTCATGAAGTCTTCCCCAAAGCGAWTTTCTTTTTAGAAATGTCAGCAGAATCTAGTTGATGGCTGCTGAGTGCAAACCACAGTAGTGAATGCATATAATTCTCTTGATATATTCTGATTTTAATTACTGGCCCCAGCCTGAGGGTAGGATTCAGCTTGCCAATAAAGGCACCTAGATTTAGGCATCTGTACATAGATATCGAAATGTGATATCAATGAAACAGCTTAAGATGTCAGGGGAATGAGGCAGTAACTTTATTGTAAGCGTCGGGTGCCCTTTGAGATGAGCTAAGGCATCTGCATGGACTCCAGCTGGCCACAGCTCTCCCATAGATGTTAACTTGCATCTGTCATGGATGATTTGGATGGAATGGATCCATGCCATGGATACCCAAGGCACTTAAAATGTGGAGGAGCCAATCAAGTCACAAGATATTCGGTGTAGCCCAGAGAGCTACCTAAMTGATCCTGAGATAAACACCTGCGTTTTTGATCAGCAAAATCAGGCTCTGCTGACTCTGCTGACCACACTGATTAAGTTTTCAATGACGACAGTGGGAACTGATATGAGCAGCACATTTGTAAAACCAGCCATACACTAAGCATTCATAACCATTTACTTATCAATCATTTCTCAAAATCTTGCTCTCTCTGCATCTTTCATTTAATAAGTCCCTACTCAAGACAAAATAAAACCAAAATAAATGTTACAACCTGTGTTTATTTTAAAAAGTATCCTTTTTTTTTTTTTTTTTTGCTTTTGTAGGGCCATAAATTGGTAACCAAAAAGCAACATCTTTTTCAGATTATCTGAAATGTGATGATTAACTCACACACACACTTGGTTATAAATAGATCTAGAGTCTTTAGATGTGCCATAAATTGTTATTTTTGAAGTTGCCAAATATTGAATTAAAAGAAATTTTGTTCTATGTTGACTTTTCTTCACAATCTTCCCGCATCAAAACCTTAGTCCTACTCCTCTTTCTTGAAATACACAGACCTCGACATCCATTCAGTAAAATGTATTTCATATTAACTCTCAGCTTCCTGCAAATTATTACAAGAATACACAACAATGGAAAGTATAATTCAATCACTGAGCTGAATACATCCATTAATGGGTTTATGTGAGAAAGTATTTAGTTCTTCCAATTGACAAATGCTGGGGGAGGTAGAAATAGATAATACACACTCTAGTAATATAACAGAAGAAAATCTGCAAGGAAGCTCATCAGAATTAAAATACTTCATAGTTAAAGATAACAAATAGAGGTTTTCACAGTACACTCATAAAGAAGACAGATGCTCTATTCGATATATGGTCAAGGAGTTATTTATCAAACCGAAGACCAGTTTTTAACAGGTAGAATGTTCTCATTAAACTCTAATAAAATTCTCAACACAACCATACTATAAAAATCCAGGAGACTTTTTTTATCTTACTAAATCCTATGAGGAAATTTGTTAAACAATATCACATATGCTCACTTAACTATCTCTAAAGGGGCATGAAATTCCCATGCTCTTCCTGATATTCTTATTAAAATTTATTTGCAGTATGATAAGAAAATAAGGTTACACAATGAAAAGATCCAATAAAAAACCTCTAAAAATTTATGCTACTATTTAACATTGTAAAAAAATATTATTTATATTATATTAATTTTAATAGGTTTTGACTTTTTAAGTTTAATTTGATTTCAATAAATTTCAATTAAGCCCAATTTGCTTACATTTTTTATTAATTCCAGTCAGTATCAATTATCTTCAATTAATTTCATCTACTTGTGCTACATTTTCAGGTAATTCTCCATTACTTTCAATTAGTTTCTATTAATTTCAAGCGGTTTCTGTGACTGCTAACTGATTTTGTAAGAAAAAAAAATGACCTCCTTTAAAGTGGGCCTGTACTATTGCACTTGCCCTCCTGCCAGAAATGGCTCCTAATTTAGGGTCAAATTCTCATCTGATGCATATTGGCACAATCCCAACAATGTCAGGGTTGAGTGAGAGGAGCCAGAAATCACCAAAGCCTGGGACATTAACCAAGGCTGACTGGAGTCACTGAAGGGTCCATATTTATATCAAGTTTTTGGAGAAGGTCACAGCTGACCATTTTGGTCCTCATCCTTTTATGTTTAAGTTACTCCAAGATGGTACAAGGAAGCAGGAACCCCAAAAGGCCTCTTCCAGGACAATGTAATATTTAGTCAAGGAGGATTCTCTACCTATTCTGTCCAGAAACACTGGCCAAACARTAACATCTGGATCTAGGAAGGAAATTTTCTACGATGCCAAAATATTACCTAGTGTTTTTCTGCTGAAATCAGCTCTCGCCTCTTCCAAAATTACCATCGTATATAGACTTGTTGGTTTCATCTAGTAACAAACCCTGCAAGGGATAGGTGTCTCTCTTTTCAGCGTCAAAAGAATGAAAAAAGCCTTTTCTGGATTAGTATATTCAGCTGAGATAATAAGATTTTTGTTTATGCAAATCAGTGATGATAATAAGTTACCCKGTTTAGAACAACTGAGGAAGATTTGGCTCAGTGCCTCTTTTCTAAAAACTAATCCCCTGGGAGATTCAAATCCATGCTTGCTTGGGGCTGCATGGGCCTAAGTATGAGGCTAAATGTAAAATAATTTTATATATTGGAAAGACATCTTTCCTTCCAGATCCTGTTATGACTTTGGAAATAGAGGAGTGAACTTGGAATCAATGGGAGGAATTCTTCATTTGAAGATGTTTCTGCCAAAAAGAAAATAAATCAAACAATTGTAGAAAAAAAATCATTAAGCAAGAAAGTGAAAGGAGAAAAGATAGCATGTTGTACACTGCTATGTCMGCTGACACCCAGGAAGTTGGTGGGGTTTATTGAATATCCACTAGTTTGGAAAAACATATATCTGTTTACATTATAAAAGCCCATATACAAATGTACTTTGGGTTAAAACTCTCATATGTTGGCTGCAGTACTAATATTGGTTCAAGCAAATTATACCTTGGCCTCACTAAATGCACATATCCATTTCAGTTGGACTGTTGTAATTTGGCAACAGATACCATATTATTTATTCTGTGGCATAGATCAGGTTATATAAAATTAATGGTTGAACTTCATTCATATGGACTGAATTAAAAAGCATTGGTCAGATGGAAAAGAAAGACAGCAAAAAAGAGAAAGACCTGGCTTTGATTATATTTATGTCTCTTCCAGTATCAGTACAGCRCAGTGATGAACAAATGCTGGCTGTAGTTAGTGCACATTATTTCCAAAAAAAAAAAGGCAATTTTTTTTGTTGTTTTTCTCATGAAGGCTTTCATTTGCAACATACTGGTTTCTGTAGATAGCAGTTTAAGTACAAGTTGTTTTAAAATGTCAAATAATATTTATGGCCTTTTAACATCACGGTTTTTCTTTGTCATTAAGAACACCAGATTCAGGGAAATACTCTGAATGACCTAGTCCTGCCATTCCTGCTTATACAAAATGGCCATGAAAGTCCTAGGGAATCTCRTACTATGTAATCTTGTTCATGTGTGCAGTTTAGAAATCTACAGCGTTGCACTTGAGTGTTACCTAGTAGTGATATCCATTCCCTAGAGAGATCTCAATCCGTCCTCACCACCACAGTAGAAATTGCACCAATCAAAACTCTGGTAGATTTGGAAGATAGACAGGGAGTTCTAAGAAATCAGTTTTGCTGCTGATAAGTGTTATTTTCTTCTCCTTTTATTTTCAGATTATACCCAGACAAACTTCTACTCTGGCCTGCTTTCAGATCCATCTTGTCCCACCTCTCTCTAAAGTGTKGAATGTGAGCTATCATGGACTAGGACGTCAGAACCAAATGACCAAGTATTCCCTCTGGATCACCTCTCTCAAAAATTACTGTTCCCAGAATACACTCAAGCTATCCAATTCTTGGCTTCAGAGCTAAAGGAAGAACAGCTTGTTTTGGCCAAAGCTGAAAAAAGTTGAGGTGATGCTTCCCTTTCAGTGGTGWCCCCATTCCATTAGAAATTATTGCTATTATGCATGTGGCTAAAGAGAAGGCACTTTCTCAGGCTTCCCATATGCAGTATGGTCATGCAAAGTATCCTTGGAGTCGGCTAGGATCCCACCATGCTCTGTCTTGTGAGCTCTGTAGCTTCAGAGGGTGACACATCTGCTTGCCCGCTCCCACATCTGCTGGCTTTAGTGATTATATTAAACTGCAGTTAGGGAAGCAACTGCCAAGCTGAAAAGAAAGGGAAAAAGGGGAAAAAAAAAAAGAAAACACACCCTCCAGCTRACTGAGAGCACACCAGCCCATGTGCTGAACAAGCAGGCTGCTGAAATCACACCGGCGTCTGAACTGACACGGGTGGCTTCAGATGAAGTGAGGAATTGGCTCCTCAGCATCCGCGAATGCTGGTTCCATTTACCCTTGTTATCAGAGAGACCTCACAGGGCAGCCACATTCCTCACGACGGCGGCTGGAGTGAAGCTCGTGAAAGCAGGAGAYGGAGGTTTCTTGGCTACTGGTCCACGCTGAGACAGTTGCTTCTGGAACACATCAGAGTGACTGTAAACCTCAGCACTTTCAGAACAAAATGTAAAACATTCTTCCATTGACCTAGCTTTCCCACAATAACACCACATAAAATAACAGAGCAAGTTAAAAAAAATACAGAGAGCTTTATGAGTGCACTTTAATAAATCAATAGGGGGTTTAGATACCACAGTGGTAGCTGCTGTATAAATACCCAGACAGGAAGATCCTGTCCTGGAAAATTAGAATAGGCAATTCCTGAGCCTGTTATTGTCCAGTTTCACTTGAAGTAGGGGAAAGTCTGTATTATTTTTTCCCTACTGGCAGAAAAACGCCTGGTGTCTAATTCGCAGCTGGTATAAATAAATACATGTCACTGGTGCTAGCATGACCTGAGACACTTGCCTGTAGGATACAACCAAGGAGAATCACAACTTGCTTGTATTCCTGATTATAGACAGATATAGAAAGAGCACAGTTACACCAAAGRAGGTTAGTTTAAATTATCTTTCATGTTTGTATGTAAACAGAAAATAGAGAAAAACAGACAAATTATGTGAAAGTTTCACAGAAACACTCGGACTTGTTGTTCACTGCTGATGGTTTCCTTTCACTTAATGGTACTTTTAGCACATCACACTGATATTCTTCATTATCCTCATCTGTGAGAATACTGTGCATATGGCTGAATTAACCGCTTATGGCCTGAGGGCTAAGGATTGAATATCATGTAAGGTTTGTGCAGCTCATCTCAGAGCACAGCAAACATACTGCATTTCTAATGCATCTGCTATTTGCCATTTTATGTCCTTTCTTTTAACTTTGTAAAAGAGAGGTGAAATGAATGTGAATTCTATCCACAGATTCAGAAAAAAAAAAGCTTTTCTTTCAAAAGAAGTTTTAATATAATAGGAATTGGTTAAGCTGAAGTGCAGGGGTTCTATCAAGGGAATGCATTAAGGAAAACAACAAATGAAGAGGGGAAAATGCAGAATGATAAACTTTGAGAGCAGGGAAGTGAGCAGAAGATCAAGGATGCACACAGGCCAACCAGGGAGCTATGGGAAGGTCAAAAGCCAATTAGAGACCAAAGCACGAGGAACAGAGTTCTTGCAACAAAGTAGGTGATAATTTCAGGAAGTCACTGTGAGAGGCTCACACTGGCAAAAAAAAGACACAAATAATGGTATGCAGCTGGGAAAGGAAGCTGCGAAGAACTGAGTCTAATTGAAAGTAGGAAGAGAGCTGCAATGAAGGGAGGAAGAGAAATGAAAAGTAGACAGAAGATCTCTAGGAATGGATTAGCCAAAGTCCATCTTTGCAGGCTGAAAGATGAAAGGACAGAAAAAATTAGTCTGGGGCTTAATTGTCTCTGTCACAGCTAATGAATTATTAACAAGTAAATTAAGAAATTGAGTAAATCCTTTCTCTATCTCAGCGAGCTCCTGCTTCTGACAGTCACCAGTGAAAYGTAGAGTTCTTTTTACAATTCCTTTCCACTCCCTTATGTAATGGCYGGCAGCATATTGTGATTTGATCATTTCCTTCACATTTGTTGGGAATCTCTCCTGACTCTCTTTCTGGGATGAAGTTCTCCCACCATAAGCTTCCGCACTATGGAGGACTCTTTATAAAGCTGTCCTAAAAACTTACAACTACAGCAGTTGCTCCAGTTCTTCCACATGGCAGCACAGTCTTAAAGAGGGTGTTATTACCATTTTATTTAACCAAAGCTAGTGCTTCCAAAGCCCAGCATAATGATGTCAAGAAGTGGGTGCTACACACAGACCACAAAGTTGAATTCTGTTTCCTCTTTGGAGAGCTTCCCATCCAGACTATTACATGCTTTCCAAAACGTTCACCCCAAGCTCACCGATAGTTGCCCAAAATGACAAACACAATAAGTGTTGTCATATTGTGTGATTCTGTGATATCTTGAAAGATAATGGTCTAAGGCTTGTCCAAGTTTCAGCTATGAGCATTGCATGACACACTGTCTTTTGGGTAATGCTTCTATATTGTTTTGCAAATAGAGAAGACAAATGTCCCTTTTCCTATATCCCCAAAAGAGGAAGTAGGTGAGAACTCACAAGGATTGGAGGCGAGGAGAGGAAAGGAATTTGCATTTTCCTTTTTGCTCATTACACTGTGAACAAGCAAGTCCTAGTCACTCAATGCAAGAACTCCTACAAGATTAAGAAATCCTCTCTCATCCCCTATTTCTCTACACACAATTTAGCTATTGATGCTTCAGGAAATTCAGAAGATTATTTTTAAAGGGGATAGAAACATTAAAAATAAAATTAGAATTTTAAAACTCTTTAAAATCAAAACCGAAAAACATTAAATCAAAGTTTTCTACTGCTCATTTTGATCAGAAACAGCTTTCATCAGTAAGTGTTTTCAACAAACATTTACTGATTAGCTTTRGCTTAGCTGTAGGGCTGTATACCCCTGCTGACATAAGTGCAGTGTGTAGATTATGTGCTTGGCAAATGGTTTGTGATGAAAGAATGCACAGAAGATATCACTCAGCTGGTCCATGAGGCGATACAGACAGCAAAGACAAATCTGTGGAGTCCATTGCACAAAGGCAACCAGAATAGACCACAAAAAAAAGATGCACAGCCAGGTTTAGAGAACATGCTAAACACGAGGCACATCTAGCTGATGCATAAATATGAGCATAATTAACCCAAAGTAAGATCAGCATTCATGGATCAGCAAACACCAAAGGGAAAAATCAGAGGATCCTCTGCTGTTCTTTTTAGMCTGCTGGGATCTGCTGCAGCTCATGAATACTGTGTGTTTTCTTCAAAAGGGGAGCACAGAGCCCTGAAGCAGTCGCTATCTGATTATGCTGACCAGAAACAAAGCATTGCTCTTATCAGCTCCAACTGTTTTGTAATTTTCTTTCCTCCTTGCCAGCTTTGCAAGCAGCTGTTGCTCTTTTCCCTGGTGTAAATCAGGAGGAGCTTCATTCAACATGGTGCCACTTCTCTGTCCATCATGTGGTAAAGATCTAACACCTTCTTGCTCCTCAGAGAACAAAATGCAGCCTAGAGTATATGTTGGTCTTGTTTTCCTGGCTCTTACACCGGCATGTGACTGTTGACATGAGTAAAATACTTCTTTTTTATGAGGAGCAGTGTCCTTTTATATGAGAATAAGGAAAAATCAGCCCATTTGGTGCATCTGTGTAAGTGTAAGTACAGTCCAGAAATGTGAAACTAATGGGAGAAATCGAGCAGGCAGACATGGATATAGGAATCCAGACATATCTTAGTAATAACTGAGAAAATTCATATTGGCTGTGGCTACAGAGGTTTTTGGGTGGAAAATTTGGAAAACCAACAAACAAACAAACAAACCAACCCACTAACACTTCAGATTCGTTCTGTCATCTAATTTTGTACTGAGGTATCAATTCAAGCCTGAACGTTGCTGCCTAGAAAAACAGCACAGCTCTAGAAACTTTGTGATGATAATCAACTTCTGTCCAGCTTCAGCACTCATCTACAGCTGTGTGGGGGAGCTCACCTGGTCTCCCATCCACTCAATAACACTCACGTTAACTATATTTAGTATATACGCAGCTGCCGGTGAAGCTATAGGACAGAAAGCTGGTTGTTGTCCAGTTCAGCACTCAGCTAACCTCGCTACCGTCCCGGAGAACCAGGGGCACCTGGTGCGCGCCGACACAGCTAGCTGTGTGAAATGCAAACCTTCTGCTCTATYGCAAATGTCACCTATTTGCTCCCGCTACCTCTGCTCGGAGCAGCTTCCAGTGCCCCAGGGTCTCCATCCCGGTGGGCTCGGTGCAGGGGACTCACCGTGTGCAATCGACACGAGAGGGCAGCGCTTCCCCAGGCATTGGGAATCCGCGGCCGTGGGCAGCTGTGGGCAGCTGTGGACTCATCCCTGATGCAGGACACATCTTCCTCCCTTGGGGACAGGCAGTAGAGACTCTCTCCTGTCTCCCAGGCAGGGCAAGGCGGCGAGGTAATGCACTGCTATGGTGAGATGCCTGTCGGCCTTGCTGCACAGGGGTTCTCACCTGAGGGATGCTTCGGACACAAGGGAACAAAGTGTGGGAGCCCATCATTTGATTCCACAGCAAGGGGGAAGTTAGCAGATGGTTTTCCCGTGAGCTACTTTGCAGTCACTGTTATTCAAGGTATCCACATGTGATCCAAAAAGAGAACAAATTCTACAGGTGTTAAAATTTATACAAGGTAGTCAGATTTAATATTGATTGCAGAGACACACAGTTACCCTGCAGTGCTGTGTGACTAGCTAGTAAAACGGCCTAGAAAAAAAATAATTTCTACTAATGCAAAGTAATGCACATAGAGGAAAAATATCCTTAACTATCCATACTCAGGAATGGCTCTGAAGAGTAATTATCATGAACTTTGCATATATGTTTGAATAGAATTGTATTCAGTTTTGATCGTACTGTATCAGAAAGGATATAGTAAGACTGGAAAAGGTAGAGAGAAGGTGACAAAGATGTTCAAAGGCATAAAATATCTTCTAAAAAATAAAAATAGCTATGAGGGATATAGCAGAGATGTATGGAATCAGGAATGGCATGAAAAAAGGTGAGGAAGGAAAACAACTCATTTTTTTTCACAATATAGTATCTCCAAGATACCCCAGGAATTAATCAGACATGAAATTTAAAATAAAATGGTGTGGNTTTTTTTTTTTTTTTTATGCTGCATGTTGAACTGAACATTGCCAAGGAAGTTTCCTACAGTCTCACATTACATATGAGTTCAAAGTGAGATTAGACACCCATGGAAGTCCACAGATCCATCAGCTGTCAAACACATCAGTCCGTCCACAGTGTCCAGCTCAGAAGTCCATACACTTCCTTGCACTRGACAGCGGAAGTCTGTCCCAGGGGATCATAATGCACTTTTCTTAAGCCCAGGCTTTKCTTGTACTCTTCCAGGCATCCACTTTAGTTAGTATTGGAAAGAGCATCCCAATTAACATTCATTATGGTCCAGTATCACAGTCCTTCCGTCTTTGTATTATGGGAAGAAAAAATTGTCTGATTAGACTTCTGTATTAATTGTAGTCTGGATCCTGCTGTTCTGCTCCTCACACGAGTCATGTGGGCCTGTTAAAAACATATGACCGATTGTAAATATAATTTGCATAAATGATCACTCTCATTTGCATACAGTTGCTTCCTTTGCTTCCTTCCGTCAGGGACTGACAATCTGTTCCCACTGCAGTAAAGTGGGCATGGGCTTGCAACTCAGTCCCTGAAAAATATAATTTCACTTTTTTTCTCTACTACACGTTTTCACCTTGTATCATTTTTCTTTTGGGGCTCATCTGAGTCTTCTCTCTACTGTAGTTCTCCACTTTTCCACCATGTTCTTCCCCCTTTCCAAGAAAATTCAGTTTTCTTGTTCAGTGAGTATTTGAATGTGTAATGCAATGTGTAATAGAAAAGCAAAAAAAGAATTAAGAAAGCCTTTATATATTGATATATATATACTGAATATATCTTGATATATATTGAATATTTATATTGAAGTTTCCTCCAACACAAAACATGTAAAATACCTGAAGATAATGTGCTAAACTGTTGGGTGCCTGAGAAATAACTCTTGCTCAATCTAGTCCCTTATTTTCTGGATTGCATCAAAATTACTTAAAGCATAAATTCAGGAAAAAGAAACTGTCAGGCACTTAAGGAGGTCATGCAAGTCACCACGTTGCCTCAATAACGAAACTTTCCCAGTACAAGTGGAACAAGTGTTCAAACTAGATTTTGTATTTTGTTTTGTTTTACCAGGAAAATAGAAAAAGATAAATATTTCTTTTTGGTTAGCTTAGTCTTTTTCTCAGTTTCTGATTCAACTGCCAAACACAACAAAACAAAGAATATTTTTTATGGAGCCCTACCAAGATTATTACAAACAGCCCATTACTGGTCCATTTTTCACTCTTCCTGGATAACAGGGCTGAGGAAGATCAGAACACAGATCCTTCTTCTTCTCCTCAAGATGTGGTCAGTCTGTGTTGACTCTATGATCGCTCTCTTCTGTGCAGTATGATTTGAGATCTGTCGTTCAAAGATTATAGAAGCTGACCTGAAAATCCGATAGAGTCCCATAAATATGAATTTCAGACTGAAAACTCTAAGATTATCCAGAATTGCCCATGTGTTCTTGGAACATATCACATACCGAGGCTCAAATAGAGATTAAAAGCTCTCACGGTTCTTAATCAGCAGTAGAGTGCTCTGGACTTGGTGCCCAACAGAAAGGACTCCCAAAGTGGGGCTATTTGCTGGCTTTATGCTACAAACTCTTGGCATCAAGCCCCAGGACAGATCATTGCAGCTGTATTTCCCGGTTGTCAGACATCCAGCACAGAGGAGATAAAGTTATTTGCAGTGGTGACACTTGCTCTCAATCACATAGCAATGATATCTTGTCTGCTACCTTGCGAATGAGTACAGATTGAGGGCCCTTCAACCAAAGGCACCACAACCAACTTCTTTGGCTTCCTTCTCCTGATCTGGGAAGACTATGTGGTTCATGTGACTATTATTACTTGTCTGAGGGATTTTATGTGAGGCTGCAATTAAGGGACTAATTTCTACTAAATGATTTTTTTCTGTGCTCACGTTTGTCCTTTCCCAACGATACCAGAAGTGGGTCTGTCGGGTCAATCCTTTGCTGTTTCCAAACACGCACATGCATCTCTAGTGAGACTCTAGTGAGTGGATATATATGAATCTCATGGAGTAACTATCCACAGCAGTTTCCTCCTCAGCAGGTATTTAAACATCAGTACTGTGGGGTGTCCTCTGCTCTCTCCTAAAACATATTAAAAAAAAAAAAAAAAGTGCAAAAACAGTGCAAGAATGGTTCCAATTTACAGACAGCACAGGTGAGGGATGAAATCACTGGACCCTGATCAAACAAGTTAAATAAGTCAAATACATGCAAATGTATGGAGCAAATCCTATTTGGTTATTATCCAGCTGCATATTTTAACCAGAAACAATCCCTTCTCTCCCATTAGAGGCTACAGTCATCACCTCTGCAAGCCTAGAGTCATGTGTCAGTAGAGGCAGTAAAAAGAGACCAGCTGAGCTTCCCTTCTGTTTCCTTGAGACGTGTGATGCTGTGAAAATACTACAGGCAGCGAGAGCTGGTGCATGAACAGAGCTAACAGCACCATGAATTAAAACACGGCGTTCGCTTTAGCTCTTGCATTAGAAGTCTTGCAGAAAAAGGAAACCCGTAATGATAAATGGACTCCCTCTGTGTAAATTACCGAGGCAGGGGACGACGCTATTAAAAGCTGGTAGTGGTTTGGGTAGTGTGGTCAAAACGGGACAGCGCGGTCAGCTTAGAGTACCAGCTACGTGAACCCCAGTCTCATTTCCAGGTCGTCTCCAATCTGTGCTGCGTGTCTTCTAAAGGGGTGTTTTTAGTTCATGATAATCACACTCTGCAGTTCCTTTACTGCTATTATAAAAAATGCTTTTATGTTGGGTAGATGTGTTATTTATTACGTGCTAGGAGGAAATGAAGTTGGTAGTTCTGAACACTGAACAGCAGTTGGAGCTGAGCTGCACAGTTCCAGGTCCCAAGAACTCTGTCTCCTGTTTCATAATAATAATAATGATTTATCCCCTGTGCTATTAAGCTGTTTGAATGACTCCATGCAGATCTTGGGGCCAGCATTTTATTTCTGTCGTCTAAGCTGAAGTTGAAACAGCAAGGGATGACATTTTCTTTTTCTTCCTTTCTTTTGTCCTTTGTCTCTGTTTTTATTTTCTTTTTTTTCTTTCACTCTCTTGTTTTCTATCTTTCCAATTCTTCTTTTCTTGCTGTCTCTCTCTCTCTCCCTCACCATAATAAATGGCATGTTATAAGATGTTACACTATGAATGCACTTCATTTAAAAAAACAAGGTGTTATATTGTCCCTACACAYATAGAATWCATCCCATTTACATCCCATTTAATTTCATGTCTGCAAATGACCATGCCAGTGTGATCCTGCATACAATTTAAACTCCTTTTTTTTCTTCTTTTTTTTTTCCCTCTTTTTTTCTCCTACCTTTGGAGGAGAATGTATGGGGGATGTACATCTATTTCAGAAAGACAAGAACATGTTAGAAGCAGCTTCTTTCTATCTCACATGGTGCAACTCGCTCCCATGCAAACTTCTCGACAATTTACACAATCCTGAAATCTTCCAGACCGGCTCCAGACAAAACTGCACTGACTCTTCTAGTGTTGCCTTATCTGCCTCAGGAATTTATTACACCTAGAGGAGATTTTTTTTCCTTCCCTACATCCAGGGTCAGTAAATTGTCCTTAGGCTGCGGATAAAGCTAAGCATCACTTACTTACACACATCCCTTTGCTGGAATCACCTTTGTATGCTTTATTATGGATCAACAAAAGTAACTAAAGTTATTTTAAAATTATTTAAGTCTATTTTAAAAACTCTATTTTAATAAGAATTAAATAATCTGGCATAAAGTGTTTTAACTTAATCATATTTCTATCAATCCATTGATGCAGACCCACTGAAATGYGACCTCCCCAGAAAAACATGGTATCTTTTGCAGATCAACCTTTTTGAATACTTAAGGTCTTACCCCATTTTCCTGAATATTGAAAATCTTTGTTGAACTCAATTGGTCCAAATGTGAAATGCGAACTAAAAGATAGGACTGCAATTATTCATTTGCCAGTAAAATACCTTGAGTTCAAATTTCCAAATTTTCACTGAAAAATAATGCTAAATTCTAAACTAATAATAATAAAATCAGCAGGTTCCCTTCATATTAAGTCTCCCTTAGTATTTAATTTTGAAAAGTTCATACATAATTTATAAGGAAATGAATAAAATATGAGTAGGTAGGCCTATAAATGGTTAATTGTTTGCCCTAAAGTCTAACTGCTTATTTTAACTATGGTTATAACTAGACCTGGATGACTTTTCTTTGCATCATTTCTTTTCTCTTTTCTTTTTTTCCTTTTTTTCCCACAGGAAAAAAATTAACACTGATTAATATTACAAATGTCTGAAAACTTTAACTTTTTTTTCTCTCTCGTAAAAGAGAAAAAATAAAATTGCTATGCAATCATGAACAGGCCATTTTGTAGATGTGTTCCAATRGCTGAAAAGAACTTTCAGTTTCAATGCTTTACATCTTTAAATCTACAAGATAAAAAAATGAAAATCAAAATAATGCTTTTCTTTCTCATCAAAAGTTTGTTTTGGTTTGGTTTACCCATTATTAATCTCATAAAAACCTTTTGTGTACACTTCACTGTCAGTTAGTCCATTTAGGTCCAGTGAGACTCAGCTCATCTTAACTTCAGAGGTGGGATTCAGTTTGTAGATTAAATGCCTAAATGTGTACATTTATGTGTATGTAAGYTTCTGTTGCAGTAAGCAGAGGCCTGGTATGTGATTTGGTTGCCTTAGTCCTCTGGAAAGAATTTCACAATGATGGTAGAAGACATTAGTAGCCTTTTGTAAGGATTGTTTTTTTTCTATAATAGAAGAATATGGATCTTTTCATTCTTTCAAWGTATATGCCACCAACCGTGCAATGAAATTCCTTAAATTATGATAAAATTGCTCATTTCCTGAAGTGAACACAACAAACTAACAGACACAGTAATTTTTAGTAGATTTGGATTCAATTCAATTTTCCAGATGTTCGCCTGTAATCAGCTTAGGAACTCAAATCTCAGAACGGTGCTATTCACACAACAGCTGTTGCAAATTTTTCTTTTGAATCACACCAATCTAGGAGTGGATTTGTTTACAGGCAGCCTCAGTGTTACTGAACTGAGGAACTGAGGAACTGAATGATTAAATCAAAAAAAAAGGAAAAAGAAAAAAAACTCTCAAAATAAATTTCTTCTGACCATTTTTGGGTTTTTTTACAAACAGTTTTGACCAGGTTTGTTTTTTTATGTTGCAYGACTGATTTTTTTTATGGACTTTGTATTCTTCCCTATTAATTCACTGGAATTCTTCTTTTAAATTTAATGCAAAAAGGCATTTTTTTTCAGACCGCTTCCTAACTGGAATGTTTGAAGGAAGCTATATTTTAAGTCCATTGTCATGAGTATTTGCGTCAGCTACCCTGATTCAGAGTATAATTAGCAGATGCACTACATCCAGCAAGGAATACAAAAATATTTATTTTGACCCCCTMAAATTCAAACTATAAGTTATCATCTCATGGAAAAACCATGAAGGGATTTTCCATCCCAGATTTTCTCTCAGTAGCTTATTCCAGTAGTCAAACATTCTGAATCCAACCTCTCATTTGACTTTCTCTTTTGGTTTGTTGCAAATATACTTTGCTGGTACGTTTTGATTTTCTTGATTGAAGATGTCACCTCATCCTCCCAGCTCATCCACCTCATGTAGSTGGAGAACAATGTGAGTTTTAGGAGTCAAAAATACGACATCCAAACTTTGTCACCTAAAAGTGGCTTGTCTGAGCTCCATCTATATTCAACAGAGAGAAAGCTAGGGYRACATTCTCAGACTGCTCYTGTMTTAAATACTTTTATCCTTCAGCTGRGCCTGCATCTCTCTGGATACAGAGGGGACCTAAAAGAGTATCTCTGGCTATCTTCTTGACAATCCATTTGGATGAAGTTAATTCCCTCTTAGGCTGGYAAGACTAAGTGACCAAGTAAGTTGGTTAGACTGACCCACATGTTCTAACTCTTTGATTCCTGGCCCATTTGGAAATTAAAGTCCCCAAGTCTTCATATCCAGATTCTCTTGCTTGGAGATAGGCCCAACCCCATGAAAATAGCCTGCATGGAAGCTGTCATGCTGAGCAAATGTCATGTAAATAAGTATGGAGATGACTGTAGCTGAAGGGCTACTGTATTTGGTACCAACATCTAATTTGTTGGTATCTCTCTATACTAAGGAGTGAAAACTACAAATGTTAGGGAAATTCTAAATAAAAATCATATCAACTGATAGACAAGTAAATTAAGTAAAGATGTTAAATGTGAAATACAGTATATGAAAAGAGGTATACACAGAGATGAAATGTCAAGTTAGTTGAGTTASGCAGTGTCTTTCTTTGATCTTGTCACTAATCTATAGGGATAGAGGAAAATAACAGTTAATAACTCAGATTTTAAACTCCTTACTATTTATACTACTCAAAATCTGTGCTATTTGGTATATATAAAAAAGATTTTTCTACGTTAATATAGATGGTTTTCTCTAATTTTTCCAAATTTTTAAATGATTCTTTGGAAGGGTGAATCCAATTGCTTAAGTGACCCATCTAGGCTACACAAAAAATAAGGCCCTTCCTCTCTTAAATTTTAAATTGCTGGGACCATGTTCTCCCAAAACAGCAAAGCATAACAGATTTTCCTAAAGGTTAGTGGCAACTGGTTATTTTTCCTTTTTCTTGTTTGACAAGTTGTCCTATGAAAAGGAATACCTGTTGCCTATTTYCTTTTGCTACTTGAAACTACCTAGACTTTTCTGGACTCTTTCTTTGTTCTCTATTTCAAATCTACAGTTTATTCATAGAGTTTTGTTCTGTGATATTGGAGTCACAGAACTCTGAAAAGGACAAAGATGTCCTGCAGTTTGTAGGTATCCTGAATAACCTCCCTACATAGGATTCCATCAAGCATTACATATAAATATGTGCATGTCTACAACTCGATAAACTGGGAAAAAMCTTACAAAACAAATCTGCAGTAGGTCCTAACATTGTCCTCATATTTCCACAAGGGGAGTGAGCCTAGAAGTAAATTGTTGTTAAATGAACCTAATTAATTTTCATGTAGATAAGTTTTCATCATTAAAGTGCTACGTTATTGTTGCTCTTATTTTATTTTTCGGTACATTCATGCATATAGAAATAACTAGAAGCCTTCTTTAGAAAACACTGGAGTATTTATTTAAAATTAACTTGATGAATATCTTCATCTGCACCCTGGTTTATGAGTACTGGAGTTCTATCCACCTGCAATAACTCAATGACTTAAAAGGATACAAGTTGAAGGTGATATATTAAATTTAGCAGGCAGCAACTGGAGCAATCCAAACTGATTCAATGGATGAAGGAAACTGTGTGGCTTGTGTAATATCCATGTGCTGTTTCCACATGACACTCTTTAGCTTTATTCAGARAACTTCTGGAGACATCATCAATGAAGTAGCTTAGCTTCGCTCACATGTGGTATAAATGACATAGTTATATCCATTTGTGGTTGCTGATGAAGATTCCTTATTGCTGCTAGCATTTGCATATGCCACAGAAGAGGAAAGGAGATTTCCAAAAAAAGAACTGATTTCTGCTCTTTTGCTTCCTTTCATCTCTTTCTTTCTTCTCTTTGGAACTGGACCTCTTTCTATACCTGTGTCACCAAATCCCCTCACTTTCTTCTCCTGTTCAAAATTCATCAATTCCTTTTTTTACTTCCTGTATGTCCCGTCAGACCAACATGCCTCCAGAATAATCTCCCCACGATCCTTTTCTCTTTGCACTCTTGCCCTGCAAATGCTCTTCCCATGTTATATCCTAGCCTTGCTTATAGCCTCTACTCCCTTTCTTCTTACAGTTGCTTCTTCRGTCCAAAATGACCATTCCAATTCTGAACAAATGGTAGCATTTTTAAAATGGGCATTCTGCYCAGGTAATGAATATAGCCAAGTATCATACACAGTGATTGCAGTCATTATCTTCTTTATCTCTGTTTTAATGTTAGAAATGAATTGAGTTAAATGAACATTTTTTTGACTAAACAAAGCCTTGTTAAAACATGTTGATTTATTTAGCCTCAGAATGCCTTGTCTGAAAAATTTGGGTTTAGCAGACTTTTGATGTATCTCACGTGTTGTTTCTGCCAGACTTTGTGTGAACTCCTGGTGGAGAGCCACAAAACCAGGAATCCTGTTTTTCTGGTATTCTCTGCTCTATGACAGGTCTGCTGAAGGGTGTCAGACAGGCCCTGAAAGTCTTTTTTTTTATATATATATCTAACATGAGAAGTCCTGTGGCAATGTACTTTGAGGCTGTAGGCTTTTAATTCTCAAATTTCTAATYTGGAGGTTGAGTAAATGAAAGAGTTGAACCCACTGAGGTCTCAAGTCCTGGTTAGGCCCCTTCAAGATACTCCAGCATCTAAAGCTCATTTCAGACTAATCTCAAAATCTGAAAAATCAAAATTTGCCACAGAATAGAAATCTTGCCAGCTCTAGCGTAGCCTAATTTRACAAGGTTTGTATTACATGCACAAAATGGTTATTTTGCCCATATGGTTGGTATGTGCAGTTACCATTTACAACAGCAGCTGAGTGGTTAGTGGGTGTAATTTAAGGGTTGAATTGAAAAATCCCTGACTTGAATGGAAAACAAACTCTGATAGACGTCAGTGGGGTTTTTTGGATCAAATTCATATCCTGTTCATTCACTAAAAAARGTGGCAAATTTTTCAGGATTCCTCCACATATAAGTTCACTTGGAAAACAGAAAGATTGGGGGTATTTAATGAGCAGCTGGGAAAGAGAAATTAYAGTCTAATGCTACAGACTCTCTCTCTCTGTCCTTGAATAACCATTAAATAATTCTATGTCTCAATTACCCATTATGAAATAGGGGTAGTAGCACTTCCCTTACTAATATAGGGAGAATGGCCATTCTGCAAATAAATATAATTTTTAAAATGCTAGTGAGGGTTTGGCAGCTACTTGGGGATGTCTTTAATGCTGTCCTTGAATGTGAAGTCTCACCATTTGTCTATTAATTTTATCAAAATTTTCTCATGGATTTTTTCCTATCCATTTTTTTTGAATGGAAGACTAGTCCTTTATATAAAAATGCCACCTGAGGTACCTTAGATAATTGATAGTTCTTAAAGCTAGTAATAAAAATTGGAATTAAATAAGAATCATGTTCCAGAAAAGCCTACTCAAATAGGAGTGTCTTTCAAGGAAAATAGGAGCAGAGGGGGAGAATTGTGTAATATATTTCTCAATATTAATAACTGCTTCTTCTGCTTACACATAACAAAAGAGATTTTAATCACTGTGGTAATCTCACTCTTTGATATGAACATCTCATATTAATCTTTGGACAAAATGAAGTAAATGAGGGTAAAATCTAGAATATAAAAGTGCCATCTGAATTCTTATTGAAAACAATAAGAATTCTTATTGAACCCATCATATTAAAGTTTCCAGTTGTTTATTTCCTTTTACAGGAGCTCCTTATTTTATGTCTTGAATAGTATTTCCCTAAATAAAATTGAACCGTGCAAACTGCCATTATGATTTCCAACATTCATTTCCAGAGGGGCTCCTGCTAGTCCGTAGCTATAACTATGATGAAAAGGGGCTGTGGACAGCCCATTGCAATAATACCATCTCCTCATCTATCAAGCCAGCTCATTATATGAGCAGCATCTCTTCAGAATAGAAACTCAGAGATTTAATAGTCAGTGAGATCTGGTATCTGAGTGTCCATACAAATCCCTTGCTTAATGTAAGGATGAGATCAATATTATTAGTATCATGAGCTAAAAGTTACAAAACCTACTGAACTGTATTCAGAAGGGCAGAGGCCAAAAAATAAATAGAAAAATAATTTAAGGAATGACTGAATATTTCACCAATATTTTTCCTTTGTTTTTTTTTAAGTAATGTATTCTATTTAGTGTATGATTTGGGTCTTCAAGCTCATTTTAGGCTCTGATTTTGCAATGCAGAAGCTTTAGGGCACAAATCAGTGTCAGCAGTAACAATCTCCTTCCCCCATTACTTCTCCCTCCCTTGAACCAACTCAATTATTGACAGTATCTGTGTACGAGAAGTGGCAGGAAACTGAGCTTTCTCCCTTGSTTTCTGAAGGAGGATTTTTTGTTTTTGTGTTACTGTTGCTAGTTGTTGTAATTTCTTTTTTAACTTGGACTATATCTTTTTCCTGCAATGTGAGTATAGAAGCAAGCAGTCAAAGTCAAAAGAAGCAACTGTAACTCCTTAGTCTGATCGTCCCTCCAGATCATTTTGATCAAAAGAAACCAAAACAAACAAAAAAACCTCAATAATAACAACAAAACAAACCAAACAAACAGCAACACCAACAAACAGAATATAAAGTCTGTTCTGTTCTTAATCAACCTAAGATCTGAATTGTTCTCCAAAGGCATCAGTCCAGGCAACTCTGGAAGAGGCCAAGGAAAACCAGGATGCTGGTTTAGAAAYAGCCGTTAGGGGCTTTAATGAGGTGAGATGAATCAGACCCTTAGACATTAATGTCAGAGATACCAAAGCTTCTCCACTTGCCCAAATGCTGGGATCAGAATCTGAAGGCGTGGGCAGAGCTTGCTTAATTAATGACGTAATACAGAAAAAAACATTCACACATTGCAAGGCAATAGGCTCTTCAATTGACTATACCATTTCCACCAGAAGACAGCTAAGTTAATGAGTATCTTATTGTAAGCGGCAGTTCGTGTCTTTGCTAGGCTTTGGCCCTCTGCTTTGTGACATGCTATAGGTATGCCCTATGTTTCAWTCTGATGTTTTCCTGAAAACCCATAGAATTTCTTCCAAATTGTTCCAGAGATCTTCACATCATTCAGGGCTGAGTGGTCCAGTTCCCCCAGCTCAGAGATCCTCTGTGGTGCCCCTGCTCTCTCTCAGTGGTCTCAGAATAAATCCAGCCAACCCCCTACCCGAACAAAGTTTACAAAAATTAYACCCAGTAGTGCCAAGTTCTACGGAAAAGATCTGTTACAGATTAAATGCATTTTTATTGTTGTCCTTATGTGTATTCTACAGTGCATATGTTTAGCACATGAAATAGCATTCAAAGCAAGGTAAGGGGTGATCCCTATCCCAGTTCTGGATTGAGTTTGCATCAGGATATCATAATTTTCCACCTGCTCTGACAAAGCCATCAGATTCAAATAGCTTCAGCTCACCATGCCCACCATGGCAGTTCACATCAGCCTGACACCCACTGTCCTCAGAGATGCAAATACAACCTGCAGTCTATTGTCTGTATGCAGTTTTCAGACCAATAACTCATGCATTGACCCACATCGCCTTTCATAAGCAGCAAAATATTAGAAASTATTTCAGCCCCGGGTTCACTGTCTAGATTAGATAAGAATATTTAAAATGATGAGGAAAGGCTTTTGTCCGTAGTCAGAGGTTGGGTTTTGAAATCTTTGCAAACTCTCTCTCTGGGGAGGCTGTGTAGAGAGAGTCGTCCTTTCAGCTCACCCTTGAATGCACTTTGAACAAGCAGCTGCTTTTACTGTAAGCATGTTATTAATGGTCTCTTTTCAAAAGCAGAGATGGTACCCTGGAAAACGTTCTATTGATTTTTTCCCTTTCCCTGTCCCTGTTTCAATCACACTCGTTTGAATGGTTTTCATTTTTAGCAACAACAAGAGATTCTTCGAAGAAAAGTGGTGTCTAGGTGCAGCCTTAAATAAAATCACTGCTCAATTTAAGCTCTGAAAAATACTATTGATATTTTAATAGAAGATTGGAGAAGCGATTGCTAGTTCAATAATAGCTACAAGGAGTTTATACATAGTAATCATACACAAGGATCATTTTATTTCTCTTACTGCACATGTTAACAGAAAACAGCAGCTAAAATCTTGACTGACTTGATTATTATATGTCAAGGATCTCAGGAGTATTTCACTCTCATTTTCTAAAGTGGAAATGTGCTTTCAGATACCTGTGTGCAGAGGTCACAGTCTATGGTTGCAAATAATATCTCAAGATATATTTCTGTATAATAACATTCATGCAGAAGAATCTGCAAGAAGGAAATTGTCCACACCTAGAAATATGATTTCCCTGACTTTGGCTATGGTTGCTGTTAATTACTTGTATCATATTCAATCAAGTGTGTGCTCTCCAAACATTTTTGCTCGGCATCTAAAATAAATCATGGTCACCGGTTTGAAAAGGGAAAG
>PTEX01000148.1:641805-770023 GCA_003342815.1 Eudromia elegans | reverse complement strand
AAAAAAATCTTCTAAACAAGCTCAGGTAGCTTTCAGTTTCAATAAATAACTTGGATGTTCCCCAGGACTCCAACTTTGGGATCAATCTGTGGGAAACTAGTTAAGGAATGATACATAAAACAGGAACTTATGAGTTAGGCAGCTTGATGTGGGCATCAGACTTCAATTCCTTAGCAACAGTTAATATACAGACTCTATTTTCTTCACTATGCACTCGCTCCTGACAGCTTGATCACATCTCTGAAATTTGTTCCCTTATTTCACTCATGATGGATGTTCAGTTCCATACCTGTGCAATGCCTCTGTTCTCACCCTCTTGTCTTCTCTTACCAAAATTCATATTAAAGTTGCAGTTGCTCAGATTTTTTGATTAGAAACAATTTCTGCTGACATTTACTTTTTTCRGTTAAAAGCAAGAGAATTTTCCATCAGAAAGTGCCATACACTGATCAGCCAATCTCATAGATAGAYGAGACACTTTCCCTTTCTTTTAACTTCTTTATTACCCAGCTTTCGTGTTTGAAACTAGACTCTGATCAAAGCAGACAGACAGACAGACAGACCTGAATCAAACCTGTCAGGACAATTTGCTTCAAGACCAGCTTAAGAAGTTAAAAGAGAAGATGTTGTTGCTAGGTTTAAATGAGTGGTAAGCAAGGGCATTGGTCAGTTGCTGTTTCTCTCGACAGTCTTTCTCTTTGGCTTGGAAATGGCTACAGCTTTCTCAGTTTTTCACTTCCCTTTTTCTCTTTTATATCATGGATGTGAATTGCAAAGAAGTTCTCTAGCTTGAGTTTTTCTTAAAAAAGCTTAATGCTATCAAGCCTAACAGCTTTCATGCTTTCACTATGGCCAATGCCTACTTTTTCTTTTGATGTAAAAAAAAAAAAGAAAAAGGTACTGAAAATATAGAGGATGTGTAAAAATTCAGCATGCAATTCAGCATGCTTTCCAATCTGATATAAAAAAGGAAATATCTAGGTCTGGTAGAGAGCTCAAAATTATTATCTAATCCATTACCAGGCCCCACAGCTGCATGAGCACTGTTAGTGCCAAAGCAGATATCTGTCTAATCTCATCTTGAATCTGTGCTGTCTTCTGATAATCATAGAATCATAGAATGCTTAAGGTTGGAAGGGACCTCTAGAGGTCATGTTGTCCAACATCCCTGCACACGCAGGGTCCCCTAGAGCATGGGGCACAGGATTGTGTCCAAGCGGGTTTGGAAGATCTCCAGAGCAGGAGACTCCACCACCTCTCTGGGCAGCCTGTTCCAGTGCTCCGTCACCCTCACTGTTAAGAAATTCCTTCGCAATTTCCTGTGGAACTTTTGGTGCCTCAATTTGCTGTCATTTCCTCTAGTCCTATCCCTGGCCACCACTGAGAAGAGGCCAGCCCCCTCCTCCTCACTCTCTTTCTTGAGATATTTATATACATTAATTTATATACATTAATCATTAATCATTAATTTATATACCTTAATCTCCTCAGTCTTCTCTTCTGCAGGCTGAAGAGGCCCAGCTCTCTCAGCCTTTGCTCATAGGGCAGATGTTCCAGGCCCCTAATCATCTTCGTAGCCCTGCGCTGGACTCTCTCTAGCAGCTCCACATCTTCTTTAGGCTCAACAATCTGAGGTCTTTCATTTTTACTCACAGATTGTGTTTTATGGATTACCTGGTGATTATCATTGCTTTGCTCTGTCTAGTTGGTCCATATGTTTCTTGAAGTTTGGGGTCTATAGCTGGATAGACTGCTCTACTTAAATTGTTATAAATTCTAGGTTGTGTCCTTTGTTATACATCTTAATATTTTATACATTTGTTATACATGTTATAGATGTATACATGTTATACATCTTAATATTTGTGTTCTGTATCTGCAAAAAGCTGTTAGCTCATGGTCAGCTTTTGATCCACAGTGAAATCCTCATACTGTTGTACAGAATTTCTATCAAGCTCACTTTTCCATTTTGTAGTGGCATAACATATTATATTGCCCTAAATATACTGCCCTGTATGTACCTTCAGTGTCTCCACTGAATTTCAATATATTAATTTCAAAATATTTTCTTAATATATCCAGGTCACTTTGAATAAAGTTCTTTCCAACAAAACACKTCAAGATTTTGTTAATCTGTCTCCTCTCTTGTAATTTATAAGCCATATTATATGTTCCCATACATRCCACATAAGGCATGCCAGGCATATTGAACTCCATCCTTCCATTTTTACTGTGAAGTTTGATAACTTCTCTTTCTGTAGTTGCATCATATTGTGCTTCTGTGGAAATAACTACTAGTTTTGGCTTATCCAGGCAGTACTTTTTGCTCCTTATAAGCTTCAGAGATCATTTGGATTTCTTTGCAGAGATAGACAGATAGAGCTACCAAGTTTTTACCTTTTCTTTTTCTTTTTTCAATTTCAATAGGATACTAACAATTTTCTTGTTGATGAGGATTAGGATCATTTTGCAATTGCTCATCATAAGTAGCACCGCTTTCTCAACCTGTTTAAGGGAATATATTACTATATGAGAGATTAAAATGTAATACAGAAGTTCAAAGTATACTGTATTTAAAGAAATGTACTCCCTCCTTTTTTTCCAGTGATTATTTATCTTCTCTTTTATAATCTTAACTACTCTCTGCTGTCAGCTAGCAGTTTCATGAACTTCCTTTTTTATCCTCCTTCCTGTTCATAAAAATGAAAAAGATATCTCTTCAGCTACTCTATTGTTTTGCCAGTATAATGTTTTCTGTAGTATATTTTGCAGTACTTTTGCCATTTGTGTCCTTCTTTATTCTTAGTAGTATATTAAACATTGCAGTTTATTAACAGTATATTAAAAATTTAGATGAAAGAAAGCTTTTGTTGCTATGGGGCAGTTGGGAACCTTTGTGCGATGTTGCTTATTTCCTCAAAGCGCTATGTCTCTTTGCAAGTTCTTCACATCAGCCGGAATTTTRAAGACTTTCTCGTCTTGTAGTTCTGAAATGTAAAAGCTATCATCTAGAAAATATTTCAAGGATTTCATTTGACTGTTATTCCAGCAACTGAAAAAAAGCCACTCATAATCCACCCAATAAGTGACATGGAATAAGTGACGTGGATGCTGGGAGGACTGGAAGAAGTGAAGAAGCCAGGTTCCTAAGGGTTGTTCTTGCTTTTTWAATTTTTTTTTCCTCTTCTTTCCATGACAGAGGGGAGTATATGATAGAAGAACAGTGGCATGAGAATGATGAGCTGATATGTGTGCTCTGAGAAACTCTTAACACAAACATCTCCAGTGTGTCCAGTATTATGTTGCAGAGGCAAAATGAAAGCTTGCAAGAGCTGCTGAGGACTTGTCACTACCTGGATAATGAAGAAAGAAGATTGATGTTAAGAGTTGAAAACTCTTAACAAGCAAAAGATTTGTTCTGCTGGCTTTGGCTGTCCCTTGTGGGCAATCTTTCAGGTCAGAAGTTAAGTGTCAGTCACGAATTATAGTGATATGTATCTTTTCACATGTTAGGTATATCTAATTACTGATAGAAGTGTCAAGATTGAAGTCACTGAGCCAAGACTTCCTTTCATTTTTGTCAGCTGAAGTCTGGAGAAAGTCCTCTGAAGTCAACATTAATTCCTTCAACCACACGAGAAATTTCTGAGACATGTATTTGGCTCATGAGTACTGTAGGTAGAAGAGGACCAGCATCACTAGACTTGCATGTGTTTCCATCYTGAACTGRATAAGCAGTTAAGGTATTAATGTTTTGTGGCATGAAAGCTTCTTAGATCATACAGGGAGTGAAATATTTCATTTCTGGAAGTTTTGATATTAGCTTTCATGCATCTAAGGAGTGCTGGGCTTAGAGGGAGCTGTACCCTGAATGTCACAAGCACTGTGGGRCTCCAGGTCTTCCTGGACTGTGTCTGTCATTAGGTAGGCACTCATTTAGACTGCCCAATTAAAGGTAGAAAAAAGTCTGAGGATTAAAAATAAATAAATAARAACAGAAATGACCGAAGTTATGAAACTGCAGGGGAGTTATATATCTATTAATATCTATTTATGCTGAGTTATGCTCAGGCTGGAGGAATGTGTCAAGGGTAGTATTTTTATAGGGAGTTATCCTGTTTGAAGGAGAAATCCCAATCTTAAGATGATTCCATAGGTCTTCTCCTTCCACTCCCTGCTCTGCTAACCTTCTTGAAAGTGGCATGAATTATTCTGGATTGATATAGGAGTTCCTAATAAGGATAACTGTTATGACAAAATTGAAGAACTGCAGTAGGGGCAAGTGACTCCTTAGGACTGTAATTTCAGCTGAGCTCATCAGCTCGTTTTAGAGACAATTGCWCTTTAATTGGGTGTGTGAGAACAGTTTCAAAGCTCTTACACTTAATGCTGGATGAAGGCAAAAAATTATTAGCTGACTGTATTACATAAAGAGTGAACTGTATGGTAACACTGTCTTGCACTTTTTAATTCTCACATGTGTAACTCAGCAAAGCTGGGCTGAAATCTGACTGTTTCCAGGATGTCTGGTCCTTTACGAGTCACCTTTGGAAGGACTTCTCAAATCAATCATGGAGAAAGGAACAGTGGTCAAGTCTATGAAGGCAGAGGTGAGGGGAAATTCTGGCTCTCCAGCCAGCAGCAAAACACCCTGTAATTTCACCTGAGCCAGAATTTTACCTGTTAGCTTTTAAATCTATAAATGTTAAGTTTGTTTCCTTGCCTACAAGCCCTATCAACACCAACAGTGAGCTTACACTTTGGCAGCAGCTGGAGCTGCTCATTTCCTTCATGCACTCTTATCTGTTGCCAAAGCTTTCCAGAATAACAAAGAACACAGGACAGCTTATATTTTACTACTTTCTRGTCTCAGTGGGAAAAAAATGTGCTTGCTCCAGAACTTTTTTGGTATATATTCATGTGCAGCAATTTCAGGTTTGCTGCACATTAGCACTATGGCATAATTCCTCTGCATGTTGACCAGCACTGCTGGAGGTATGCAAGGGTGGCCAAGGTTTGAGGTGTTCTCCATGGGCCCAGTCTCTTCCTTTACACCTTCGACATGGCATTTTGCAGACTATGTTGTGAAGCAATCCACATCCACAAACCAGGAYGCTTCTGATGCTGAAGCCCATGCAAATTGGTGTCCTGTGACTGTGGGGAAGTACATATGAACTTGGGTCTAAGCAGGCCAGGGTATGGTTATGGGCAGTTGGCAGCAATAGGCAAGAGAAGGTGTTTCAGAGGTCAGGATTTGAAAGGTGAGCGCATGCTTCAGAAGAGTGAACCACTGCAGGACAGAAACAGAAGATGTGTCTGAAATGTGTCTGGCTAGTAAGCTTTTTCACCATGTTTCCCTCTAAGGGATTAGTGCAGTAAAAGCTCCTTCCTTTCCTGTTAAGAATGACCATTTGCTGTGTTTTGTCACTCTGCATTTTAGAGAACTGCTTGGTGCTGAAATTTATAGGTTCAAACCCTCCTGAAAACCCATACTGTGGAAATGTAATACAAGTTTTGTCCCAGAAAACACTGAAACTCCAATTGATCRTGAATGTATGTGACAAGTTTCCTCTTATACAGGGAGTCTGGAACTAAGGTTCATGTGAAGGCCAGGATGGTTCAGATATTGGCAGCTACCTTGTATTAGGGTACAATGAGTATTAATTGCTCYCAAGCAAAGGGGACACAGTAATGCTGTGGAGTACTCTAACATTGTTGGAGTAATGTAACAGGCTGAAGTATGGCACAGTGATTTTTTTTTTTTTTTGACTGATTCCAGTCTTATAATTGTATCTCTTGGGTGTAAAAACACTGTTTTAAAATAACAGAAACCTCCTCTGGATCAAAATCCACTTCTTYCTACTTCAGTACTATGAAAATTCAGCAAAAGCAATGCATGGTTTCAATTTAATTACTGTGTTATTACTTAGTGTCATCTGCTGTCAGGCTCACGTGTCCTTAGTGTTAACTGGAGAACTGAGTCTAATATACACATATATATATGTGTGTGTGTGTTTTGGTGTACTCTGTAAGTGCTCTGCTTGCTGAAGAGCTAAGCAGCCAGCCTGGCCTCCGTTCAATGTGACCATATGCACATATACTTTCCTAGTACATTTTCCTTTCACAGCTTGTCTACATGGGGAAGTYAGATTAGAGTATGAATTTACAACACACCAGCTACTGTGGCTGCTTGAAGCACAAGCTACACTGAACCCCATGAGCTGCATGTGTTGACCTTGCTGGCTGCTAGGAGAAGCTAAAATTAGGAATAACTGCAGGGAAAATTGACCAATAAAGGTTGGTCCTGCTCAAACCCAGTCCCTGCAGATCCAGAATGGCTTGGGACCATCCAGGATGCCAGACAAGCTTGAGTTTTACATTATAGGAGAGCTTTAAATAAAAAGGAACAAAGTTATATGTCTGCCAGCCTTTAAAGTGGATTTTTAAATGATGTTGAGGACAGGCAAGGTAAATGAAAGTACAGTTTTTACTAGCATTCATGGAAAAAATGGTAGTTGCATTACTGAGGCTTGTGTTCTCTGTAGGAACTGAATGGGAAGAACTACAAGGACTCAGCAGTGGCACTTAATCTCTTTTTTCTCATGTGCTSTGATTATGTGTTAGAATGATATAGTCCAATATAGGTGGGAATATCCTGGAGCTACAACTGATTTTAATGAGGTTGCTGTCAGCAAAAGGGTCCACTTAGGCAGTGTGCTAAAGAAATAGGCTATGCTAAAATCCTTCAGCCTCCAAACATTTGAAAATATACATGGCAATGACTAACAYGCCTTGCTCACTTCATATGAAAACAGAATCAGATCTTTGCTTATGAGATTTAAAATGAAAATGTTAATTTTTCATTTTCTTTATCGACATTTGTTGTCACAGGATGAAAATTCAAACACACTGTTAAATCCTATTCGTGCTGCGGCCCACTTATAAAAATCTAGGTATACATGTTGAAACTTCAGCGTAGTGTTCCCTGCCTTCTGGCCCTTACTCCAGTCTTTGTAAAATAAAGCAAATGAGAAAGAAATGTTTACATTGCTACATTGCACTACTGGCAGAATCAACATCTCTTATCTGCTTCTGCAAGACTTGAAAGTGGCTGCAGAGACCTGAAAAGCATCAGTGTAAGTGGACTTGTTAACTGGAAATGTCTCAACTGTGCATTTCAATCATCATGAGCTATCTGCCTGCTGAACTGGTGATGTGACTTCCTGCAGCCATGGATTTTCGGGGACGATTTAAGGACAGATGGTCTCATTCTGCTGTTATACCTCCATCCTTTGTAACTTCCCTAATTTCAGAGAAGTAAGTGGATATGACTACAGTCCTTTTCCCTTCTCAGTCTTTGATTCTTGATCGTGGATAACTAAAGAAAGACAAACTTTCAATATTGTTTAGCATACCTGAGGCATAGTATACTCTAGGAACTGATAAGTCTCTGCACCCCTTGGAGATGAGAGAAGACTGCTTCTGACTTCCGTACTAAAAACAATTTATTGAGAGAAGGAGAAAAAACTAAGGTAGGTTCTGCAAAATATTATGATGTCTGTGTCTAGATGGCTTTAGACCAAGACAATAAATGGGAGATGGGCCAGCTCTGAAATTGTGAATGGTTAAGTAGTGGGCTGAGTATTATCTAACCTCTGCAGTGGAGAGAGCTCTCCCAGGCTCAAGTTTATTGCACGGAAGTTCAGGAGAACTCCCATTGATAGCCACAGAAAAAGCTGTCTGTAGCAAATTTCTTTGGACTCGAGAGCACTTACCAACTGCTGAAGGACGTTATGGTTAATTGATTTGTCTAGTGTAGACAATGACTGAAAACAACCCCTGGCTGTCTGGAGAGAGCTGTTCTGTGTGTGTTAGTTTTGTCTTTAGTTACTGCCTCTTTTATATGCCTTTTGTGTATTGTTCATCTGGAAGTTGAGTACTTTCCCGCTTGCTCTGTCAGCTTTTTTCACCCCATAATGGGGTCACCTATGAAAAGCTTTGAAGGTTTGACTCACAGGCATGGAACAAAATTTGTTTCAGGTGATAATGTTTCCCAGTAGGAGACTGTTTGGATTGTTGGCAAAGTAGTTTGTTATGAGAATATAAAATCAGTTTCCAGGATGAACAAGGGAATTGTTTTGTTCCTTTGCAGAGCAGAGCTAGTGAGCAATAGCCTGAGGGGGTCAACTCTCAATYGGGCTGGATAATTCTTTGCTTTCACTTTTGTATCCTTTTGCCTCTATGAAACCCAGCTCTACAAAAATATTTTTCTTGTTGTRTATCTAACGGGACTTTGGAAAGCAAAGTTCAATATTGCAAGTGTATGGCCTAGAGATATAAAACTGAGCAACCAGGTGATATGGACAATGCCTGAAATACCAAGGGTGGGTTGTAAGACCTGACAGTGTGACTAGGATCAGGAGCAAGGGCATGACATCTCCAAGTGAGAGAGAGGAAACTGATTTCTCATACTTCCCACAGCTGACTGTGACAAATAGGATGTCTAGAATAGCTCCTTTGAACTATCACCTCCCCCAACCTGAACACCACATATCTTCAAATGTCAGAGGCTGGACTTTGCCAGCCCTTGAGATTAAATGCAGCACTTAACTCTGCTAGTAAGCTACAGCTTTCTGTAAACCAATACAGCTTATTTAGACTAAATACCCTCAGTGAACGATATAGTCTGTCACAAGTGTCTGAAAGTAGGTAAAACTCTAACAGACATAGTAGTCACTATTGTCTCAGTGACCAAGCTGCCAACTCGCTGTTATCGCCAAGCAGCTCCTTCAGAGAAAGAATAGTTATAGAGAAAGAATTTTAAATATTTAATTCTGAAAAAAAAAAAAACCCAACAAACATAATGTTAACTTTTGCCCCCTAGGTGTTGCTTAAAGGAGAATTGTTCTTGGGATTAGGAACAAAATAAAAAAAGGTTGTTGAAAAGTAAGTGATGTCAACTTAACACAGAGGGAAAAAAWTCACTTCACTTAATTTTAGTTTCACTATAAACTCCACTCTACATATCTAATCACCTTCAGATACCTCTAGTGAAGAAAAATATTAAGATGTGATTCATCTCATTATACTGTAAATTATTAAATCAAAATCAAATAGATTCTAAAATGGTCCMTTGATACTCTGTAAGAAGTATCAAACCTGAAAACAATATTCTACTTCCAGTCTATCCTGTACACTTTTTCTATGCAAACTCTTACATTCTTCCAGCAGAAAAACAGAATCTCTTCCCACACTTGAGTTCTCAGAGTAAGTCACTTCTAGGAGGATTTAGTTTCCTCCAAACTCCATGGTTTATTTTCAGTGCCTAACCATCCTACCTCTGTACATTTGTAAACCAATAAAAGCCATTTAGAAGCTCGGGAAGGTTTTGGGTTTTCTTTTTTCTTTTTAAAGCAGCACAAGGACCTGATAAAATCATTTTCATCACTGCCTATCAAATATGAGGAACTGATTATCATCTACCATCCTGATGACACTCTTAAGATGTGACTATCTTTCCAGTTCTTCTTTGGAGTCTTCATGTCTGTTCCTTGAGCTCTATTAGTTATTGAAAGAAATACGAGTGAGTCTCGAGTGTCTTTGCTGAGAAAGGCTTGGTGTTTGACTCTCCAAYAGACAGAACAGAAAGGAAAGATCAAGAGGTTAACTGATAGTTAATCATAAAGTGAATTCATCCTCCCRAATCGTAAGAGATTTGCTTAAACTGCACTCCAGCTTTTTCCCAGCAAGATAGAGTCAATAATACATTGACTATATAGAACATGGCTTACAGTGACCCATGTCAGCCATTGCTAAAGTGTTTTGTGTTTGTTAAACAACAGTATTCAACCTTCTCTTTTTTTTTTTGTGCTTCCTGGCTTTCCAAAARAACCTTTGATTATTTATTGTCCAGTCTTTGATGGCTTTGCATGAAAAGTCTCAAAGGTCAGGAGATCACAGACTCATAGAATCCTTACGATTGGAAGGGACCTTTAAAGATCATCAAGTCCAAACTTCCTGTACACGCAGGGTCACCTAGAAACCTTCTTTTTGATTCCTTTTCCTCTGGTCTCTTAAAGTCATTGACTTGAATCTTTGAGTCAAATTTCAGAACTGATTGCAAACCCAGTGGCAGTTTGATTCCACTCCAGTGAAATTCTAAACTGTCTAATATATAACAAAATCATTACTCAGATTATGGCAAATCATGTACAGAAGTATGCAGTGCTTCYTAATGGTTCTGTCTCATCAAAAAGYTAGTAGCCCATATGCCTATGTATGACTTGAAAACAAATTTAGTCCTGAAAGGGTAACAATAGGTGCTAGTAGTCTTACTGAATTTAAAATATAGGCAGTTTAGAAATTGAGTATTGGCAACAGCCTCTTTACACAATGCCCCTTGTCCCTCCACTTAAAACCTAAGGTGAACATAGCCCTGCCCCTTGCCTCARCTCCCAGTAACGGAAAATGCCTGGTTAAAGCTTACTAATAGATTGTTACCTTAAATGTTTATATGTACTTATCCATATGTGCACATACATATGCATGCCTAGAATATAGATCTACATAATCTATTGACACACCTCTGTTCCTGATCTATTGAAGATACCAGTTTTACTAAGCTCCGTATTTCAGTACATTTCTGTACTGTACCATGCTGACTAACAATTCAGATAAAAGCTCATATAGGCTTCAGAAATAGCCATTATTCATTACAGACGTTGCCTTTTTAACTGTCTATAAGGATAGACTCATTACAGGCCAAGCCCATGTTTGTTGGTCCTCTGAGGAGATGCAGTTAGCTTTTGTGGGAAAAGCATTGGATTGCTAATGCAATATCTGTAGAACACGATCCATCTAAAACTTCTTGAGTTTTGTTCATAATTTCAAGGGGAAAAAATACTAATTAAATATGACAGCATTTGCATATACAGTCTCATAATTACAAGAAAGATTTATCTGAGTAATTCTAGAGGGCAATAGCAGAAATTATTAGAGGAATTTGAGAGTTACCTGGAGTAAACAGTCACCGAAATACCCAGCAACCATAATATTCAGTGTTTTAATTTGCATATATAAATGGCTATAAAATAATTTCTCATGAAAATCAGATCTAAATTAAGAAGCTTTTTAGTCTGGGTTTGTTCCAAAGCTGATAGAAGCTAAGGATATTTGATGACTATAATGGGTTTTGAATCAAGTTACAATAAAAATCACTCTCTGAAAGTGAACTTAGCTTGAGTGAAAAATGAGAGATACTCAGAACCTGCTCCTAGAAAAGCCTTCAATATCTTCTTTAACTATAGAAAATTTGTCATACATTATTGCCAATAAACTACTATTTCCTATAGACTCTTGTCCATCTCAAGTGGTTAAAATATTGCTGTTACCCAGTTTGAGAACAGCATGCCAAAATTTCTTGTCAGCTTGGGGTCTACAGTTATAAATTGGTAACTCCTTACAGAGTTTACTGCTGTCAAATCAGAAGCATGGATCCTTAATGCATAGATCTCTGCCATCCTCTGAGAAAAAGKAGCAAATAAAATAGCTGTATTTTTTAACCTGTGTACCATTTTTTCTCAGAAAKTCTTCATGCTATTAGGAATTCATTGAAGTTGGGGATCAAATTAGCAAAACAAATGACCAAAGAAATGTTGAAAATGGTAGTTTTTCTCTCAACAAAGAAAATATAAAGYCTTCAGTAGTATATTTTAGCAGTTTTAAGAAATTATTTTACAAAAGTGGTTCTATGATAGAAAATGTACAAGCAGTACAAGCAGTTCAACCAGTTTAAAGGTCTACCTAGTCAGAAACCTCTCTCCAGCAACAACCAGTAGCACATGTATAAAGAAAAAGTACAAGAAGAGCACATATATTCTCTATTTTTTGCTATTTTTTATTTAAAATTTCCTTAGAGGAAGATTTGTAATCTGKTGTGGAGCTCATTTTTGATCACCACACCCTTCCAGAGCACCAGTTCCAAAATATGTTTGCATCCTTTTGATATGGAAAATCCTCTTATTTTGCATCTTTGAACTTACTGCCTGATATTTATCAGGTTCTCATACCGTGACAAACAGTAGTAGCTCATTCTGCATTCAGCTTCTGTATCCAACAATCAATACTGTTCATGATTTTTTTAAACCCCTCAATTWTCTCCTTCCCAACAAGAAAAGTCCTCGTCTATTTAGCCTTCCATATAAAAACTCTTCCAGGCCTATAATCCTCCTCATTACCTTTTCTTTGACAAATATACTGTGGTGCATGAGTGGAGATTTTCATTCCTGCTGTTAAGATTTTCTTAGGGTTTTGTGTGTGCATTTTTTTAACCCACAACTTGATGTTTTATTATCTTTTTCTGTAATAAAGCTCCCCTTGTTTTATATCTCAAACAATTAGCTGTGAATGAAAAATCATTGCTTCCCATGAGCATCCATTATTCAACTTATAAAGGTTTTCAAGGAGAGGCAATCCAGGGATTAACTCTGTTTTCTGAGGTGGTCCATGATGCTGATATAAACCTCCCCTATAGGCAAGGTAAAAGAGATTGCCTTGAGAAAAGCTGTTCAGCAAARTGAGTAAGTGCTGAAGGATGAAGAATGAAAGCTGATGCAGCCAMGCTCAACTTGATTTTGGGTGAATGGTCAAGGGTGTCATTAGTTACTCTACAGAAAAGTCTTTGGAGGCCTCCAAAGCTTTGTATACAGTCCTCTTCCTCCAAGGAGTCACAGATGTTAGACAACTGTTAGATCATCCAGTCCCTCCACCCAGCAATGCCCACTTATTCTCTATMGCTTATTTTCAAAGGGGTTTATAAGTTTTTGGCCAAAACTCTCATTACATTTTTGGTGATTATGTAATTATTTACCTTGGCTGAAAATATGGAATGTCTTTTCCCTGAGAGTCTAGTCCCTGAGGCTTTYGCATTACTCTGAAAATTTTGGTTTGAGCCACTCAGCATATACTTCTAACAAAACAAGATTCTCGTCTGTAAAAGTTGAGATTTATCTTATGCAGGTTAGATGGCTGGACCTGCTCACTACCTGAGCTTGTCACTGCTCAGCAGGAYGAAGTCAACGTATCAGAACTGTAGTCATGGCGAAACTTGGGTTGGAAGGGGTCTATGCAGATCATCTAATCCAATCCCTCCTAAAACCAGGCTTCAATATAAGATCTGGTTACTCAAGCTTTCTGTGGGCTCCCAGAACTCTTCTGCGCTCTATCTGCGCTCTATCTGCGCTCTATCTGCGCAGAAGATCCCTGCGTGTGCAGGGGGGTTGGACTAGATGACCTCTACAGGTCCCTTCCAACCCTAGCCATTCTATGATTCTATGATCTGTGCTCCTGCACTACTGCTCAGATAGCCTTGTTGGGGAGCATTTTTTTTCCTACATCCAACTGAAACTTTCCTTATTTCAAATGTATTTTGCTGTTCCTTGTCCTTTCAYTGGACATCAGCACATCTGAGAAAGATCTTGMTTAGTCATCTCTATAACCCTTTCTGGCAGATAATATTCTTCCATAGCCACATCCAATCTTAAAACGAACCTCTCGTATATGTCAGTCTCTTGATCTTCCTTGACTRCATTGGAAACACAAGATAACCACGTGAGTAGCAGACAGAAATGGTGTAAGTATCTACACAAGATGAATCTCTATCATGGATGAGTTGGCTGAATATAAAAGATATCATTGTGTGATAAATTAGGGGAAATTATTCTTTGCTGGTTTTGTTTGCTCACTAGTTTGAATCTCCCCAGGAAATGAACTAATCGCTAGAATCAACTAAGATTTTAGCCCCAACTACTTTTGGTTGATTTGTAAATAATAACTACTGATTTCAGAATTAAGGGCAGGGAGGCAGTGAGGAGGAGGAGTCAAGCAGGCTCCATAGTATTGCAGAACTGGCTACATTAATTGTGATATCTTGAATCATTAGACTTATTATAGCCAACTGTAGCACTCTATGTGGCAGTAAAACTCCTAGAAAATGTTCAGCTGTATGCAAAATGACAATATTCTGAAATAATTAAGTTAATTGGTGTGCTTAGTAAATCCAGTAACAGTTGTGTGGGTGCTCTCCTTGGAAAGCGTTTGGGGAAAATGCTCTATCAAGTAGCCCCTATTTTTAATGGCAGTTATAACTCTACCAGTAATTTAGTGCATAATTGTCACAAGCAGGAGCCTTCTAAACCTTTTCCTCATAGCAACACAGGGATAAAAAAAGCAGTAATGAGAATGAGACTCTATTTAGACTATGGTTTTAACTGGACTTAAATCTTTGTTTCTAAAGAGCGAGGTTTTGTGTGTTTGTTTTCCCGCTATTTGCACTTTCGGTGCACCGGTGTACCAAAGTTGATCCAAATCTCAAACTTCTTTAACCGAGATTAAAATCTGTTTAGGAATAGATTTATCCGATAGCTATGTCTTGTTTAGACACATGTCAACTCCTATGGACAAAGGAGAGAAATGGATGCGTGCAGATGTGAATTCATCTGAAGTGTCTAAGAGGTCTATATATACATCTGCCTCTTCACTGATGATGGAGGGGAACAGATGAACTTAGATTAGACACCTAATATTTAGGTGACTAACAGTGAAAGCAGCTTAATCTCATTTCAATACACACACACACACAAATATTTCTTTGTTATGTCTTCAGTCCCTGTATTTGTTGTATTCTTTCCACTTATTTCTCTTCTATCAATTCTGAGACTCTCTTCATTTTTTTGCAAATCATGTCTGCTGCCTTTATATTCTTCCATATAATCTAGTAGTCCCAGAATATTCTTCTGTTCTTGCAGATCTAAGCCACATAACTTTTCCTTTTGTAATTTTATCCTGAAAGTAGCTGCAACTTTACTATAAAAAAAAAAAATCTATTCTGAATGAGAATTTTATTCCACATTTCTGTTTGGGTTAGAAAGCATGTTGAGACATGGAAAGAGAAGAAAAATGTTTAAGGTGATATATTGTCACCCATCCAGATACAAACACGCTGCCTGAGGTTTTCAAATCCTGTCTATAGAAACAGCAGAAAAATAGATTCTGCTTAGGTGTATTTTTGGGCAGATTTCCTTTTGCATTTCTAAAAAGCATTTTCAGTCCCTCCAAGAGGAAACCCAATGCTTACGCTAAATGCCAGATTGTCCTCAATAGATTTGGCTGTTCATTGGCCAAAATACCTGGTACACAACTTGTGATGACCTGACTTCAYGTGGAGAAGTAAACAGGGGTATTTAGGGAAATACAAGCAATARCTCATGAGGATTAGATTTGATTCTTGTGCAACACTGATTACTCTTATTGCCTGAATGAACCTGGCCCTAGGTTTCATAATCTTGGGATTCTAAAACTAATAGAGATTTTTAGATTGCATCATCTATATGTATATCACACTGTTTTCTCGCTCTGCTTTCCAATTAAAATTGCCCTTGTCCATAATGCTCACCTATATCACATTTTCTTCTCAGTTTCTCATGAGTATTCATTTTCTTTAATAGCTGAAACCCCACACACTCACGAATGCACAAAACCAATGACCATTTCAACACAACTCTTTTCAAATTCCGTGTGTTGAATTCTTACTAACACAGCCGGTACATAGTTAGTGCCTGCTTCATGAGAAATTTCAAGGCTGGAGACTCTTTTAATCTTCAGTCATGACAGAAACTCAAGACAATAACTTTCCTACAAGAAAAAGTGCCTAAAATTTGCAGAGATACCCAAGCAATCCCATGTGAGATATGAATGGATCTGCATGATGTTTTAACACAGTGCCTTATGCTAGGTGTAATTTTTTTTAACCTTTTCCTTCACAGGAGACTTGGCAGTTAAGCTGGACTCTAATTCCCATGATGTGTTATGGCAATGAAGCTCCAATAATCCACTGCAGCTATTATTATTATACCTACGTGTTGCAGGAGCTGCTGCCATGGAAAAGAGTAGAGACATGATCTATCTATGCTACCTCACTCTTCAGGTAGAGTTATTTCATGTGTTGAGCCAAACTATAAATAAAGCTTTTAAACCTCCTGAGCCATTTTGAATTCAATACAAATATATAGTGTGTGTATACACAAATGTATTAAAATGAATGGAAGCAAAACATTTTCCTTTCACTTCCCTGAAGGGAAAACTGAGAACTTCAGCAAAATTAGATTCCTTTAAAAATTTCACAGAAACCACACAGGCTTAGAAAAATAACTCCAAGAAGCAAGGGCARTAAAATCCTACTACAGGTGTCAACACAGGCAGTAAGTGTGCTTCTAACTGCACAGACAGCAAGGTCTTGGCAGGGCTGAATTGGAGACAACCTTTGCTGCTCATCACTTTCTTGAACTCAGACTTTATAAGCAGGATTTTTCTGCTTCTACTTAGGCTGTTGCAAGTGTTTTAAGTCGGTGTGTAGATCCCTCAGGTCCATTTACATTCAGCGGAAGAAGGCAAGGCATGTTCAGAGAGCCCTTCACTATATCTTATAGGAGGAAGCATGAGTCACCTTTGGGTGTGCCAAGTCCCCTCTATTGTCTTCAAATAGAGGCTGGAGTAACTGGTTCAGACTTGTATTTTCAGCATGATCAAGTTTAGGTAAGGAGTACCACCCCATTCAACTAAGCACTGAAAAGAGCTGGCCTGGATTGACCCTGTTGTCACTAAAAATCACTGCTGTTATTAAAGAGTCTGTTTTTGCACCCTTCTGCATATGAAATTATTAAAAACTACGAGTTTTCAAAATTCATCAGATTTAAAACTTAATTTTTTATTTTGTTGTTGGTCAGTTTGGGTACTGTTGGGGATTCCATAGCCAAAGGCACAAGACTATTTTTTCTTTCCATTTTGTTAAAATAATCTTCTTGAGGGTAGGTTTCTAAAATAACTCTAAAGCAAAAACCTTGCATTTCACATCAGCTTCAGTGAAGGGATCCAAGTTAGCAACAAGAAAAATATTGCACCACCAGTACACATGGAGAACTTTACTCTTTCTTCATCCTTTGTACTTCTTTTACGTGGCTATTAGCATGCAGACCAACTGAGAATCTGTAAAGCAGAGAATTTTTAACAAAAATAAACAAACAAAAAAGAACTCAGGTTGCTCAAGAGGAGTTGGAGGGTTAATTGCCAAAACAATATAGTAATCTTTTCTGTTGTCAGAAACTTAAGACTCAATAAACTCAGTGAAGCTTTATAAAGATATAGTCAATGTTTATTTAGATACTTCAGGTATTATAATACATGTAATATCCAAATTTTTTTTCTTTAAGACTATGATTACTGTGTTTTAGTGTAATTATGAGTACTTTAGAAGCACAGCATTTTCACGACTTCTTCATCTCTCTGATTATGGGCATGCGTTTTGAGATGCCTGTCAAGAAAATTTGAGCAATCCATTTCAACAGCAATAACCTTTAGAATAAAAAAGTACTTGCTATAACACACACAAAAAAGCCAACATTTTAAGTGCCCAAACCAAAGATGGTAAAAAAATCATGCTGAAGCAGCAAGGAAGAGTTTGAATAAAGCACTTTATTTGGAGGSACTATTATTTCTCTATATTTTTCTTATGATAACAAAATCATGGATTAAAATTTAATTTCTAAAGAGAACTATTATAATTATTCTCAGAATCAGTTTAAACAAGCTTCTGCTTGGCTCAGTTATTTGGAGCTTCTGTTCTGGAGGTTCCTAAAATGTTGTAAGGATTAGATATTATTTCAAAGAAGCCATTTCTTTATTAGCTGTTTGTGTTGGAGACATGGTCTTAGTTTGAAGAAGTAAAAACATTTGAGGGGAAATACTGCGCCCTTTATTGTAAATGGCACAGACAAACCATGGGGGAAACCAGCTAATAGTTTTTTGTTTATCCTTGAAATCTTGCCATCATGGTCTATGGCTGAAATGTGTTGTCCTGAATTTGTTGTTGTTTTAATCAGCATACCAATTTCTGGTTTCTGGTTCCATGCAGAGTCAGACGAATTAAACAGAATGTATTAATTATATTTATAATATTATTAATTATATTTATAATAATAATAATGAATAATATTTATTTATTTTTAATAAAAATAATGATCTATTAATCATTACAAGGATTTGTTAACTATAACAGTATTCATTTAACAGTATTATGTGGATTTGTGCCATCTTGACATCCTCAGCTAGTGCCATACCTAAGAAGTAGGACTCGGGTCTGGAATCACTAATCCAAATATAGCTGTGTGCTTGTAATGATACCTACATGTGGCTCTACTTAGTTGAACAGAGGTTTCCAGTGCCATTTGAAATGTTTCTTAGTATCCAAGATATCTGCAAGGATTGGCAGATTTTTGAAATAATGTACATATAGCTGTGACCTGATTGAGTACCATTTGCAGGTTATGCAGGACACTCTAAACCATCTTAAAYAGAACAAGCTGCCTGTGTGTATGAGCAACTGAGATGATCCCTGGAGATCTTTTCAGACCATTGGACTATTGATCGAACACTGGAAACAAGATTCAGCTGCCTAAACATGTAGAGCCTGTTCTCTAGGCTCTACTGACTTCACTGGCTCCATTTCCAACAACTCTGTGTGTTTAGGCATGTCAGTTTAGACAACTCTAATCAGCTGCATTTAGGTTGCTAAATGTGGTGTTGAATCCCAGCTCGTGTGTCCCAGCAGTGCCCCTGGATTATGCACCTGGTGGCACTGCTAACCAGCTCTTGTTCTCATGSCTTAGTAGCTCACCATGAAAGCAGCTCCCAAACCCGGGCAATCTTGGAAAGCAAGACTGCTGCATTTAGACAGTATTAGTGAACACGTTCAGTCTGATGTCATCTTCAGAGAGCCATCTTGAARTTACAGAAGCTGTAAACTCATTGGTACTTAGTGCTGTAAAATTAACCCCAGGGATTCGTTCGGTTTAATGGCARTTGGGAAAAGTGGTACCAAGCTCACAAAGGCAGAACGGCCCTTCATATTCATACTTCCATACATACATTTCTCTTATSCTTTTTCCACAGTTTTCCACAATTACATGTGTGTGAATTCTTGCTAGTTGCTAACTCATACAATATCTCAGGTTCCAGGAGCGGAGCCATATTACTAATGAGAAGAAAGCAAGCAAAGGACAGGAATGACAACAGGAGACAGATGGGGACTCRGTCTGTAAAAACGTGGGATTTCTCCCTAAACTCTAGACCTAGGTTCCACTATCAATTATTTTTTATATTGMATTTATTATTTTTCTGGAAGTACCTGAAAATAAAATCCTGTATAYATAGTTCCTAAAACAGGGTTAGAGTTGTTGTTTTTAAAGAATGTTTTATACCTTCCAACACTAGTCAAGTAAGAGCCATGCTTTCCCCATGATTCATGGTTAATAGCATACTTTCTTTAGACAGCTTTATTTATCCTACAATAACATACAAAATATGCCCCAACTGGCTTTATTTTTAGCCAGTTTTATGTTGGCATTTCTTTAACAGCACATGGAGGGAGGGGTATAGAGGGAGTCAATAAAGAATGTGAAAATGTGTCCTTCTATAAAAACCAAGCCTGAAGTAGCAGTTGGACTTTGGCACATGTGTGGCCTATTATTGCCTTCTGTCGTAATCAGCCTTCTGGCAGAGCAATAACATCAAGGTGTTGTTTATACACTATAAAATGCTAAAATGGCATTGTAAAGATTAGCTGGAAGGTGAGGGTTGTTTTGTTTTGTTATGTTTTCCCTTCTCCTTTCTATTCTTGCAAGAGAGAAATACARCACATGAAAATGACTTTTCTCAATACTTTCAATGGTTCTTTAATGGAAAAACTGTTACCTGCAGAGARGTAGTGTGACCCAAGGCCTAAAGGGACTGAGAAGAAGGATATTTTGCTTGAATCCCRTTTTCCCACAAGTGTGTTTTGTGACCTCAGTTTACAATCACCTCTGCATGACTTYTCCCTCCACCAGAGCTTGGCACAACTGTGAGTTCAGGAACTGTGGGCCCTAACAACACTATTAAGTCCCTAAGCTGCAAACAATGTAACATAAGAATCAACATTATTATTGTTATTGTTATTATTATTCTTTTAATCTTGACATTGCTATTGAAATCTGTTGCTCTATCAATGCTGTACCTAACACAAATGTACTAACGAGGTGTTTTGCAATTGTCATTTGGGATTCAGTTTTGTGGTGTRCTGGAAATTAAGATAATCACCAGTGCCTAGGGGACAGCAACATAGCATCACTGAGAAGCATCAACAAAGACACTAGTCTAAGTTTCCAAATCCAGCAGCCCAGAGACCCTGGGTTTGCTGTCTCTGAATCAGTTCAGCCTTTGAGTACATGAAATGTAGGGGAGGGGGTTTATAACAAATTAGTGCTTCTAGCTTGAATAGAAACAACTGTGGTCAGAACTTCCTTGGGGTAACAGACATCATCCCCATGATACTAGCAGAGGATAAGACTGTTACTCACAAGCGTGGAAGAGATATTTACWCTGGCTTGATTCAATTGCCCACAGATTAGATTTATAATGTCATCTGAGACACCCTAGAGTGTTCAAAACATTTTTGCAGAGCTCACAGATATGATGCAGAAACTATAAGACCCTCCTGGTGTGACAGCTGGAAACCAGCCAGGATATATACAGATTATAAAGTGGCACTGGATGCTTATGCGTGGGCAACTGAATCAAGCCCCTTGTGTCTTCTCCCACATTTCCATGGTAGTAATAACTTATTTATCATCAAAAAGAATTCTTGAGGTGAAGAGATGGAGTTCATGGCAAGCACACCATTCAGCAATAAAGGCCTTAAATTCATAGATTGAAAGGTCTGAGCTATGCTTCCCAGAACACTTAATCAGAATAGCGTGAAAGAAATAAAGTTAGAAAATCAGAATTTTGAATTTCTAAACCTTCTCCAAAATKCTAGTGTGCCATTTTCCCAGCTAGCATGTTCGTCTCTCTTTTGTCAACTCACTGATCACAGCTGGTTCCTAAACAGTAGCTCAGGTTGTGGAATATTTTAAAAGTCTTAACTTCTTAGTTTCCTTGGGAAGAAAGTAGTCCTATAGCTTTAAAAAACAAGAGAAAAAAATAAAGAAGAAAAAAGAAAAAAAGCTTTATTGCCTCTGCTATATTGATTTTCTTTATTGTGATATTTTGGGCCAAACACATGTCAGATGATCTGCAGCATGTGATGCCAAGACACTAGTTTCAAARTCTGAGAGCTTCCCCTGCCCCGAGAACGCCCTGAGCAGCCGCCTGCTGGGAACGCATCTTCCCAGATACTCCACTCAAACCACTCAGCACTTGCTCTGTTCCTTGTATTCTCTCCCCAAACATCTGTTACTGATCACTATTGGAGGCAGGATACTGGGCTAAAATGAGTTTTGGTCTGCCCTAATGATTATGTCTTTGTGCAATAAATAAATATTTCCATGACACAAACTACATTCACATGAGTAGTCTTTACTCCTAGCACCTTCTTCTCATTGGGAAGGAAGGTGGGAACAGGGAAAAGCCTTGGGCTGGAAGGAACCTCAGGAGGTTATTTAGTCATTCCCCTACCTGAAATTAGATTCAACTATTTCAAAACCATTCACAGCAGATATTCGTTTACCTAGTTTGTAACAACCTTCTGCGATGGAAACCCACAGCCTCCCCAGTGCTCATTGCCCTAACAGCTGGAAACATTTTCCTCATCTCCAAGCTAAATCCCCTTTGCTACCATTTAAGACCAGACTGACTTTCCTATACTCAGTAGACATGGAAAATGACTTATTCTTGACTTCTCTCCAACAGATATTTTTCATATTTTAAGGTTTACACAATTCCTTTTTTTTTTTTCATTTCCTGTCTAAAATGACATCCTCATACTCAATAGTTTCTGATCAGTCATGATTTCTAGTACCTCATATCATTCCTATTGCTCTTCTCTTGATTTTCTTCTGTTGGTCCACACTTCATTTGAAATATAAATGTTGATGAGAATGTTGATAAGAAAGATTAATGCCATTTGAAAGTGGYAGGGGAAGATCTTGTTTGCATGTTTAATTATGGTGGTTTTGCCTGTTTTAGAAGGCATGATGGGATCACTAATTTCAATGGGACTCTGCTTCATCAAGATCAGATCATGTCAATATTTCTGGAGAAGAGGTCCTAAATAAGCAATGACCGGATCAAGGAAATGGACCCTAAAGGCATCATTTATTAGCACCGCCACCACAACACATCAGATTTGATTTCACACTTCCATGTTGCAAAGGATGAGTTATATTTCTCTGCTTACATGTACTCTGAGCAGCATGCACCAAGAGAGATGGCAGTGTTTTAATTAAAATTGATAAAGCCTCTGTGAAAATTAGTCTGGGGGAAACCCATCTCGTCAAATGCAGATCTGCCAGGTTTTGGCTGAAGGGGGTTTGCAAGGGCTGGGGAGCCTCTTCAGGGCTGATGGGAGCCTGGGAGCAGACTCACACTAGTGTAATCAGTTCTGTTGAATGAAAAGACACTCCAAGAAAGAAAATATCTTTAATTACCAAAATGGCATCATGTGCAAGTAGAAAGGTGTTGAAGGTCTAGCCTCCCAAGTAGTTTTTGGAAGATACAGAAATTCTTATCTCAATTTACATACATTTGATGATGAAAGATARTTTGATTTCCTACTTCTTTTGTCTTCTGAATTCTGGCCAATGTGTTCTCTGTAGCAGAAATAATTCCTGATTTAATATTAATGTGGCTTCACCAGGAACCTGCCTTTACCTAACCAGTGTGCTAAAAATAACCATTAGGGTTGGAKCCTAGGAGGGCAGAATGAGGTGAAGGCATCTTCCAGCTAATGCAAGACAGGTTTGGGACAGAGCCATAATGCACAGAGCTGTGAGGGAAGTTCTYATGGGTACGGAGGGACCAACTCAGCCCTGGATTCATCATCATCACAGTCTGGATTCTTTTCCAACCCTATGACTGACTTCTGTCTTCTCAKGCTCCAGTGTTAGTTGCCCTGAGGATGTCCTGTGTTCTGTATTTATTTCCAGTCCTACCACAGGGAAAGGATAACTTTGTTCTTGCTCAGCTGGGGAAAGCTGAAGAGAGGAAGAAGCCTATAGAAACACATGCAGTGCTGCCTGTAGATGCTCAAGAGGGAAGCTAGTGATAATGCTGTGGTGGACATCAGGGTGGTCAGCTCTGCCACCCCAGCTGCCYCCCCAGCTGCACCCACAGACAGGAGCTCCAGGCCAGAAGCATCAGCTGTGCTATAAATATTTTGGTAATGTGCTGAAGTGGAGTTTATTTGGAAGCCACCTCTTCATGTTAGGAAGGACTGAGGTGTCAGACCCTCTTAGATATCACAATGCCTGTGCTTSGTTCCCTCGCTGGTTCCAATAAGCGCTGTTGTTTCACCCAACAAGCCAGTGCCAAAGACGGGCTTTGGGTTAACAGCAGCCATCACTTGGCAGGAATCAACTACCTGCCCCATTAAAAGCCTGTCACCTCTGCTGTCAGCTTTACAGAAACTTTAAATCCCAGTAAAATGAAACACTAACAGCTGCCTGTTATTGCAGATTGTGCACTGTATTATTCCTTCTGTGCTGTAGTGAAGTTTACTGGAAAAGAAAAAAAAAAAAAAAAAAGAAATCACACTTTCCCCCTTGCCAGAAGCAAGATGTGCATCTGGAGAAGTTTTCCCAGTGAGCAAAAATTGGACATAAAGCCATATCATGAGGAAATTGCATTTTATCTCACATTTCCCATTCTGCATGAGCAATTGTTTATGTGGCTGCACGCGTTCTATAGGCTGTGTGAATCCGCTTGTGACTTCAGACCAGAGCTAGTTTTGCACAGAATTTGACAGTAGACAAAGATTTTTTTTTTAAAAAAAAAGAACCCCACATACATCCTGAAAAAATCAACCTTCACCAAGAGAAAGAGCCCTTTTGTCACTGCATATGCAGTAGCTCTACAAAGAATAGCCCATTCTTTGTCGCCATGCACAGAGATATTGTTTTATTTGACACCCATAGAGCTGCACAAATGAGAGTCAGCAGGCATCACGGCGTCCTCCTGGAAAAAAAAGAGTTGGCATCTCCCTCCCTGGCACATCTGGTGAGTTTGAATGGCATCCGCTGGCATGGCTTTGCAAAATTAATTACATTCCAAAGCCTTGTCACAAACAATAAACCCTTGTGCCAAACGCTGATCTTTTGCTTTCTGCCAGATGTAATGCATCTGCTTGTCTTTATCAGGTTTAATCCTATTTGGCACTGGTAGTGCAGTAAACAATGCTGCAGAAGTTGGAAATGAAAAGTGGAAGAATGCAGGAAGGCTCTGAAGAGAAGTAGAGGGAGAGATGTCACACTGTTAAGACCCTCAGCCTTGGAACAGCTGGATAATGTGATTATATGGGACTCAGCTACGGAGAAAAAGGTTTTTCCCCCTTAACCAACTTGCATCAGGGAGCATGGCAGGGRAAAAGCCGACAAATTTTCTGATAGGAGAATAAATCCTACTGGGYAGGATTTGATATTGAGTGTTTCCACACCTAGTTATGTCACTGCCTCTGCTGTATAACCTGGTGCAGGTAGATGTCTGGCAATGCCATTCCTTAAAGCCAAGTAGGGTTTGGTCAGGAAGATGTAGGGTTGCTCCTGTCCTATTTTCCTTCTTTTATGATAAGAGCTACCAAGTACTCAACCACCTCCCAGCACCAGTTAGAATGGCGCAGACTGAACCAAGGATATTGTCTCACAGCACTGGCCAACTGCAGTACTTGAAGTGCTGCTCAGTGGCCAGCCAAAATTGCGGTGTCACCTCCAACAGGAGCTGGAGGTGTTTCATTATGTCCTCATCCACCTGAAGGGTTCCCAGCAATAAGAAAATGTCCTAGCGGGATTTCAAGACAGGTCCCAAAGTGAACCCAAAACCAAAAGTGAAAATCCTTTCAAACCCTTATTTGAACCTATATGAGGACTTCATCAAAGCAACTATTCATATTCTTTGTGAAACCTTAGTCAAAACTAATTTGGGCTAAAATCCAGATTCAGTTCCCATGCCACTACCACAGGGTAATGTTTKTGAGATGATCTGTGACCTCAGTGAAGGACTAGGCATTGTTCCTCCTGTTACYCCCCAAGACTCCATCAGAACATGCGTTCCAGCTTCCCTCGCACTAAGTCTGGTGAACCTCACTGWCCAGAAATACACACATCTTTCTTTTTCTTTCCTAAATATATGTTCAGTGGTGCACTTGGCTGAGAGCCTTTGTCCCCCTTCCATCATTAAACTCTGTCTCCTGCTCTCCCTACTGCTGTTTTGCTAACAGTTAGTACCTAGCTCAACAGTTTCATTTCTTTTAAATTCATTAAACTGACACTACTGGGAAGGCAAATATCATCTAGGTTCTCATATAGGACCAAGAAAAAAAGGARTCTGAAATACCTTTCTAGTAGAATCTGTAGCCTCCAGTAATGCACAACTTTCTAAAATTATACACTTTTTTTCTTTTTAAAATATTACATTTTCAACAGGAATAATTTGTAACTAGATCAGGATTAGCAGATGCTGATTGGTRTGAGTTGGATGTGAACCAAAACTGTTTCAGTCACAGGTGTACTGGAACTGAAGCAAAATTGATTGCTTCAAAGGCTGTTTCTTACTTACTGAAATCAAACCTCTATGAGAAAAAGGAGAAAAAAGAATGAATGCGAGAGCATGAGAACAGGTTTCAGTTTGTCCATCTAATTTGTACTGTTTTCTCTGTTTCAGTTCAGAGACAGTAATAGACTGAACTGACTGATGTATGTAGAGAGCTTTTCCATCTGGGTCAAAAATCTCTGTAGAACTTCAATATATGGATGCCAATATGGACTCACACCTGGTATGCAACACCACAGTTTTTTCCTTAGTTAAGCAATAGGTGGCTGCTAGAAACTCTTTTGCTTCTTGCGTTTGATTTGCAAGGAGAAGTCATTAGTTGGGTAAYTTCAATGGCTGCTGCTGTGAGCCAATCCAGATCTCACCCTAGGTACGGGAACAGCCCAGACTACACCGAGTGCCCCAGAGAAGAAGAGGACTAAACTAATCAGCTCTGAGGACATCAAAGATGTTGGACATCAAAGGAAAATGACACGGTACAAGGTGAAGGGAGTAGGAAAGCTGGGATCCAAGAAGACGCTAGCAAGAMGTTTCTAGAGGTTGCAATAGTTTTTTGTTGTTGTTTTTTAAAATCTGAACATATTAAAAGGATATAAGAACGGCCTTAACTTTTCAAAAGTTAATCTGGAAGTGAGTTTGAAATTTGTCAGAGTTTATTACAGATCAACTCATTGAACACAATTCAGTACCTGCTGAGTCCCCTAGTCCGTTGACAATTTTTGCTTAGTTGATAGGACTTGAGTTGGTGACTTTCAATCTCTAGTCTAAGACTCTGAAGATCTGAACTCTGCTTTCATCTCTGTGACAGAGTCAGCAGGACAAGTCACTCACTGCCATACACATCAGCCTTACTGCCTGAAAAATGTAAATAAAAATAATGGCAAATAAGGTAAATTGCTCTGAGCTCCACAGACAAAAAGTGCTGTAAGAGAATTGSATGGCATTGTCTGCAGGATAAATAGCTTTCCTTGTAACACCTTTCTGAGACTGACRTGCAATGAAAACCATTGTGATATCTTTCCTGTTAGGAAGTGGCTTTTTGGGACTGCCCTTCTTTCCACTGACTTTACTGGCCATAGAGTATGACCTTGCATAACCTCCCAATGGCTACAGGCCTTTCTCAAAGCCCAGAGCTCAGTGCTAGCCCCATGCTCAGGGAAGACATGCACAGTTAAAAGAGTGTAGTTCGTGTTCCTTCTTTCAYTCACCTTCCGTGAGAAAACAGCCATGAGTTGCTGGAGGGAAAGAYAGACTTTTAAATTCTATATTCATGCATGATTTACTACAGTGATGCCATGGAGCAWCACTATGATGGCTAAAGGCTRCAGAAATATGCAAGATAATAAAAGTATAAAGAATAYATCTTCAAATTCCTTCTCCTACTAATTTTATTGAGCAGAYAGATGATGAATTTGCAACTCACTTTTTAATGTTTTTTGTCTGGTGTGTGTTAACATGCGTGTGCAATTGCAGTAATCGGTTTGCATGCATGGATCATCCTAGAAAACCTCAGACACCATGGTATATGATCCGTTTCCAGCTGCAGAAAATTAAACCTGGTCTGCAGGTTCTGAGTATCTCTAGACCCAGTTCCATTTTTTCAAACACATATTCTGTTCCTATTACAGGTTTTTCAATAGTTGCTTCTCTACTCAATTGAACTGAGGCCTTTCCTCCTCGTTAACTCTTCTCTGACACTGTCCAAGGCCAGATGATGYAGAAGATCCACTGAAGATAATTAGCAAATAACTACTACTATCAGGGGCTGTCTTCTGTCTGTCATTCCCTTCATAGGCTCTACCTACTACATATCTTTATTTGYCTACCTACATGCCCAGACAGTCTTGTCCAGACCAGAATGATCTGTTGCACCTGTCAGTTTTACACATTAATGAAGAGAATAATAAATATATTTTGTTTCCTCTTTTCTATTTTCTTGCCTTTATCAAGTATAGCCATATTGCTACATTAGGGATTTTTTAAAAAAAAGGAAAGTTCTGCACCATTACTTTTTTTATATTTACACCATTCTCCCTTTCATTCATTTTAGTTTTGATTCAAAGTCCTTTGACAAGTATGGGAAGACAAGCAAAGGTCACCAAAGTCAGTGGATATTCATACCCTGCAAACTGCAGATTGCTTGGACCCGTGCAACTCAACAACGGTGCTTGATTTCCCTGTTGCCACTTTCAGACTGCTATATTTCCCCTCCACATTGTTATCTATACAGTTTTGTTGCAATAACTGAATACCTTTAGGAGTTGCATGGCACAGCACTTATGAGGTTTAAAGATTTCCWCTTCCACTGCAGAAAAGTTAATTGTACTGGGGCTCTGCTTTGCCAGCACCTATTAGCACAGAAGTTGAAACTGCAGCTTAACATTCAGGCCACGAGCACAGAGCCTGACTTGTTGACGCTCCTCAGGTATCTTCCTACCCTCCAGCGTCTCCTGCTCCTTCCTGAAGCTCCATGCAGGTTGCTACAAGAGTTTGCAAACGTCAGAATTTTGTTTTACAGMTGTGAAATAATAGCAGGGCTTTTCTTAAATAAAAGGAGGAGATTTATAGGTTACTATGCATGTTTAGACCTAAGGAAGCACTACCTGGTTCAATTATACTTGGGYAGCATGAAATCCAAATCCAATTCCCCACTTTTTGTGAATCTTCAGGCATATCAATTTACTCTTGCTTGCAGAAAACAAAACATTTTTTCATCATTTTCAGCTATATTTTATATGAAGATTTAAAGAGAATTCAAGTCTTCTCTATTATTTTAATGATAATTAGTAATTTAATAAATAATTTAATAATTATACTAAATATTTTAATAACTATAATTTTAATAACTAAATCAGCYTCTAAACCGGAGGCTAAAGGAAGTGGCAGGAAGGGACTGGTAAACAGAAGCTTTTTGAGATCTCTTATGAGACCTCTTATTGATGATAAAAGTGGAGCRTGTTGATTTGTCAACTGTGAAGTAGCAGCAGAAGTTCACCACATTAACCCGGTTCACCACTTTACCTAGGAAGATGCTAGGTAGCTGCAGAAGCAAATGATATTTTCCTCTAAACTAGTATGTTAGCCCTTATSCCTTGATCTCTGTATTTTCACATTTTCTGGAAAATAAACATTCCCAGATTCTAGAAATTCTACATTAATTCCATATCTATATGTATATATACACACACACACACATATATCCTTATTACTGTTATTTAGTCAACAACTGTCATCTAACTAACACAATAGCTCTATCCCAACCCCAAGGACAAACACTGGCATTATCCCACCACTTTCCCTCACAATATTTCCATAGACTTCCACCTTATATCTCGTTTCTTGTTGTTCACCTTATATTTTCCCCAAGTCCAGTATTTGTGGAATACCTGCCACAGAGACAGCTTCACTTATACTTGTTCAATTCCTTAAGTGCTCTCATGGGTTTCTAATATTATGTATCTAATTATCTCCGTGCTCATCATCCAAAATCACTATCCGTTAAATCTCACCTTGCCAGTGACCTTGGAAGTGTTGCATCTTTGTGAGGATGCAACTAACCTAACTAAGGGATGCGTAACTAATGGATGCATCACTAACCTCTGCTAGTGATGTGCCCTGCCTCCTACAGCAGATTAGAACGGCATGAAGAATCAGGCAACTTGGCTACATTGCTGCTTGTCTTGTAAGAATTTTTTTATTTTGTGAAAAAGATGGGTAAATTGGTTCWGTTCCACCAAATAAGAGCATAGCCTACACTGGGTGAAGCTAACAGTTAGGAAAATGCAGGACATTGAAAGGACAARTGGACACTTAATGCTGATAAAACTCAGTGGAATCGAGTGCCAAACTCTCATTAATGCTTTTGATAATATTCCCCAAAACTCATATGGAAGCGTGTTGGACAGCTTGAAGCACCCTGGCTCTACCCGCCTCTGATGTGAATTCAGGATGATGCCAACTGGGAAATTGCAGGGTTGCAGYAGTACAAAGCTGGGGTAAAATATAGAACCAGGTCTTCTGAGTTCATAACAGGATGCAATATCGATGTTTCCACTGAGCAAGTCATAGCTTCACCATTCACATATAAAAAAAAAAAAAAGAAAAAAAAGTTGAAAGAAATAAAAATCTGCAGGAGCCTGCGGAAGGGATGCTGGGGACAGAGGAGGAATGCAGGCTCTCCCTTGGTGATTTACGATTACTGGACAGACCCAAAAACCTGAAATGACCAGACAGGCCAGTGTCCAGTAAGTGACAGACCATATAATTACCAAATTACAGAGCCTAAAAACCACTGACTGCTTCCAATTATAATGTGAAAGGGCAACTTCACAGTCGTGCCACTTAGCCGCGCTGAGGAAAGGCAAAGGAAAAATGTGTTAAATGCCTAATGATGTGTGTGGGTGGAAGCTAGTGCCGTAGTTTACGGCTGYTCCGGCTGTTAGTTCCTACAACGTGTCACTATTTGGGAGAGAAGGAGAGGGAGGGAGACTCAGAGCAGGGGCGTTGGCTCCACGGCAGGAGAAGCGAGTGCGAGCAAAGATTTTCTTCCTCCCAACTTCTTCCTGCACAGAACCGACAGTGTRCTTTAAAAGAGCCATTTAAGATTCCCAGACAGTTCCAGTAATTGATTCAGCATTTTTACAATCCGGGAGACACACTTGTTTATTTTAGCAGCCTCGGGAATTGTTCCCTCAAAGCCCTTAAAAAGCACAGTAAAGGAAGAAGGGGAAAAAAAAAAAAAAAAAAAAAATTTATTATTTTTTATTTATTAAAAACAAAAACAACCCCCCCCCCCCCCCCCCCATACTGACACCAGACGACAAAGGAACGAAGGAAGAAGGGGAAAAAAAAAAAAAAAAAAAAAAGAGAGATAGAGGCCTGAGTATATCAGGAGGAACAGGCAGCATGCAGGAACTGTATAAAATGTGAGCTGAAACCGCAGCCCTGAAGACACGAGGTCACACGTGGCTTTTCCCAGACTTGTCAAATCTGATCCACAGAGCACGAGCCTCATGCAGAGCTTCTGCTTTTTGGGAAATTTCTCCCACATTTGGGCAAGGCAGTGACCCAGGAACTGCTCAAGAGCAGGCAGCCCACAGGCTGCCGTACCCAGCACCTCTCACCCACATCCCAGCATCACCACAAACAAACGACGTGTGCAAGGAGGCTCTGCAATGCACCCCGAAATAGGAACAGCCGGGTGCTGATGGCCCTGCAGGGTCAGCAACTTGGGAGCCCGCCCAGGTTACCCAGGACTCGTCTGCTCCATGCAGACTGGGAAGACTCTTAATCTCGAGTTATTRAGAAAGATCAGGATTAAAATAGAAGGGCACCAGGGAAGAGACTGGAGCACATAGATTTTTTTGCTGATATTTTTATTTTGTTTTGTTTTGTTTTMCAGAATGAGACCCTACATCCTGCAGGTGCGTTCAAAGGGATGAGGAGGAGGATGGTGTCTCACTTTGATGGTTCAGCAAGGACGCTGCAGCATTTCTGCTTCTAGGGAGAAATCACGTTCTGGTTTKGGAATCAAAGTGCTAAAGTCTCTGTAAGGCGGGAAGTGAAGACAGAAAAAGTAATGAAATAGGGCATGCTTTGCAAAGACCAARCCAAGGAGGTAAACGTTAAATGCTGGAGCCAAGGAAGGAACTAAGTGACCTTTTCCAAGTGACTTAAGCTCAGGGTTATAGGATCTCCCATACAGAGAAAAGTTGCAAGGTCCTGCATCTGCTAAGGCCTTTTTCTGTGTATCTCCATCAGAATAGGAATATTTTCTTTTCCCTAAATATCTCAAACAGCTTTTTCCTTAATTACTACCCTAAATGCTTATCTCTTTTCCCTGTTCAAAGTTACCTGGTTTCAGCCATACTTAAGCAAGAGGGTTTTTTTTTTTAATCTAGAAAAATAAGCTTTCCACTTTACAGTGAGTGCATAAATACCAGCCTTTCATGCTTATATTATTTGGCCATGTGTTTGTGACACATCATTTTATACACTGCAGTTATTGGCATGTCATGCTGTGGCATCCTGAACTGCGCTGGAATGGCTGTTGACAAACCAAGAAATAATGTCAAAACAAAAAGTATCAAGTGAAAAAAAAAATCTTTTTAAAAGCCCATTTCCTCTTTATTTTTTTCCCCTCATACTGCTGTTTTCCTCATGGCAAKATCTTTTCCATGGAGAGATGGAAAACAGTGGCACTCCTTCTTTGGTTTAATTTGCTSTTTCTGACAGAAAACTGCTAGGGGAAATGGCCTGAGTTTTGGGGGAGGTTTCGGGTTTGGTCTTGTTTCTCTCAGCATAAGCAGTCCATGTCAGCAGAAATTGGGCCTTGGACCTAGGCTGGACCCTCAGCAMGGAGTGGGAGCCCTGCGCCCAGGCAAGCTGGAGCCCTTCCATATCTCTGGAAAACAGCTCAGGAGCTCACTGAGGATGGAAGGAATTAAGGAATCACAGGATAATTGTCGAGTGTATCTACAGCAGCCAGCAAGCTAAGGGAAATATTCTGCCTATGGAATAAGTCCCTCAGATATAGCCSAGCTTGGGTTGTTTTTAGCCCCTGTTGAAAAGTAGTCCAAGCCTTCTGTTTAGCTTGGCTCTGGTGGCAGAGGTTAGCGAGACGCTTCTTTTGCTTGCCCTGACATTCAAGGCTCTGGGAACAGTTTGTTTCTTCTCCTGAAGAGAGTGTTTTGGAAATAGGTTTATTGTAAGTCCCATTTCCAGTTATGGCAACTGTGCAGGCTTTTTTTTTCACCCTGTTCTTGTTAGACTGACCTCTTTAAAGCAAAGGACTTTGTTCCTGTTCGCCCTGCAGCTAGGGAAAATGATACCATATCACATATTTGGAGCAATGACATTTGAATTGTTTGCATGCACTTTCTGAGGACAGAAAGGGGATTTTTGGTTGTCTGAAAGGCCTGAGGAAGCATATGCTCTGCTTTACAAGGTTTCTGGGACAGGCGAGAATTTTTAGGCGGAGGTCTGATCTAGCAAAGCCCTTTGCAGGTGCTAAGGAACAGTTTTGTCTTGTGATTTAGATCACACAGGGTATGCAACATTAGTCATTCTTTCCCTAGTATTTCCTTTTTCCTTCCTTAAACCTATAAACTTTGGAGAGGGCTGCTGTATGATATGGAGATGGTTCTGCTTTTATGGGATAGAGGAATAAGCTTCTCACAAGGGAGTATTATCAAGAGAAATTCTTCAGACCTTTTGAACTCTCYGCACCACTGTACGATATTTTTCAGTGGGAGTCAAAATAGCTGTAGGTATGCAGTCCTCTGCAGGGACTTTTRCTTCCAAGGGAAAATTTCCTGTTCAACGGACTTTATGTGGCAACACTTTGCACTGATACTTCCCAGAGGAATCTAGGTACTTTCCTCAGACAACAAAATCCAGCAGAAAGGTGGGCAACCTGAAGATATATTCCCCTTTCTCTTTCCGGYATTTGTGAAGTCTCACTTTGGCCACACAGGGCTGTATTGCATTTCTCACCTTCCAGCATCTACTACTCCTCACTAAAACGGTCTTCAAATTTCCCACATGATTGCATGCATCACAGCTCATATGCCCTAATAAAATGCCATTGCACCGAAGAAGTCACGCAATAGTTACAGATGTAAGAAGCAGACCGTGCCAGAGCATGGGCCAAGACAAGAAGTGAGACTTGAAACCTGAAGCCAGTTCTGGCTGTCAGTGGGGCTTGAATGTTAAACTTCTTTTAAGCTAGTGAAAATATGGCAAATTTAAGCCTACTTATCTTCCTCTTGTAGGTGGAAATTGTGTGTGTACCTTTTAGACAGGCTATTATCTCATGTGCTATAAGCCACAGATAATAGCATTGTCTTGAAAGGACATGTACAAACTCAACTCTGGTATTAATTCTTCTTAAACTCAGTGATCCTACACATTCTTTCCAGAAAAGGGCATATCCCTTATAAGGCATCTACAACAAGGAGGTTGCCTGCCTTCAACACATATACAGCAGTAGGAGTCAGATGTTTTTGCCCCAGTGTGCCAGGATAAGCTCTAGTAGCCTTGCTGGCAAAGCTAAAATTAACTTTGCCACTTATTCCATGTTCATAGAGCTGCAATCAAGCAGATGATGCTCAAGGCATTTTTGAGAAATATTTCTGAGACATTGGACTAAGCCTTCTTATGGACATGGTGTAACAGCTATAGTGTTGGGGAGCTTAAGGTTGGACTTGATGGTCCTGAAGGACTGTATGATAGATTGTACCATATATATATGTGACAGTGATTTGCACCTGTTTTCTGATTCTGTTTGGAACAAGAGAAGACTGAATAGTTGCTTCTTGATCTGTACATAATTCTAGGAGGTATCAGAGCAGGAAGAGGCTACTGACTTTTTAGCATACTATCGTTCATATCTGAACACTGTCAAAGCTGTATGCACATGGGAAAAGATCCCAGAATGCATTTTTAGGCAGAAGGGATTGTAAAGTTATTTTTTCCTCTTATAATTTGTTGTTAAGAAAGGCACGGTCAAAACTATGGATATATCTGGATTTATTAGTGCATAGATCTGAAGCAGTTACTCATTAACACTTAAGTATTTTGGTGGGATGCAATTCTAATTTCATACGTGACATAAAAATTAGACCAGGAAAAGTCTCACTGAGCTATTCAGACATGCTTTTATTACCAGCAAGGAGAGAAAGGAACCAAAACAAACTACATGAAGTTTCCACAGGAAGGGAAGAACAATCCAAAAGGCAGCAAACCTGCCAGAAAAGACTCAAAACATTTGAGACAAAATAAAGATAAAACAAACAGGGAAAAATCATTTAAAGGCACGTACACCAAATAATTTATAAGGAGTCTAGCACTCTCCCAGAGCCTGCTTACCATGCAATTAAAGAAGCAGCAAACACAAGGCATTGCTCTGTAGGTGGGCTCAGAGAAAATGAATCAGAATATTGCTTATGTCAAAGAAGAAGTCAAACAGCAAAAAATAACCATTCGTTTTGTATAAAGGTGCTTAGTTAGGTGAAGTTAAAAGGAAAATAGAGAAGGATAAGGCAAGGTAGTAGACATAAGAAAACTACGCTCAGTTTCCTTCTCTGCACAACAAACTCTTTGAGATTGAGGACAGACAGTCAAATATTGCTGTGCTTCAGTTTCCCAGATTGCAAAGAGAAAATATTTTTTTATATCACCTAGAAATTATTATTATATCATCTGGCTTTTAAAAATAAGTCTGTGGGTGAAATGTGCGGTGAATCATTAGGAGCAATACATGTTGCTTATTTTTACTTGTACAGGGTCAGGGACATCGAGGAAGCTGATCATGACTATTACATTTATGCCATGCCAGAATATGAGGTTCCTATGTCCACATCTCTACTATCAACATAAAACATTCTGTGCATCCCTTTTACTAGTCATCAACACACTGCATTTAAGCTACTATCCTCAGACATGGCAATTTCTGTTTTTTCTTTTCAGATTTCTAATAAAATTATCAGGAACCCTACCAATGTTTTTGCAAAAGCTTCAACAAAGCTGAAAGTGAATAGTGAGACATATAGTAAAAAAGAAGAAATAAAACTTAAATCTTCCAAACTGCTGAATTTGAAACAATATCAAGACTTCTTGCAAACTTGCTCAAAATAGAGCAGGTCTTGTTTCCCTCAACTTTTTAGCCTGCTGACATTTTAATGGTGTTTACATATTTGCAGAGATGACATGAACACAAGGGGAAATGAGGTGAATTGGAAAGATGACAGAAAGAGCAATCAGACTTGCCTCAAGACACTCTCTCATGCTCGAGTTCCTCATCGTTCRCTGGACCAACACTTCCTGGCTTCCTTGCTGTGCAGTTTCTACAAGAGGGTTAATGATTGTCCCCTTTTTAACCTTTTAATTCAGTCTTCTGCAGTAAAGGAGATGACTGACTGACTCTCCTCAGCTCAAGGATGTGCTGCATTCCTCTTCCAGGGATTTCTGACCTTAATATACAGGAAGGTGTCAGCAAATCTCACCATCTTCTCAGCAGTCCTATTTTAAAAGATCCTTGCTCAGGTCTTTGGAAGAGGAGATCTAACCACCTGCTCTTGCAGGATGAGTCTGATCTCCTCTGAACCTGGAGCAGATGGACTTTCCTGCAAGCAGGAGTCAGGCATCGACACCAAGGAGAGACTGTTCCACTTGTCCCCAGAGTGATCATCACCCCAAGGGACCTAAATCTCCTAGGCACCTTGTAGACAGTTCATGCCCAAGACATAAATGTGCCATGTAGTTAAGATCAGGTATCCTGATGTAGGAATCCGTGATGTAAATTTATGGCCTGAATGGCRGGGTCAATGTTGCCCCTCTCCTTCCAGAATAAATCTGTGCTTATAGTAAATGTGCAGATCTCATTCCAGGTTCTGTTTTTTTCTCTAGGTGGCCATGGGCAGGAATACAAGCCTTGCACTGCAWCAACTGCTTCTGTTTCAAATTCTACCAGGGTGGGAATTCAACTCCTAACACACTGCAGGGCTCTTGAAAATGTTGTGCTTTGCTTTTGGTTTATACATGAGGTCTATTTACAAATGCTGGCAGTGTATTTACACATGAATTACGTTCTCCTTCATGAGCTGCACCATTTGAGTTGCCTAAGGTTCTAATTTTTTTTTCTTTTTTAAAAATAAATCAGGTTCATTGAAATGAAGCTAACAACTGAGATCATGARTAGGGAGGCAAGCTCTAAAGATGTTTAAAACTGATCTACTGCTAATAGTATGAGGTGTATAAACTTTTACAGAAGTGCTATCACTCAGCCATGAATTATTGATACCTGCTATGTGCAGAGTAAAAAACAGATGTGATAAAGCATGCAACAACTGTGACAAAGAGGCATTTTATTGTTTGCTATTTTATTGTTTATTATTTCCCCATTTATGAAATTGCTGAGTACAGCACAGTCCCAGTCTCTGAACTTGACTATAGATCAATCTGTGAAGTAGTTAAAAGGGTTTAATTCTCTGCACTCTTTTCTGAAGCAGTCTTTAAAAACTGAGGTGAAACTGAGTGTCTTCTACCTACATACATATTCATTCACTTATTTATTTTTTAAATTGAAAGGGGTATGGAGGATATCCTTGGGGTATGAACCAGGTATTAACTAATAATTAAAATGTAGAAATCTGAATTAAGATCAAGGTTGCATTCTTGARCACTCCTCAAATATGTAAATAGAGATAACTCAAGTCTTTGCCTGTGTATCCACACTCCCTTTCCTCTTTAACATAAGACTTAGGTAGATATCCATTGAAGGTGCACTCATAATCTGAAATACGCTACAGGAAAYGTATTTCCATACAGTGCTCTGAAATTGGTGGCAATAATTCCTTAGTCTGTTATTAAAGCCAAGAATTTCACAGGATTACATGGTGGCTGACGTGTACCTAGATAAAACATGCAGTGTTCTGGAACGGGTCGGAGCTCCGGTGCTCCCTGTTGTGCACCAACTTTTAATGACCGAGATCAAGAAGAAGCTTTCCYGGCCTTGGGAGCAGATTTTGCTGTAATTGCCAGGTCTTTGGCCTTCCAAGGCAGGTGGCCCTGGCCCCACAGGATGATCATACAGCTGCCGGTTGCACTCATTCCGRTAATTCTGCTCTTCCTCGGGTTTATCATCGTTGGAGAAGAGATTGTTTGCTTGGTGAGCATCAGCTTTCAGAAATACATGTAGAAAAAAAAAAAAAAGAAAAAAAAAAGGCTGGGCTATAATATGTTCTTCTTTACCACAGGAATTACACAGGCAAATAATCAGCTGAAGCACTAATGAGATATTTGCATGCATAATGAGATCYCTCGTATGCAGAGGTTTCTCTGCAACTGGAGCCTGCGCCTGACAAGTCTGGCGCACAGGTAACACCACAGCAGCGAAATCCCCCGGGATTAGTATCGGCCCCTCCTTGCTGCTCCAGATAAGATCAGCATCTGCGTGCCAGTCTTTTGAGGGAGGATCAGTAAAGATACAAAGCCGGGTTCAGGCTGACTTCCAGCTACATCCCAGTATCTGGTGCTTTCATCCGATGGGGTCTGGGAAGCTCCTAAATCAGGGGCGTTAATTAGACGGCTTGGATTCTCAGACCTGTCTGTATTCTCTACCAGCTAARCCCTGGGGTTACGGTGGACGTTAAACTGTCTGAATATGGCCCTTTAAAGGGTAACCTTTAGCATAATGCTCTGATATAAACTGAACATATGTTGTGGGTACTTTTCTCTGCCTTCAGGGAAGATTTGCAACCGGAAAGCTTGCACTGGGTTGCGATGCGTGTTTTCTTCCAGTGTGCCTCTTTTGGGGACCTGCCTCTCCCTTTTGGGAAAAAAAAAAAAAAGAAAGAAAGTAGAAAGTCTTTTAATAGCTCCCTTRCAAGCAAATAAAGCATCTCTTTGATTTATTTTAACCATTTTTTACACTTGCTTCCTCTTTTCCCTCTGGTTTCTTAAGAAATGGCACGCGTTGGCTCAGGGAAGTGATTCAGCCAACTGGATTGAGCACTAACGGGATGGAAAGGAAATTTGGATTTTGTTCCAGGCTTCTGTGTGTTGTGAGTCACTTCTCCATGCCTTTCTAACAGAGAAATAGATGATGCCGTTTCGTTTTTAAAGCACTTTGGAGATATCTTGATGAAAAGTGCTCTGTAAGGACTAGCTAATACTTCCATTTGCATCTGCAACACTTAATGGTGCAAGATGCGCATTAACTGTCTGTTGTGTTTTGGGGGGGGGGGAAAAAAAAAGCCATTTTTAGCAGTTAATGCTGCTCCTGTCTTAGGAAAAGAATTAAAGCAATTGATTAATCTCCRCTATGCTTTTTATTTGACACTATGCTCTGATGCCATCCTTCAGTTCTGAGCTGAATTGTGATAATAATTTTTCATTTCTTTCATTTCTTTTATATGTGTTTATGAGTCTAAAGATTTGTGCTACACCGTTAAGGGTCTGATACAAAACATGCTGAAGTGAGTAAGAAGATTCCAATGATTTTAGTAGGTTTGGGATGAATCCTTCCTTTTATTATGGGGGAAGGAGGGTGGCTTGATGAAAATATCTCTAATGGAGAAATAAATATTGGAAATGAGTAGATGAAAAGTGACTTRGAGGATTATTGCTGGGCAGCATTTGGATCCTGGGCAATATCCTGTCACTTCATTTCCCATGCTTTATTTGAAAACACGTCAAGAGGATTACGAGTTTCCTTTTGTAGATTAACAGACACTACGATTTGGGAAAGAGAGAAAGTCTGTTTCTATAAATAGCAGGAGGTATCTATTAATAAAACTACATAAACAACAGGCAATATAATTTCCTTTCTTTAGCACAAGAGCTCAGTTATRTTTTAAAGGGACAGCTGGCCTCTGGATTTTTTTTCTTATCTTTGAATTTGTCCTAGAATAATTCATTCAGTCCATCTCACCCCAAAGGCCCTTCAGTCCCTATTCCTGAGACGGTTTGGGACCACAGCAGCCTCTCCACTCTGTTGCAGTGGCTGAGATACATGTATAGGATGGAGAAAAACACATGTGCACGCACTCACAAACTCACTGCAATTTCATACAGAAAACCAACAGTCAGACACAAATTATTATTTATTAAARGCTCATAGGACTTTTTTTTGCAGAGATGAATGGCTCTTTGTATCCAAGGGTACTAATGGAGAGCCAGTAAGGGAGATGAAAGAGCCTCCATGYCTGTGTSTGTTTATTCCRTATGGGCAGGTTTTTTGGCTCCTAACAGMCACTCACTCTAKCAGCTAACGTGGGTATGGCCCCAAATGCTTCAGGGRTTGGTGTACTATAGCCTGTCCTCTTCAGGGCTTCGCTGTCTTTTCTTGCTGCYCCTTGATGAAGGCATAAGTATTAGGAATATGAACATGCATCWGTACATCTCAATATTCCCTACACTGGTTGCCTCCATCTCCTACAGAAATATCTCATGAACYCAGCAGTCACAGCTATCTGCGTGGTCTTTTCCCTTGATACCATCATTTCCTGGGGCTTCTCCGCGGTTTCCTCTGTATCTTATTTTGGAAATTTGGGGTTTTGCCGCTCCTCCCTTCCTTTAGTAACAAACCAGTGGAGATGTGCYCCATCGTGTTAATACATCTGCCATTTTCTGCTTTCTTCATCAAAGCAGGCAACAGCTTCTCAAGGTTACTCTCTTCTCTACTCACAGTTGGCAATTGGCGCGTAAGGAGCAGGTCCAGCATACACAGTCCAGGGGCAGAGAGGGTTTGATCCTTTGGCTCTTTGAGCTCTACAAGAATATCCAGCTCTCCTGTCTTCAACAGAAATGATCTCACAGCTGAGAAGCCCAATTCCAAGCTTTTTCTTAAACAATATTACARCTCACAGAAATTTCTGGGATGCCTCCTCACAATTCAGTAACGCCAAGTAGGATCAGGACACAACTCCTTGGCTTTTTAAAGAATCCTTTTAACTTTTTAAGCCATTTTCCATAATRGCATTAGACTGTGAGTCCCTTTGTCTCCAAGTACAGTTTAAGATCATACTGTCTCGGGAAACATTTAAACTTGTAGCAATCAAATTGTGGTCCATTATCTATCATTACCACAGTTGGTAGCAAATATAGATTTTATATCTGAGATTACATGTTCAACAGCTGTATTTTCTAACACAGTACTATTTCTGGATAATAAGAGTAATAATTCAGAAAAAAGTATGTATTTTTTTTTCACCATACACAAACAAACCTATACCAACCACAGACCCTTGATGTAATTATAGAAGTATATTTAAGCTTTCAATGTCAGAAACTTATTCTTCCTTCCTTTTTCCCCCATCTTTTTCGTAGTATTTTYTTCTTGCTGGGCATTAAGTTTACTGTTTTGTTTTTTATATTTGTTTTATTTCCTTTAGCCCTTTTCTTAGGTTGCAAGCTTCTTTATCTCTTTTCACAAACTCTTATATTTTAAGTCCAGTCTCTTTTGGAATTATATTTTGTATGTACATCAGATGAACTCTGTCCCATTCCTATAGTATGGTTGAAAAATGCTCAGCCTAAAACTCATAAGATATTCACTGGTGGTCAAGGGATTATTCTGGTCACTGGGTATTGCTCCCTATTGAAGAACAAATACAGCATAACGTTTGCTCAGGATGTGCAGAGCACTGGTGCTGATGGTAATCTCAGCTGCTTTGCACATATTGCTTCTGAAACCTTCATCTTTCAATATGCATGAGTGTATACATGTGTGTGTGCTCACTGGTTTTTTGGTACTTTCCTACAATGGATTTGCATTACAAATATAAAAAGCTCTGTCTAAAAACAAGAAACTGCTTTGATATATTTTCTCCCACACTGTATTTGATACTTCATATTGCTTGAATTTTATTTGCATTTTTGCAGATTTATCTTTGAATCATTCACATTTATTATGCCTCCATGTAATTTCTATGAGTCTGTGTTTCCCTCTGAAAAATGTAATTTCTTCTGGTTATGTGATACATCCACAGCAACAGCTTTTTTAAAATTTGAATCAGAATCAGAAGGCAAATGTTTTCCTCCATTTGGGGATCTGAATTAAAATCTGATTTTAAATTAAGGATTAGGGATTCCACAAACCCAGCCAAAGATTTCAATGGTCTATTTAGGTGCCTCAAATGTTTTATACATCTCAAAAACTTCCTCAGATTTTACATTCTGGTGTGAAACCAGCACTTTCAATTTTGAAGGAGTCTGTAAATGTGTTTAGCCTCTTCAGATAACTTTTTGCCATTTGTTGCCTAGTCGTAGAATACTAAATGTAACCAAACCTGTAGCCCATTGGCAGCAAAAGGAGCATTTGGCATCCTGAGTCAGAGATTAATTCTGAATCAGATATTATTTTGACTCTAATCAACTACAGTAAGCAGTTCTAGATTATGATAGGAAGATGCAATTATTTTTCCAGTTACCAACATCCTTTTAAAAAAAAAAAAAAGCAAAATGATTGCACCAAAATATTCTAAAGGCCAAACCATCTGAAAAGGTCAATTATCTTTGCAAAAGAGAGGTTTTCCTTGAATGTTTTTCATGGCCCTGACGGGATTAAAAAACCTTGCACTTTCTGCAATTATATTGCAGAACCTTGAAAGGAATCTGTCAAATTTGGTCTCTGCTTAGGTGGAAAGACAGTTGCAAGTTACATTTGTGGGGTAAAAGATGTCCTCTGGGGAACCACTGGTTTGAAATCCCACTAGCAAATCAGACAGCTGCTTGGAGAAATTTTGTCTCTTGCACAAAAATCCTTTASGTAACCCAAAGCTCCTTCGTAAAGCAAGTGTCAGGAAGGCTCTGCCGAAATGGAAAGCCCCAGAAGTCCTTCCTGCTACTATTTTGCTGTGTAATGAGCATCTTCTCCACTTTGTGAGAGGATACCCGAGTGTGTGAATGCAGATTATGAAAACTAGCAAGACTTTAATGGGAGGAGTTTCCTATAAAACTACAAAGAGATTTTGGGGTAAAACAATTAGATTCTATTAGCACTAAAGAGCCTCTTTTGGGAAATCTTTTATTTATTAATAAAGCCACCAAGGCTTTGATTGCTTGCTGTACGGASAGATTGTAGGCTTCGTTCATTCAGATTTCATTCAATCTCACAAATTTTGCAAAATGGAAATTACAGGTGCATGTAAACAATGTCACTGTCTTGTTATTTGTAAAGGGGTTTGCATTCAGGAATAYACTTTTTGTCATCATGTTGTTTTCATATATAAAACCTTAATAGTTAAATTTGCAATTACTCCTTACTATGCTTGCATCCCTAAAATGGACATGAAAATCATTCCAGGTTCTGGTATTAATCCACCATTATTGTTGGGCAATCTACATCTGTAATATCTTTTTCCTCTGACAGGTCTTTTTTTTTTTTTTTAATTAAATCATTATTGTCAGTTTGATGCCTAGGTAATGCAGGAATGAGAACAATATAATACTTAGAGAAGTATTAACCATCATGCAAAATTCAAAGTTATTTAAAATTGTGTTTTATAAAGGATTAAAACCAATTTGGCCTCTGTCTTCCTTGTTGGATATCCAATGTTTCATAGAAATAAATAAGTACTTGTTGATCCAGACTATKTCCACATTGGTGAAACTCCCCTGGAAAGAGGTAAAATGGGAATTTACATTTCTTGCACTGTAACAAGATTCCAGACCAATCTGTTCTTTTGCAGGATCTTGCCTCTGCTCTGTCCAGCTTTGCTCTGAGGATAATTAGGACAGATAGACTTTGAGCTGCCATAACTCTGTATGGCTCCATGGAGCACTGAAATTTGGGCCCGTGCCAGTTTACATCAGCTTGAAGATAGGGTCTTCAGGTGGTAAGTTGTTAGTGGCAACTTATTCCCACGGTAAAAGGAGTTCTGGCCATTAGCARAACCTTTACTGCTATTGACTGGTGTTATGTTTCCCAAACGATATTCCTGTTACAACATTAGTTATTGTAAATCATTTGAAACAACCATATAAATATGTCCAGAATGCTATGCTCTGGAAACCTAATCGATATGGTGTCACATTAAACAGTGAGGAACAGAGGACTAAAGGGAATCTCTAATTACAAGGAAAAGATAAATAATTTTGAGCAAATATGTGGAAATATGTGGTGGATGTCACATAAATAACCCAGTTATGGGTATAACACTGCAATATTTTAAATTCCAGTTATCAAAAGGCTTAGCTGGCCACGGAGTTGGCCTAATTTCCACTTCTCTGCTTGTCTATTAACAATTTGGATCTTGGGGACTATTGCTCTTTCTTTTGTACAAGCCAGGGAATGCCCGTGTACTTATCAGAGGAGATATTTGAGGCTAGTACCTGCTTAGGTGACCTTCAGTAGGTACCTCACTTAAGCAGGCAGTCTTGTAACATCTGCAGAGAAGGTGGCACGTCCTCAGAAGGGCAGTTTGTCCCACATCTCCATTGATGTGGGACAACACAGCAAATGCTCACCTTCTGATTAGGAAAATTTAGGTGAGACATAGCTCATTGAACTCAGGGCTGGATTCCATAGCTGTGTAAATTGGGGAATGGGGTAGAGCTTGGGAAAGTAAAGGAGGAAGCCCTGAATCTCCCTTTAGTCATCCCTGTCACACATGTCCCAGGCAAGACAGCTACTAAGTTATGAGATGACAGCTATCTCTTCTGTTACGTGATCTTTTCATTCTTACCACCAGCCCATTAATTCACCAATCATGCCATTATTTTGAAGCCATCAGTTTTTAAACACTGCTTTGGCAGGATCTGCTTTCTAATCGCATGGTGACAATGAGGAGTCAGACTTCCAGTATCTTCCCCCACTTATCTTCACCTTCTTCTTTCCAAGACTTTCCTTTCCTGTTGGTCCCACTTCTTCTTTACAGGCACTAAATCCCACATTTTTCCAATCTAAACAGTGTAGACGAGGAAGCACAGTGTATGATATCTGGTAGCTCTGTCTCACACATCTTTATTAATTAGAGCGTTTGCGAAATGTTACTTTTGTTTAATTGATATCTTATCAAGATTTACAATTAGTTTTTGTCTCTGGGCCAGCTAGTAGAGATACTATAAATATGAAATTAAACAGTTAAAATATATATTTAAATATATATTTAGACGGTTCCTAGGCCATGCACCAGGAACATCCTCGGGCACTAGTAAGACCCTTTCCCTGTGCAGYGGTAGGAATATACACATATTCATGGATTTGGAGCCATATGTTCAAATTCATTTTGTTTTRTTTTGTTTTGTTTTCCTCAAAAGAGCACATTTTTCTCTCTCTCTCCTACTCCTCCATTTGTACTGGTAAAAGTGACCAATTCTGTACTCTGCGCTCTCCTTCCAGTTTCACAAGTTTCACAGCCTTTCTTTTCAAGGTGGCACAGCAATGCAAAGGTTAAGTCCCCTCTCCCCTAGGAGAGGCACTAGAGGTACTTGAGAGCTGTCAGCAATCTCAACAGGAATCTTCCTTTCCCAGTGAAAGACCTTGCATATCAAAGCAAGCTGTTCAGTTGCTTGGAGTCAGCTACTTGATCCAGTCTATTTACCTCTTAGCATTGCTTGCAGCCCGGGTATTTGCTCTACACTTAATGCTGGCTTCCACTTAAAACATTACCAGTCTGAAAGTGCAGGTGTGTAATTCACTTGGTTGTTAAAGATAACGCCCAAAATCCCAGTACAAGTGTGATTYTGTCAATTGCAGATGCCCTGTTCCTTAACATGGCTTATTTTGATTCCCACACCAACCCTTTGCAGCCAATTATCACTGGTCCCACTAAGCAGGAACCCAATTATTAGGGAAACCACTGCACTCTCTGGCAYTGAGGCTGCTTCTTGTTTTGCTCTGGCATGTCAATCCACAGGCTTTTAGATCCTGATCTAGCACACAGTTAAAGGAAAAGCCTCAGTTTAGGGGTGTGAGTAATTGTATTTCATTTGCAGGTCTCAGCATAAATGTTTTATCCCCCTGAGAAGACACACCAAAAGATCCTGTAACATTGTGTGATCAGGTATTATTACTTCAGTGATCAGCATCTACTCACAKAAGCAGCCTAATAAAATAAATTAAATATGCCATTTAAATTTCACATTTTGCATTCCTACAAAGACAAGGCAAGCTTCCCTGAATTTTAATGATGTCATCTGGCATATTTCACTGTTATAATATAACTTCTTAACTACCTTTTTTTTATTACAATCCTAACATAAGCTTATAAATCTGTATGAGAGTCTAATCAGTCCATGTACAACTTATTTTTGTTACAGGTAGATGCAAGGTGGAAGCATTCTTCTCTAAGACATCGCATCACTTGGTGAAATATCAGGGKTTTGCACCTACTTTGCGACATGCTTTTTCTTTGGTCTTGGACAAATCATTTAGGATTGCAAAAATGTCCAGATTATGTCTTTTATTTAAGCATCTAGCAGATTTTTCATATGAGCTAGGAGACTGGGTGTCATTATTGTTAGTGGAGACCTAAAGCTCTACTGATTTCTTGAAAGGTTTCTAGGACCATTTCAGATGTCCTACCAATATATACCTCCAATACTTACATAGAGTTCATAGATATAATGCAAATTCAGTGGGGACTAAGAGCCTCTGGAGGAGCAAGTGGATGCTATGCACCATACCCTTGGGCATTTCAGACAGCCCTAGACATCTTTGCTTAGTCAGTTACATAGTTTTGCAAATCTAGAGAGCAGTTCAGCATATCCTAAACCTAACACCTACACTCAGTCAAYTGAATTGCCTCTAGACTGCACTGAGGCTAGAGTCATTTTTCTAATCTYTCTCCATGAGTCTTGGTTTGTGATTCTTTTTCATAAAGAAAGAACGACAAAAATGAGGCATGGGAAAGGTCAATCAATGTGCACCGATTGTTAATTAATAATGTTTTACAATTTCTCTCCTAGATTTTTAGGCTGGAGCAGTGGTAGAGARAAATTAAATACTCAGTCACTTTTATATATGTTGGCAATGCACTTCTCTTGAGGCATTGCTTCTGCTTGAAGATCAATATTTCCCAATCYTGGTATTACTCCAGCAATGTAATACTTAGGTAAGTTCTAGGCTGGTGTTTTTAAATCATGCTATTCAGGAAAAAAAATAAGAGAGAGAGAGAAAAAAAAAAAAGTAACTATCTTGTATCCAAACGTAGAAGAACAAAGATTGAGGATAATTGTGTTTTGTGATGACCTTATATCTTGTATCCTTCCCTACCTCATACTAGGAAGTTAAACCAGGTCATCAAAATCCAGAAACATTTATTTCTCTCTATTTTCTTTACGGGAAGAGTGCAAAGGCTAGAATTAGATAGACACTGGAAATTAGGCTGGATGAAAATGAGCTATCACTCTAAACTCTCTCTTCTTTTCATCTGCTSCAGCCTTTCTCCAGCAACAATACAAAGGATGTTATCCTTCTCCTGTCTCCATGCCCAGTTTTTTTCATATGTACTTGCTCTGCTTTCAAGCCAAAGCTTTTAAGGTACAGCTTCACAAGGTAAATTATGGGTACTTACATGCTTGCTATTACAGTAGCATATAGCACATGCGTTACTGAATATATCTTTCCATCAGCGCTGGCAGTAAGGAAGTATTATATGGGGAGGATGAAAGTCAAATTTCCCTTCTTGTCCTTTTCTGTCCCCCACTTCCCCAAAACACACACACCACAAGAATATTATAGTGTCTGATTTAATTTTCATCTGTTTCTTCTGTGAGCTGGATTTTATATCCCAGAATAAGGTCTCAGTGCTCCTTGTACAAGGAAGGAGGAGAGTTAAGATACTTTAGAAGGAGATTTAAATCAGCCTGCAAGCTGAGCAGACAGCAACCAACCGCTACCCAACAGTGTTTCTACCCAACAGTGTTTCTACATATTGAGCAGGAGACAAGTCTCAAATTTGTCCCCTCAGAAGCCTTTCTATATATTTGAAGGAGACTCTTCTGCACACAGGGAAGTTACAGTTCAGAGATTTCTTCTGCAGGTAGGTTCCTCTGATCTTTCCTTCAAACAATTGAACAAGATTTCAGTCTTCTCTTTCAAAGCATGTAGTGGAGAGGGGAAGAGAAGAGCTCATGAGTCAGAGCACTCAAAAAGAAGGGAAAGTCCTAGATTCAAACCCTTCTTCTGCTCATGCTTGCTCTAGAGATTTCCCTTAGAGATGCTATTTCCAACAAAGATATTTTCCACCTTGAAACGAAAGGTTAAGGATGAATAGGACATTAACCTAAAGCTTACAGCATTCTTCTTTGATGGAARTGAGAAGTTTCTGGTTCATGTCCCAAGAAATGGGACTGTTGCGTGCAATGGTCTTGGGGTTAGGATAAAGACTGTCAGACTGTTGCAAACCATAAGGGACTTGAAACTAGTGCATTCTTGATAAGGAGGAAGGGCAGTCTAGCTAGAACAGTTCATTCTGATACCTTGAGAGGCTTGGGTCAGTCYCTAAGTCAGGAGGCTTGGCAAGAAATACTGCTTCATGAGTGACAGTGGCATTCATGCTTTAAGTCTGTTCTGAAAAGCACAAATATAAAACCAAGCCAGACTAAATTATGATTCAAGAATTCACAAAGTCATTTCAATGCTGTGACTGAGAAATTGCTGGAATTCAGCACAATTGAGGCACAATCCCCTATGCAAGCAGCCTCTGTAGCATTTCAGACTATTTTACTCCTCAGTGATGTGTTTTCTGAATAGGAACAAGAGATGACTCAAGGCACATCCCTAGCCTCACACCACAGCTATCTCAAAAAGAATATTTAGAATATTCATTCCTAGTGAGCATAGTGATTTTGTTATTGCAGTGCATGGTACTCTTCCTTCTGCCTAGAAACAGAACTCCTTGGTTGTGCTATATGCTCTATACTGATAACAGATGGTGGTAATTTTTTTTTCTGTAGCCTCAATTGAATAGTCTCGTGTTTTGGAGAAAGAGTTCTGCAGTGTGATTTCTGCAAGCCACAAGAGTTGTGAAGTTTTTTCAAGCTGAATAGTAGATATGCTTTTCTTCCTCTGCCTAGGAAATTCTACAGAATTTAAATGTAGAACTCAATAAACCTCTTATGACAGCCRTTATGATTGCTTCTTTAACTTAAGCMAGGCTTTATTAACYGAATGTAYGAATCGTCAGCTTAAATTACTTTCTTTTGATACWTTTTATGTATTCTATTTTCTTTTTTTTTCTTTTTATTTTAGTATGTAGCCTAAGAGATAATGGTAGTCTATCAGAATTACAAGGGTCAAATCATGTTATACATATAACATGGGAAACATTTATGATAGATGGCATGATAGAAAACCTTGCTAGAGCATCACGTTAGATAATTACAGTTTGAAGTATGTACAATATTATCCCCCATAGATGATTAACTCACTTTTAAGAGGTGATAGTTGTTATTAATTGAGCTGTTCACTGAACTCTGGAAGGTTTTTGGGGAAGTGCATATACCACAAATTATGATTCTACACCATTAATCATCAAAGTCTCCTTCATGACTCAGTAGAAGTGAAAATCAAGAGGCAAAGGCTAGCAGACTATCCATTCTTTCRCAGGCCCACAAATATATTATGATAAATAAAATTGTTCAGAGCACAGATTAAAAAGTAGTCCCCCTTCTCTGTGTTCACTGTCAAGTTTAGCTGTTTTCCTCTCCCCTTCCTGATTTTTTTTTGGCGGTGCTACTGTTTGCTGCATTGATGATATTCCTCATTAATATCCCTGCTCTCCTCTCCAGGTGTTCCCTTCCTTAAATACTTTTTATCTGGCTTTGTAGTGCCTTTCTATTCCATTATGACGCCAAGATATGCCACATAAAGTTATCAGAGGTCATCATATCTGGAGCACAGGCAGCAATCTGTAGGCTTTCCAACCAGTTTCATTAGTTGCTTCTCCATGTGCAAAAAAAAAGTGGGGAAAGGGCAGAAGTTGCAAAGMAAAATGCAAGCACCTAGCAGCCTGCACCCACTCAGGGCATTTGGCAAAGGGTGCCCATATGCTCCCCTGTGAGCAGTTGCCTTGTTTATGCATCTTTTGCCATGTGCACTTTCAGAAACAAAGTACTACCACTCAGATGTATAATAGATAAGGAAAAGACAGCAGCAGACTGAAATTAATTGAGCTATTTCTCCAACAGAAATGCAAGAGAAGGGGTTATTAATATTCTTGCTACAGGCTTTGAAAGCATTCTAGTATGTGATGAGAGATCTGTACCTGTATCCTTTGTGAATATTTAAAATATAGCTTATTGTGGTGTCAGGACACCGACTTTTGTTCTGTTTGTTCTGCTAATGGGATTTAGCTTCATCAAGTAATGTTCAGCATGACTTCTTCTAAAAGATGCCTGTATGGTTAAACTATGGTACCTAGGATGATGAGTTAAAGACTTGACTGAACACTGAATGCTGCTTATGAAATAATCATGACTTCGAGATGATGGATAGACTTGATTCCTTGAATTTCCAGCTGAGATTTTCCGCAGGAGCTTCATTAGACAGACAYGGATTGAGCCTGCTGTAATCCAGGCACAAATGAATCTGAAAAAATGTTCTAACTTGAAACTTTCAGATCTGAATAATTTAGATTGCCTGATTGCTCCCCAAACTAGCATCTTCATTTCTGTTTTGATGGCAGAGAGGAGTGGAAGTGTCATATTGTTGTACAGATTTTAAATAATTTGAAGAAAACTTTCCAATCTAATCAGGGAAAACCAAATTCATATGCCTTCAAGATGAGCAAATCTGCAAAATCCTGCCAGGGGAAATGGTTCTTTTCTCCAAAGATAGCACAGGGAGCTTATTTGCATGGAAAGGAAATGAGAAGGGACTGATTCCCCAGCCCTCTGAATCTTTAAATTCTATCAAGTGTCAACCTCCTRAAATTGATAAAAACACTTCAATGTAAGTATCTTTACACATTAGGCAATATTCCTGTCTTAATTAGTTTACCAGAGCAGAGACTAATTAAAAATAATGACAAAGAACAATGCTACATTAAAATTTTAGATGGATATTTCTTTGTTACACTGTTTTTTTATGAGTTATTCTGAGGCTTTGACCGGTTAATTGATATATCCAAAGWTGTATAAGAGGCAGAAAAAGTTGGATACAGATCCTTGATGTAATTTATCTAAAGTACCAAAACATAGTCTCTTCAGAGTTACCTATTTGCGTATTTGAAGACATTTTGGAAGAATCAAAGTTCAGGCAAAACWTCCTGTGTTTCTTTTTGTGGCCTTTGCCTCTTGTCTTATCGTTGGCCACTACTGAAGAGTCTCACTCCATCCTCTTGACACCCTTAAGGTTTTTATACACACTGAKTGGGTYCCCTCTCAGCCTCCTCTTCTTTAGGCTCAACAGCCCCAGGTATCTCAGCCTTTCCTCATAGGAGAGATGTTGCCAGTCCCTGCATCGTCTTTGTAGCTCTAAAACCATTAGTTTGGCTTAAGTCACTGATCTGAAGATTGGGAAACCAAAATTCAGGAGCCATAGGGGATCTGAACCTCAAATATTACTGAGCTAATTGGCAGCATTTAATGTAGTGTTCCCCAAATTGTAAGACTTTTTTCCATTAACTTTGGCTCAAGCAGTTACGAATTGAGGAGGAAACAGGAGGTTTGCAGCACTAGGTGCTCCTCTCCCTCTGCATGCYGCTGAGTATTGCCCAGTGCAAGGCTCGTGATGAACTGCAAGATGCAGGAGTGGGTGTAGTTAGGCCTCCCACCAAGCCATCCTCAGCAATATTTTCACATCTAGCTGTAAATGCTACTATTTGTCATTGATAATTGAAATATACATTTTTTTTTTTTAGAAACTCTGGTTTAAAGTGCAATCTAATTTTAAAATATACATATATGTGTGTATGAAAGTGCCTGCTTAATTAGCACTGCAGTATTTTGTGCATCTGGTCATAAGCTCATGGAGGAAGCCTTGCCAAAACGGTAKGGTGGGGTAAAGTAAATGCAAGAACTGTCAATGTACCCTTTCTCCAATATTTTGTGGCTTTAAATTGGTGAGCAAAGAAATATCAGCATCAAATAGACTAACTATGAGGTGAAGAGGAAATTTTGGTGAATCTAGCATGCGTGTTAGTGCTTTCAAGGATAAATCTGTTTGTTTTCTTGTTTCTTTTGTTTCATTTTTCTTAACACCTTCAGAGATATTAATCAAAAAATGAGGTATATATGTCCGGAAAGGATGATATATATGATCAGAAATATCAGAGGGGTTGTAAAAATGGAGAACTGCAAGACAGAATTTTAACACAAGTATTTCTTGTACTGTGGAAGTGTATAATCAATTTTACACGAAGAAAAGAGAGTCCAGCCTAGAGCATGTCTGTAACATGACCCCATGTCTTGTTTTAGTTAGAGCCAGTCTCAATACGATCGCTTCTGGAACAAAACCTGGTAATAACAAGTCAGTGAAGGAAGCAGCTTAGATAAATAAATGAAGGTTAAAGATGTTTCAAGATTAAATGTTACCCTATGGTAGCAAAAAAAAGTACCATAGGAGTTTTCATAACTGTGAGACACAACTTGCAAGACTAGAACATAAGCAGAATACAGACACTGATCACTTAAGAGCTGCAGGTAATTAAAAATCAGGCCTTCCCTGGGAGTAAGACACCAAACCTGAAGCTCAGCATGGGATGAGGGAAGATTAATTCAAAAAACAGTATCGAATGTGGAAGCCACAACAAATAAATAAAGAGAATTTGGGGAAAAAAAGTCCCCAAATTTACTGACACATGTAGGTATGTAGGTATCTGGGAGTGAGTTGGGTTTCTTATTATAGTCAGCAGAATCAGTAGAAACATAATCAGTCAATAATCAGCCACACAAAAGGAGTCAAAAGATAATATTTGGAATCATTTTGAAAAAGCTTCCATGGTTCTCTTTTCCCCTAAACTAGTACGTTGAATCTAGCCTCTTTTTTTCAGGGTTTTTTCCAAAATTAGAACAAATTGATATCAGTAATAGTATTTAAATGGAGTTGCAGATTTTTCATAAGATACAGTTACTGTGAACTTCCTGGTGAAGATGATAAACTAATTATTACTAAGTAGGATTTCCAGGCATAGACAAGGTAGGTTTTATATCATGCTATCCTAGTACCAGATGAATAAGCTAGTGGAAAATGCTCTTTATATGTTTTGAAGAAATACAGAACAGGAACATTTTAAAAAATAAAAGCATTAATAAAGAGCAGGCTTGTTCAACATAATAATCTGAGGTGAAGAAGGAAGAACATGACACTATTCTTGCACAGTATTACCCCAAAATTCTATTATTTTATTATATATATGTGACTGAGGCAGAACTGATCTGACTTTGAGTTTGGGAAAATAAAGAGATCATGCAATTTTAAGAGGAAGACTCACCATTAAACCACCTAATCAGTCATTTATAACATAAGCCATATAAATATAGCCATTTTCAGAGGAGGGAAGGAGGGATAAATCAGTGAGAAAGGGTGTGAAAAGCTGAGACCGAGAGTCCATTGGAAAGAGAAAAATTAAAGAAACCTGCAAATGAAAGAGGAGGAAAGGGAGAATTGGTGGGGAATTGTGACAAAAGAGCACACAAAGACAGGTGAGACTTTCAGCTGCCTAAATATCCCCTGCCTTGGACTCTCACTTCACATACATTGCCATGAAATCTAAGCACTGATCCCAGATGGAAAGTTCACCCCACGATTCAGGCTTTGCAAATTGTCAGGAGAGGCATGAAATAGAGCCAAATACAACTGTCCCTGGGGAGTTTCAAGTGTATTTGTCAAAATAGGTATTGGTGTGTGGGCCTGATATCAGGCAAGTCCTTGAAAGATTGCTGAGGGGTTCATCTGAATACATCATCATCTATGGTATGGTCTAAAATTGCATTACTCAATAATAGAACATAATTAGCATCATCAAGATGATCATTATGATTGTTTTTCCTCCTCCAGTGTCATGTATTATTGTATTATTCTCTTTTACCCAAAATCCAACCTCTGAATCTGAAGTAAACCAATCTGCTCCCCTTATTCTTGGCTTGTTCTGCCCTAAGAAATTAGATTGTATTGCAAATGTCATCACATATTGTTAAACTCTGCTTAGCATTCAGCCTAACCACAGACAAATGTGCTGCAAACTGTGAGTCCTTCTCTAAGTGCTATAGCCAGAGTGATGGTGCTGTCATTCCAGCAATGAAATTTAAACAAAATATTTTTATCTCACAGAAAGAAGCACAGCTGGGATGGAATTAAGATATGACATAAGGAAAATGTAGTTTGATTTTTTTTTATCAGAATTTTCAGGGGATTTTTAATAGTTCAGATTGTGTAGTGAGAGAAAAAAATATGAGAATTTAAGAACCAGCTGTCTCAGTATAAAATATACCTAGACTGTACTGATTGATACCGAAATGTGGATTATTACCACACTTTTGAAAGTTATTGATCGATGCTAGACTCTTAGCAGGGCTGCAGATGGATTTAAAAAAGTAGGTTCTTCCCGTTTGAGAGGGTTATAATTTCTTTCCCCAGTGCAGTGAATATATCCTTGCACTGAACCCATAATTGTACTCATTACAGAGCAACACTGATGGGTCTGCAACAGAAGTCCAGCTGTTCCAGCCTGCAACAGGTATACCAGGAAAACCAATAACGCTGGCCATTTGTAATAAAATACACTTGTAAAGTAGTCTGCTCCTCAGGAAAGGAATGCTCAACTGCATGTTCTCATATGTGTTCTCCATATTAAATGTGAACGGTTTTGAAGTGAAAGAAATATTAAAAATTGAGCGTTCCCATACCCAGCCTGTAAATTCTTTTTGAAGCRGTCTGCTCTTCCCAATTAATTTTTAGAATGATGCATGAGGAGAAAAAGAGGAACGGGGCAAGTTTTCTGAGCTCTGGTAGCTCTTCAGAGCTGGCTGTGAGGTGTCCCTTGTTTTGACTGGGGGTTTTGCACCTCCAGCACCAGCCAGCCCTCCTTGAGGCTCACCCTACCGCTCACTAACACACTCCATGCACTCATTTGTGGTGGGTGCTATCAGTTTGTCTGAAAGTTTTGCTAATTTAGCCATGTGTTTATGTGCGTCTGGGTCTTAGCAAGGTCTGTGCTGGAGTAATTTCCTATTGAGTGGTTCTGCCACAGCATCCCATGGGCTGCCAGGACAGGTGAGGGGACACGCTCTGGTCCTGACTCCAGCACTCAGGGAAATTCAGCCCCTCTGCTCTCAGCAGACCAATGTCTCAGGGGCTACCCAATGTATGAAGGCTACACAGAGGGAGGAGAGGTTTCTAATGCCAAGCCCTACCCCATCAGARCTTTTTTCATACAGTTTGAAATCTKCCAGTAAAAATTGCTGTTAAAATGATCTCCATATAGCACTTATGAAGTCTCCTCTCTTTCCTTAACCTTGTCTTCTATAATACTAATCAATCCAGGAAGATAAGAGACTTCATAGGAACCATAAAAAAGAATATAAGAACCTCATGATTAAGATCTGATCATTTCATAATTTTGATGTTTGGCTTTTCTTCCACACTCCCACCAATCTCTCATTAAAACAGTGGTGTGCAGAGGTCTCAGTAACCATTTGACCTCTTCTTATCAACTTTGCCCTCTCATGAAACTGCTCTCTTCTCTGTGATTTGYGTGGATCAATACAGCAGAAAGGTCACAAAAGCACTAAAGAGAGATGCCCATCAGAGAGATGTCAAAAGAAAAAGAAAGTTTGACAACATCAGGATCAATCAGAGGTTGTTCAGGAGAACTTGTCAGCTGTGATTAATGGCACCTTGTGTGTTGCTGTCATTTGGAAAATGCTTTAGAACTTTTTAGATCATCATGTGGAAAAATTGAATTTAGACTGTTTTGTCATCTTGAAATTTAGTTGTTATGGGGTCCAGAGTGGGTCAGGCAAACTTTTTGCTTAGAAAACAAAAGCCTCGTGGTGTTGTGACTGAATTCTTCTAACTATTTCTAAGTAACAGACAGGATACATTTCTGGAGAAGGCTCTGCTTCTCACCTCTGTCACTCAGTGTTTAACCATGCAATGAAAAACTAATATTCATCAAGGTAAATCTACGAAATATGGGTATCTTGTTATGAAATGGAGAGGTGTCATTTCCCAAACAGAAGTATTGGTGTAGCTCAGGTCCTTGACAGGGCTCCCTAAAGTCCAGACCCAACAGGTCTTTGGTGCTTTTACAGTGACTGCTGCACTGACCTGCATTGAGTCAGATCTCAGAGGAACTCCTCAAGTGCAGATGAAATTTGTGGGAAGAACTGGACCACCGTAAGCTGCACTATCAACATTCAAAGGAGTGTGTCCCCAGACTGCTAGTTTTAAGCTTAGTACAGTAGCAGCTCTCAACTGGAAGGGAGCCGCTTTGGAAAGGGTTCTGGGAAGCTGAAAAGGGAAGGGTTACTGGAAGGGCAAAGGAAGGAAAAACTGTGGCACTTCCTCAGAATGTTTCCAATGCTCGATGCTCTTTTATTCCCATATGACTTTTTTTTTTTTTTTTTTCCCAGATGAAAGGAATGCCCAAACATTTGTATATGGAGAGTCTGTACCATGGCTACAACCTCATAGGATAGAGAATAATGTATAAAACAGACAAGCTGAGAGTGTCTTCTGGCAACATCCAGTGAACACACTGTCTTTTCAGCACCTTTTCAGTAGCTGTGCTGATGACCATTTTGCTACCAGAGTAGTGACAGGCGCCACACAGACAAGTGTGGGGCTCTGGATGGTGCAACCCATAGATAAGGCGCTTTGCTTTAACATAGGTCTCCAGAAGTGAAGGTTTCAATGCCTGTGCATCTATCTGCCCATAAACCAGTTTCTGGTCTGATTCAGATGTGTGCACTTTTAGACATAAGGCAGAGTGTTGATCCACATCAGAATTTGCAGCTAATGTCAGTTGATCATCCTGAATATAAACACTGCATCTCCGGTATCTTCRACTCCAGTTATATGGATTTAGTCATCAGAATTTTTGTAGTGCATCGTATAAAATACATTTAGTCCATATACTAAAATTGTAGTGCAACTGCTGAAAATGTGGGTGGCTGTATATCAGGTATGTGAGATAATTGTCAGTTTAGCTGACAGTTACGTACAGTTTATCACTAATTTGGATTTAMTGTGCATATCAGAGGGCTTTATTGGCACAGGAAATTGTTTGTCAGAAAGAGATATACAGATATGYAGTACTATTCTAACTAGCCTCTGATCAAAGGAGTTTTCAAAAGACAAGAATTATTGATGTTTCAATATTTCACCTGCAACAGAACTGACTCTGGCCAAATTTTTATTTTTCCCACCCTCGTAGAGATGTAAAGAAAAGTAATGCTGCAGGATCGAAGGCTCTTGCTGAGCCTGCAGATTGCATTCCTGTTGGTAGGCTGTCCTGGCTGTGCCACTCCAGTGCAKTCAGTCCAAACAACACCGTGACTACCTTGAGCATAGCCCCCATTTCTCACCATCTTCTTGACCCCAGCTTTTTATCAAAATTGGGACCATTTATCCCCCTTCCTCTGAGACAAATAAGACTCCCAAGCCCTGGCACTGCTGGCATCGTTACCCTGCGTGCATCTCGTCATCTACTGAATTTTTGCATTTYCTTGACACCAGAGCATGGAGATAAACCCTTGGCCTGTTCATATTTTAGACAGTGGTGGTTGTTTCGTGTGTAGACATCTTTTGTTTACAGATTACCCAGACCTCCTCCACAAGTTTTTTCCTCTGCCTTTAAGAAGTGCTTTGTTCTTTGAACAGAACTGCTCATGCAAAGTGTTGTTAAAGGGGTAATTTGAAGTATTGATTTAAACCCTCAGGGTAGCTCGGCTACTTACAAGTTAGGTTTTAGACTACAGATTTCATTCGGAGCTTCTGTTTCCCATCAAAAATCTCAAAGCTCTCGAGTAGGAGCAGGTAGGACTATTTAGTTCTTGGGCCTTGCTTTTCATTACGTGTGCTCTTAAAGCAGAAACACAGGTGTGAAGCACAGAAAGGCAAGGGGACAATCCTAAAATCRTGCAGATGAGCAGCATTGGAAAGAKCRGCTGAATTTAAGCCAGTTCTCCTCTACAGAGCTGTGCTCGTGCTTTGTAACTTCCCCTCTAATCAGGCTCCATACTGGGCACATTTAACCAGTTCTTTGAGAGTTTAGTCAAGCCTGGCTTCCACGCTCATTTTGATTTAGCAAAGTGAAGAGCTGGTGGGAACACCATCAACCCTCTTAATTGTAAGAATTTTCTTCCATTAAATAACATGGGGATTTAGACTGAGTTCTGCAAGTGGCGACAAAGCATGGAAAATCCAAATTTGCCCTTTCCCATGGATTTTCCTCTACAGAACCATGATTAGTGTGTTGATGGCCTCCAAGCCTTGGCAGCCTCGCAGCTTTCTTCATCAGAGTTGCTTGGTTAAGCCTACTTCTCTTACCTCAGAGGTAAGTGGTGTTACTTAGCACATGTGCACCAGTTAGGAGAAGGGATTGCTCTTCATTACATTTCTCTGCCCACTTTCCTGGTTAGTGGAAGTTTCCATAGGTTTCGGTTCACTGAGCTAGATCCACAGCAGGTGTAAACTCCATTCACTTCAGTGAATTGTGGTGGCCTGTGCCAGCTGGAGATACGGTTTCACAGAGTTTAGGTTGCAGCTTTTCCCAAAAAGAAAAAGCAGTGCTGAAAGCAAAATGAGCAAAACGTTGTTTGCCTATTTTTGCATTGGTTGTGCTCGGGTTTGTTTCATTTCTTTCAGATCTAAATGCTATCAGCTGTAACAAAAGCGTCCTCCAAAAACTGAGACAGCAAACTGCCAAAACAGAGGCTGAGCCATCCTTCTAATCACTGTTACTGTTGGGTTTAACTCAGATTTAACTATGATTGACCGGTACATAAGGTAGCATAATGAAAATCCAGGGCAGGAAATGTGAAACTGGATAACCTTGCCCACTTTTCTTGGTAATGTGCGTTTCTGGGAAGTTAGAGCACACTGAGCACGGAGACGCCCCTGATCAATAATGCAGYCTGCGATATAATTAGGACCTGATTCTCACAACCGATTTGCCATCCCTCATAGAGCTCTGTGTGGGTTCTGCACCCTCAGCTGCCACGGGCGGCAAATCTCTTCTCTGATAAACTTTCTCCTCTCCACCTTGCTCTGTTTTGCTGCTTTAGAAGCTGGAGGACTCTTTCTCAGTGCATGCAATGAGATGCTAAACCCAGTTTAARATCTGAAAGCACTTAACAGAATAGAAAAAAGAGGTACTAAACAAATTTAGATAAATCCATTGTGGTCCTTCTCGTCTGAATTTTTTAACATCCCACCTCTCATAGATATTGCTATAGTTAGTTTTCTGGCTGCTCAGTGACTGTCTGATTTGTCTGCAGATCTCAGCACAGATTTGATGGTTGTTTTCTTGACTCATTTGATCCCTGGTCTCACTTCTCTGCATTTTTCTTCTCTCTGTTTTGAGTTGGGGAATGGAGGCAAAGTGGGGGAGGGACAGGAAAATCATACAGTCTAACTTCTGTAATTTTATGTTTTTACTGCTTGGAATGTGTGATTCATGCACTTCCACATTTTGCCCCCCTCTTTGTTTTTTTTTCCTAGAGACACTAGCTTTAATGGTCACCAACCACGGCAGTTGGAGAGGGAGCAGGGCCTCACCAGCTCACAGAATTCCCAGCCAAATCTCCTTCCAATTGTTTAGATTTCTTCTCAACTGTATAAAGTTCCTAGGCAGGGTGGAGGAAGGAAAATGGAGGCCCCAGAGTACAGGTTTTTCTACAGTGTTACAGGGGAATTTTTTTTTTGTTTTTTTTTTTAAAGGAAATTGCCTTTCCTAAAACTTTGTCCCTGCCACCATCCATCATTGGAATAGTTTTATAGCAGAGCAGAGTAAAATATTTTTCTTGCAAAATTCCGAGACAATTCCTATCTAGACCAAGTGAGCTTTTCTCCAAATTACTTAAATTCTGTGGCAGCTTCTYTTGGGGCTCTCCAGCTTTCTGGCTGTTTCTGAAAACATCCAGGTTCTAGCAGGAAGCAAAGCTTTTGGAAACCATCGTAGGATTTCACTGAATCTCTACTTTCAATATTTAGCTTTCTTTACCTATTACAAATGAAACAGACCCCTGGTTCTTCAGGCATACGAAGGCTGCTGCAGTTGTAGAGCCTACAGAAAATATCCAGTCATTCGGACCAGTATTTTAATAACAYGAGCTGGCCTGGGACAGAAATTCAAGTATAAGTACAAATACAAAATATTTTGCAGCAAAGATGTTAGTGTGATGGTATTCATGATAACTCTCTGCTTGTCTGTTATTTCGATTTGCCTTTGTGCCTGGAGCAAGTGGTCAATAGCAGGCCATTGGATCCAATAAGGCCAAAATATTTCACTCTGAGTCTGCAGTATTTGGAAAACTCTTTCCTCCTAAATACACCTTAGAAAGCCCCTTGGGCATGCCAAATTATCTGCAGCTCTGCTTTCGTGTCCTTCTTCAGAAGGCTGGGAGACTTGCAAGGAGTTAGATATGTGAGGGAAATAAAAAAGAGAAGGCCAAATGACTCTTTTCTCAGGTATTCRGTCTCCATCCTGATTTCTTTCATCCTGCCACATTTTCCTTCCAAAGGAACATCAGTACTTTTGCCATTTTTCTCCTACCAACTTTCCATAAAATGTATTTTGCATTAATGTGGTCAGCTTTTTACTCTGTGCGTTTCTTGTTTAATATTTCCTGTCAACGGTTTCAAACCAATAGCCATGTTCCCAAGAAGTCTCCCGGTTTTCCAGCTCCTTCCCCTCTCCACATAACACACACTTTCATTTTGCCCCCAAACACCCCYACGGGCTCCCAGGTCGGTGTTATCTGGTCTTGCCGTACATCTGGGTACCCGCTGCTGTGCATGATGACCTACTTGCTGTTGGAYCTTGCCACGTGCATCCCCCTGCTTACCACTTTCGCTATTCCATTTTATTCCTCCAGCCTGCCAGATGTTCCTTGTATTGCTTTCTCGCTGGATGGTTTTTAAGACAGCGCTCGCTTTCCTTCCAGCCTTAGCCACAGCTGTGAGCTGATAGAGCTGTCTCACCCCTCTGCTGTGAGCTTTAATCGGCTTCTAAAATTTCATTATCAGAGTGATCCATTCTGAAAGATATTTCACGCTCCCCAGGCCCCAGGCAAGTCCTAACAACCTTTTTTAATATTCTCTTTTTTTTTCTTTCCTCCTTTTTTTTTTTTTTTTTGCTTTCTCTCTGATGATGTTCTGCAGGTGCTTTAGCAAATACGAGCCTCCGAGGTCTGCCTCTCCCAAGGCTGCTACAGTTTTTAGCTTTCAGCCACCATTCCAGGAGCCATTCTCCTTTTCACGGCCGACAGCTGGTCTTTTTCAGGAGTCGCTGGCACGTCGTCCGGGAACTCTGATCATATGCCTTGTAAGATGCTTAGTGGCTGATGTCATTTGCCAAASGCCAGCTTTGCTTGACAGCTTTTACTGGTCCTTCCAACTCCACGGTGCCAGGTGTAACACCCCATCTTTAAAATATAACTTTGGGTTACCTCATCACTAAAACAGGGGCATGAGGATAGAGAAGGGGATAGTAAAGGGAATCCATTGGAATTTTCCACTGGGAGATCAAGCCTCAGAGATCTCAGGTGGCTGATATATATTAACTGCTGGCATCATTATTCGATGTGTGCTTGTTAATGGAAGTGCAGTGATGAGATCTCTAGCTGACCCCATCAATGATATTAYTATCCATAACAACTAGTTTAAAGTTAAAGGAATATATTAGCAMGTGTTACTGCTAGTAGATTTTGCCTTATCTTTGTTTAGCAGTTTTATTTTGCAGTAATGTTCAGCATCTCCTATTTCCTTACCTATGATCCAGTTTAACTGTCCAGTGTCTTAGGACATTGGGCTGGTGTAATTCACATATGAATGACCCAGAAGATAGAAGAATTGAATAACCCAAGCTTTAGATGGTATAACTTCAAAAATTTTACTGACAAAAACACTAGTATAGTATTGTCTCTTAAATGTTGTGATTTCACCCAGATAATCCTATATTAGGTCAAAAGATGTGAGTTAATCTAAGTTTAATTCCCGGTTCGTTCACAGTTTGAATTGGCAGTCTCTGAGTCAGGAAACAGAGGCCGTTTAGCATAGACAGTAAAGGGTCATTATTTCAAAGTCATCCTAAATTTAGACCCTGCTGCTGTGGTGACTCATACAGTCATATTGCACCACAGGAAATAATGAAAATGCATCAGAATAATGAAAAGCAATTCCTTACTCCCATATTGTCTCTCCAGTTATATGTTTTTCTTAACTCCTTGGCCTATGGATTCCACCATCCTGGACCTATTTATGTTCTCACTGTTGTTTATTCGCACCCAAGTACTCAGAATGCCAAATCCATTGCAAGTAGATATATCAACAACCAGATGGCCCTAGGCGCTCCCCTGAAGAAACATTATGGTCTAGGCACACAGTAAGAGACAACATTAATATACAAAGCATAACAGAGATGCTTTACACTTATCCTGATTCRGCAGCAGTTAGAGTTTAAAGGAGTGCCAGGTCATCACGTTTGACGATGATCCCGTTCCCCAGATCCCACTGCCCGAGCCATACAGTGCACATCCATACAGGGCTACAAAAGACTAGGAGAATTCTGTGGCAGTGTTCATGTATCACTGGGAAAACTCTCATCTTAGTACCAATAAAACTCTCATCTTAGCATAGGATAACTAGTCAGACTGGTGGTCATTGACCAACTCATTTGGTCAACAATGTCTCAGGGAACTGTTGAATAACCTTCTGTCATATGAGAGGATAAAGAGCCAATATATGGATAGAGCCACCAGGCTTGCAACAGCTGGTGTGTTTCCTTCTGATTTTGCCAGGAAATTAATTGCTGTTGGCAAAAAGCAGGACATTCATTCTAGAAAAAAAAAAGAAGAAGATATATGGACATTTTTTTTCCTTACTGGAATCAAAATTTTGAATATCTTGTAGTTTTCCAGATTGCACTAAAGCTGATTTAGGGAAGAAACCTATGAATATCATTGCTGTAGTAAGATCAGTCCAGAACCTGCTAGTACCACTTAAGAGTCAACTGAATTAGGGAATGAGAAGTTGAGGCATTGAGGCCTTTGCTTTYTCACATGTTTTGACTGACGAACGTACTCCATTGAATCTTTTTTTCTTTTCCTCCAGAAATTCATTTTTGAATCAGTACCCACAGCTGCTAATTGGAGCTTACTTAGAGCCTTTTGAGATACTTTTTGTAATTTACTGAACAGCCAAAAGCTACTGATCACGTGTAGACAGTGACTCTTCCAGAGGTCCCTTTAAGTTGCTCGATTTCTATTCAGTAAAACACAGCATATATTTTCTCCAATGTAATGAGATGTAAAGGAAGAGTAGMGGTCTTGAATTTGTCTTGAGAACACCTGAGTTATATTAAAGGGAAAAAAAAAAGAAAAAAAATCTGCATTTTGTTGCTTTAGATAACATTAATCACATCTCAGGAAAGAGTTTTCACAGTTAAAGCTCTAGAAGATTCTAATGCAACAGCCTAAAACTAACATCTCCTTCCTAGAAAGCTAACTTGAACAAGAGCATCTCTGACCTATTCTCACTTGAATCTCACAAAAACATCTAAAGACTTGAATTCTTGCACAAAAGGAAAATTACAGCAGAAAATTATGTGCTAACAACTCTATACTGCTATTTCCTCCTGAGCTGTCCCTGCACAACAAATGAATTACAATGTTCCTTCTATACTTTAGCTTAAAAAATCGTGGGTGCACGACTGAGCCACGGAGGCTAATCCAAATTATTTGTTTATGCCAAATTCATAGAATCATTTTTTAGTTTGGAGAGGACCTTAGGATATCTGTAGTCCAACCTCCTGCTCAAAGCAGGATGAACTTTTAATTCAGATCAGTTTCTCAAGACTTTGTCCATTCTGGTCTTGAAAACCTCCTAGAATTGAAAATCCACAGACCCTTCTTCCTTGTTCCAACTTGTTCCAATGCTTGACATTCCTCCTGAGGGGATTTCCTGCTGAGAAATATTTTATTTATATCAAGGCTCAGAACGTTCCCTGTTTTAGTTTATGATCATTATCTTTTATCCATTCACCTTACACCTCCATGCAGAGCCTGGCTCTGTGTTCTCAATAAATATTTCAAAAGTTTTGGAATTAATAGTTCAATGTGGAAAAGGAATGGGAAAATCCTACACAAAGCATTTAATAATTTCAAAACAAATGTTTTGATACTTTTATTTCAAAATGACATTTGATTACTAAACAGATGAAAATGAAAAGGAAATTGTACAGTCTAGGTCACAAGAAACATTTCACTTAGACCAAAAAAAGACTATTTTATTTGATTTTTTTTCTTTTTATTGGCCAGTAAATTACAAAAAGAATATACCCACAGAGCTCTAGGTAAGCTTCAAGTTTATGGTGATTTAGGAACTGCTGGTGGAAAGATGGTAGAAGTTATTTTATGTTAGCTAAATAGAATAATACGGCCTTCAATCTACAATTATGAAGAGCTGTAATTTGGAAAACACAACATGTGATAAAATGGATTATGGTGCCATTCCATTTGGCTATATGATTTCACTGTTTCTGTAAGCCATATCCTTTTAATGTGGATTTAATAATGGAGAGTACCACAAGGAACTATGTTCTTTTCAAAATGAAGAATGCACAAATTTTCCATAACTGAACCTCTTAATTGCTGAACAAGGAGCAGAGCCCTTTCCTGCTCCGAACTGGAAACTGTTTTAATTTTATGTGAGCAGTGACTGAATGTATAGACATAGTGTCTGGGTATAGGGATGGAAAGTAAATTCTAATGTACTTTGAAGTTTATTACAGCTGCACTGCAGAGGTCCCTTCTTCTCTAGTGCTGTAAAAAATGTGCTTCCATTTCCTTACATCCCTTCATGGTAAAGGGATATTGTTTTTTCCTACAAATATCTGTTTGGMTTATAAAATGGTCCATAAGATGATTTCTCTTTCAGAGCTGGCACACACCAATAGAGAAAATCTGACAGAAATTACTTCCTGGCCAATCCCTTACTATAGTTATGGCATGGGGAATATAGTGGCCATTGACTATGGAAAATGGTGAAGCTAACGACATCATCTGGATTTCCAATTAGTTCTTGGAAAGAAGACAAATGTTTGGCACATTTTTGCTATTTTGCTGAGAGCTGCTACCCAGGGGGTTCTGCAGTAGATGAAGTAGGATGTAAAGAGCTCATATTGGTCAAATTTAGGACAGTAATAGCTGTTGAACAAAATAATTTTTAGGTCAGAGAAGCTTTGGAAGGAAAAGACCCTAGTGTTCAGAGGAATGCAATTTTACAGGGAGGTTGAAGGTAGCAGATATATAGGACAGAAATCCAGCTGCTATCTCTTTCCTCGTTTCTGTGGCTCTCACTGGGTGCTAAGGATCACTTATCCTACTCAAAAATAAGATTGAGGAAAGATTACCCTGGAGATACACTCTTCCCTAATCATTGCTACCAGTCAGGGTTCTAACCCCGGAGAGGTTTACACATCCTCCCTTTTTACAGAAATKATTTTCTTTCCAGAAGAATAAACACAGTAAACAACCAAATCTCCAATGCTCCCTAAATTTGAGATSTTCGTGCTAGACACAATCAGTCTTCATTAAACGACAGGAGGGCTGTGGCACTGAACCCTGAGATCTTGATCRGGTAAGGGGAATATGACCATCTGACACTGAACAATCCTACAAGCAGAAGGAGGCGATGGAAGGATGTTCCAGTGCTGGGAACAGACTGACTCTGTTCCTGGACTTTTCCTCACATTCCTCTTCTTGCCTTGGCCGACTCACCCGGAGAAGGTTTCATCTCCCTGACTTTTACCATTTCAGCTGTGGGGKTTTTTTAAGCAGTAGCTCACCTCATTTATGCAGTGAAGAATCAAGTAGATGGAGATGATGACCTACCCTATCCAGAAATAAATGGAACTAAATAAACTAACAACTCATAGAGATGTCTCTTGTACTTACTCCATCGATTAGCTTTCTTGGACCAGACAGCTCACTTTCAAATGACTRAAATGACAATAGATGACTATTCTCAGTAGCTCTTTTAAATTTCCCAATTAGTCAGAAGGTGAAAATATCACAAAAGAGAACTGAGAGAACGAACAGCAAAAATGAAGGTAGATCTATAGATAAGGGATAGCCAGCATGGAAAAGCTTCTCTCCCCATCCCCCATCTATGGAGCAGGATGCAACATAAGCACTCTGTTATTCACACTAGCTCTTTAGGGTAAGTGCATTGCTCACCCTCTCTTGTTTAAACGTTACAACCACAAAACGAGCTAATAAATTTCTGACTGACAAGCCTGACAGAGTAATAAGTAAAAACAGGAAAGCATCTATTACATATTACCCTGAATTTATCAGCTCTCCCTTCAAAAGGGGAAATAACACAAGGCAAATTGTGGGAAGTTTTTTTCTTTTTTATCTGCTAGAAAAATATGCCCTGTGCCCCAGTCAAAAAACAAGCTGTTGTGAAGTAACCACATTATTTAAAGATACAAGTCAAACAGGAAGAGGAAAACCAAACAAGCATGGTTTGAAAATTTCCCACAAGTGAGCTCTGACAGTCAGAGCGCGATGATGGACTTGCAGATAGAGCCTGGGCTGCAGGGAAACCATCGGCCTCGCAAGGCCAGTGAGCTGGGAAAGGGAACAAAGGAGACCKCTTCCCTTGCAGATACTTGCCTCTAGTCATATGTTTCTGGTCTGGGTTTACTATTATTTTTAAAGGCAAATCAGTATGTCAGCAACTGAGATTTCATCTTGGCCTCCTCCTCTAGGTCACTCCTAAATATCAGGGTGTGTTTGAGATACCAACGGCTACTAATGCAAGAMACCACAGGCAGGATCCTTTGGCATGCACATGCAAGTTTAAGTCACGCTGCTTTGAAGCGCTTCAGTCCATGCATAGCTTTAAGCACACAGGAATTTAAAACTGAGCTCCTTATAGGCTTAATATTTTGATCACTCTGAGAYGGGTGGCTGATCAATGGGGCTGTGTGGAAAACTCAGCTGGCTTGAGCTATCCAGACACACAGCAGGTCCTATGTCAACCCAGAAATTTAGGAAATGGAGAAAGTTTCTCCATAGTTATTTCACTATTGGGTTTGTCCAGCCTCTCATACCGTGGTCTGTTTTCAGGGCCACTGCAGTGCTATTACTGGAAATCATGCTCCCTACGGCAATTCTCCTCCTCGTCAATGTTCTTCTCCTCTTCCAAACCTCAAAACAGAAACTTTCACAAGCAACGGGCTGACAAGAACTGCTACAGGTATTGCAGAACTCTGAATTTTTGTCTGCTTGCTCTTACTCAGATATCCTGTTTTGCAAATCCCAGTGATCTGCAAATGATTCCTGACGGATCATCTTCATCTAAAAGAATGCGATGTTAATTATTTTTTCCAACAGCATAAATCATGTTTTATTTGGTCCAGAGAYGTATACCTAATATTTTGTATACATACCATTCTTCTCAAAGGATGTGTTTTTGCATATATTATTGAAAGGATATTAAAATCATGGCTTATAAAATGTAGAGGCTTGCAGGTCAAAAAGTGCTATCTTAATCATCAAGTTTAACCTGTGGCATCAAATTCTCAAGCTACAGAACATTACCCAGAAATTTGCTTTGGAGGAGATGAATTCTTCCCATTTTGAAAAAGAAAAAAGAAAATATCAGGATAACATATCTCTTAYATAAGATTTTAGAGAGTTGAATGCTAAGGCACAAAGTAATTCCTCTGGCAAATTACAGTCTTTCAATAATTCAGACTACATTCGCATCCAAACTGAATGTCTGATTTCAATCCAAATTCCATTTTGTATTCCCRCTTTACTTCCAGCTTGCTATTGTCATAATTTCAGGATCCAGCTTCCTGTGCCTTTCTTTGTCTGCTAGCCTGCCATAACATTTTTGGATTAATAGAAAAAAAAACCTTTCCAGATCTCTACAAAGAGCATCATTATGGACACCTCCTAGCTCTGTAATAGGATTAAAGTAACCCAAAGATGTAAGTAAGCATCTGATSCGGGAATATACTAATATACTCCATATAATAATAACACAGTTATCAGGAGCCAATCTGAGCACTAGGGTATATTTTGAAAAAAAATTACTTAAAATCAAATTTGATTTYACCATTCATTTCGCCAACAAAATTTTATAGGTGCACCCCACTTTAGGGATCATTYCCTGCCTTGCTTCTAACCAGTACTAAATCCAGGCAATGCATAGGAAAAGATCAGCAAGCCTTTGACATAAATTACTTCGCTGACGGTTCTTTCAGTCCATGTTTTCATATTTKTCTGGCTGCTCTGGCAAGATGTATTGCCATGTAGAAACAAATTAATACACAGGGACGCTTTGTCATTAAAGAAATACAAGSTGATTTCTTTTATTATGGCCGGCAAGAGAGCTACATTTGTGGTGCAGCTATAGCATTTTCTGAGCTAGTGTTCCTCTGTGTGGCACGTGGCCAACCCATAGTAACCTGAGTTCAGAAACTGGGACAATACAGTTATTTAGGCCCTCTGGGAAGAAACTACTTCAAATACAGGTGCTTAATGGCATAACCATGTSTAAACTGAAACGTACAACATCCATCCATCCTGCTATTAAAGCAGTACGTTTGAAAGGAAAGGAATGAGGAAAAGAAGTGARAAGAAACCTCAAGAATTTTCATCTCTCTAACCACCCAAATACTGTGGGCATTTTTGCATATGACCAGAATGTTACCCCAGAATCCAAGGTGATGCTGAGAGATTTCTTGGAGGAGAAGTCAGAAGTGAGTGCTGATGTCAAGAAGCCAGGATAGACCAACGGGGCTACTTTGCTGTGACCCTAGCTGGAAAGGGCATGTAAACACACACTGCGTTCTCAGTGGGCACCTTAAGTGCCCTTGCTGCATATTTTCCTGCCAGCTGCTGCACAGAAACACGCCGGCAGAAAGTAGCAAACCACAGACTAATATGCCCACAGCAGAGCTATCTTCCCCTCGACCTAAATGGGAAGAAAGCAAGTGAAATAATAGWCAACCACTGCAAGAAAACAAGGTGTGCCGGTCAGATCCTAATGTGTTGGACTTTGGAAAAGTCCCCGCCTTGCCAAGGTATTTCAGYGGTGACAGAAAGGCACGTAAGCACTTGTGTGGTTGCTCGTGCTGTCTGAAGCTCCATGTCAGGGTTCAGCTTGGTTGAGCCACTTTATCTCTGCGACATTGGAAACTTGGGTGAGAAACCGCCACAACAGATTTAATAGCAAGAGATTAGCTCAAACAATTCCTCCCCATACTCACAACTCTTCCACATACTCTGATTAGAAGTGAAGCTGCGTGCAGACCAAGCAAATCTCTGGTTTCTCTTTTTCACTAGTTTCATTGCTTCCTCCTCCTTCAGAGGGAGGAAAAACAAGACAAAAATATTTTTTTTTCATGGTATTTTGGCACTTCTGTTTCCTGTTGTGGCCAGAACCTAGAAGTTAAGAAACTTGTGACTGAAACAATTGAACTAGCACTGGAAAAATCGAACAGGAAGCAAGATTTTTTTTTTTTTTTTTTTAAACAGTGAGAGCAATTAATCACCGGAACAGCTCTGCCAATGCATGCTGTAGATTTGCCATCATATAGAGTCTTTAAATTCAATATTTCCCTAAGGAGTGTCTGCTGTATCTCAAGGTAGAGGTCTCAACACAGTAAAAAGTRGGTAAAATTCCCTAGATTAACTATGTTATTGCAGTGATATCTCCTTGTCTTAATGCTATGAGAAACTTTAGGAGTTGCCTTTTAGGATATATTCTTTTATGAACTAGTGCAGGGTGAGCAGAGGGTGCCCCGGACTCRCAGTACCTAAGTGGGTAGCATGTTCCACTAAGAGGTCCTACATCTGTCCAGCTATGAGTAGGGGCTGCAGAGAGCTCTCCCGCTTGCCAAAATACGTTTCCTCACCTGTGGTTGATATATCTATTTAAAGATGCTTTTGTCCAGGTGCTCAGGCTTCAGAAGAGGTTTATGTCAGGAAAGGCTGATCTATAGATAGTCAAAGTCTATAGATGATCATGAACCAAGGATACATTCGGGCAAAAGCCCTCTCCAAGTCTTGCAGATAGTTCCATCAAAGAAACACACACGTGCATAAAAGCAGGTGCCATTCCCCCACTCTCCTCACAGTAATAGAGGAAGGAAAGACTYTGAGTTTCACTACAAACAGAAATGCCCGTTCCTACTCACAGCAAGAAAAATGAGAAAAGGTGTTAAGCTGCTTAATGGAAACAGCTGGGGGAGAGAGACCAGAAAGTGCCAATAGAAGTCAAAATAACAACTAGCATCACATGGGTTTGATGTTAATGTGTCTGACATGTTTATAATACTTGCTGTTCAGGAGGAACAGTTAGAAGTATGTCAGGTTAAAAAAAAAAAAATAGAAAGCATGAGAGACCTTCCCTTTTAGAAAGAGGCAGCCTTGCTCAAAGTATCCAAATTGCACTTCTGAGCATAGCAAATTAGCTGTAAATGCAATTTTATGGTTGTACTAGAGAGAAAATGTGGAGGGAGCAGAGTGTAAGAAGACAGAAAATAGGCAAATTGAGAAATAAAGATGCAGACTAGTTACAAGGGTAGCTAATAACCCTTTAAAAAAAGTTTTTTTCTCATTCCTCTATTCTTTTACAAAAGGAGCATGCAAAACTCTCTAGAACCTGTATCCATGGTGTCTAAACAATAACCTAAAAGCATAAACCATAAAGCAGTGAAGCTTATGAATGACATGTGAATGAGATGCTTTCTTATGACGGATAAATAGGTGGACAGTATTATAAGCAAATGTTCATCTGTTTACAGTCTAGGATGAAAAAATCCTTGGTATTCTTCCCGGCTTTATGACAAGCTTAGCAAGTGAGGTGCAAGCACCTGTGAGCCAAAAATACAAGGTTCACCTTTGCAATGACAGAAAGCAAAAAGGGAGCATAAGWGCTGACACCATACTAAATGTTAGCTGTCCTCTCTCTTTGCTTTGCACCAGGACAATAAATCTTCTCTAAGACAATTCTGAAAGACAAAAATCTAACTCTATGTAAAGAACTCTATGTAAAGTGGGTGTGAGCCAGTAATGCAGCTGCTGAGCCAAAGGCTCCACTTCATTTGTTYAGCAGTATAGACATCTTAAGACTCACTTAGGTAGGAATACCTCTCAGCATCTTTATTAACTACATTTCCTTRTATGTTTTCTGTTCAGGACTGCCCTTTGGTTACCAACAAGAAAAATGAGTTCCTAAGAGAGGTCTCCAGACAAGTGGAAGGTTAGCAYGACAAAAAGGCTTAGTAAGAGCATGCCTTGAAAGGAGATACAATAGGAGGAGACAGAATGGAGCAAAGGGCTACAATGGCCAATGCCAGAGATGGAGAGGGGRAAAAACACACCAAGAATTCAAACCTCTGTCTCTGGAAACTATTTAGCACTGGCTTTAATTTGTAAATGCAACAAGGCTAGCATCTCATGTGACATTTCAATATAATTTTACATCTGGGTCCTGTTCCAAGAAATGCAGGATTTATAATACTTTTACTTCATTAAACTTCATTTATTCCATTACTGAGGTATTCATTCTCTCCTGATCAAAGAAGAWACTTAACTGTTGTTTCAAGCTCTTCTGTGAAAAAAGAGCTTTTTTTCTCTGTTTTACTCACTTTTCTTCCTGTTTTAAAACTAGTAGAAAAAAAAAAAGAGAGAGAGAAATTGGAAAACAGAAGGAATTWGTCCTCCTTAATGCTTTATTTCATTTTAAAATGTGAGTTTAGAACCAAATTAACAACAATGTCTTCTCATTTGAAAAAGAAAATATGCGTTTTAGGACTTCTGCCCTGTGCCTCAGGTATCCATAGCGTAGGAGTTTGTATCTCACACTGTTCCTCCTGGAGAAATAGTTGATGAAGTCAAAGGAGCCAAGGTGCTTTCCGTGAGACCAGAGCTATGGATCTGTTTCACAAGATGAATTGCAGCTGATTGACTCTACTAACAAACCCTCCTCCAAACGCAAGAGGGACTTAGAAAGACAATCCTGGATGGGTTTGTGTCCCGGTGAGTTAGTCATGAGAGAACCTGCAGCTTAGTCCTGCTATTCATTCCCTCAGTCTTCCCTTAATGATCAAAGAGAAAAGACCTTTAGAGATCAGCAATCTGACATACTCTCAAGGCACTTATCTCTTTTTTTCTTTTTTTTCTTTTTTTTTCCTGTGGAAGTATGAAGAACCTACAGTGACTATTTTCCTAATTTAGGAGCTACAATAGGGCAATGGTACTCCTTTTTCCAGTAGATGATTCAACAAGAACAAGGGCAGGAGCCTGCACCTAAGGAAAAATTACCCCAGGCACCAGCATTGATTAGAGACTGATCTGTTGGAAAGCAGCTCTGCAGAGAGGGATKTGGGAGTCCTGGYTGACAACGAGTTAAYCATGAGGCAGCAATGTGCCCTCGTGGTCAAGAAGGGCAATGGAATCCTGGCTGCATCAGGAGCRYTGCCAGCAGGTYGAGGGAGGGGATCCTGCCCCTCTACTCAGCTCTAGTGGGGCTACACCYGGAGTCCTGGGTGCAGTTCTGGGCTCTCCAGCACAAGAGAGAAGTAGAGCTTCTAGAGGGGGTCTAGTGTGGAGTGATAAAGAATCAATAAAGAAAAAGAATCAATAAAGAAAAAGGGAGAATGTAGTGAGGAGAGGGCCAAAATCTTCTCGGTGGTGGCCAGTGCAGCTGGCAGTGGGAGGTTACTGTTATCTTTCTCTGAGCAGGAGCAAGGGCCTAGTTTCACTTCACTTAGGCACCTGGACATACAGACATAGTCACCCCAAATGTAAACAAAGATGGACAAACATCTCGGAAAGGCTGTTTGGGTCACAGCTGGACTCATGGTTGGTGGACTTCCAGAGAGGTGTAAGGAATGATGTAGGCCAAGGACTACCAAGCACAGTGAAGTGTCCAGAGGTGCCTAAAAGGCTCTCCTGAAAGTCTGTGTGCACCTTGTGGAGAATAATGTTGCATAGAGTGTCTTCAGAGCAAAGCATTCCATGTAAAAATTGCTTTTAACGGCAGCCAAAAGCTGAAATAAAACTCTCAGACAAACACATCTTTCTTCATTACAGGTAACAGAACACCAGCAAAAGGGCAGGTTTTCAGTTTCTGACTTTCAGAATGAATGTTCCTCTCTGAAATTGGGATGTAATCTGATGAAAACAGAAGGAAAAAACTACTCTATTACAGTTTAAAAGACATCTTAGAAATACTAATCATTAAACAAAYAGCAACAAGTGTTCGATTTTACTAGAGAAGGAAAAATATTCCCACCTGTGACTATTTAGTTCATGAGCTCAGCATTTGTTTTATGGAAAATGTTRCAAACATATATGTGTGCATGTATATACATATATATACATATATATATGTATTTAGAGATTGTTTTAGCARTAGCTTCTTTTTCTTAAAGTCAAGTTTTGATTACTAACAAAAGATACACCAGAAGTACCAAATCCAAATTGAAATGATACTCCTTAAAGCCCTTATGGTTTGGTCAAGTAAACAGAAGGATAGTGACAAACAAATAGAGAATAAGTGACAAAGTAGACATATAAATTGTCAGAAAATGACATCTGAAATCAGAAAACTGAACAGTCCCACTTTGAAGGTTTCAGGACTGTTTCATTTTACAAGGTCATAGGGACCTGTTTTCTGTGGGCTGGATTTTTATATGTCAGCTGGATTTCCATATTCCTATGACCACCTGCTCTGAGGTGAAGGTGGCATCTATGTTCTGCCATGGAAATTTCTTGCTAAATTCTACAAGTATTAGGCATAAAGATTTTGCTCCACTTGTAAAGGCATTAGATATAGGTCGATATAAGGCAGAAAGATATTCCCAAGCTAGAAGGCTCTTTGCAGTACTTCTGTGTTTGGACACCTAGAACACTTTTTCTTTTTTTTCCCCAAGTCTTTTACATATCAGGTAGTGGAAGTGATGAGATAAAAAAGCCTTTGCGTCATTTCTCTTCCAATAAGAGTAAAACCTATTAAGGAAAAAATCTGYGGGATTATTACAAAAGGATTTAGTTTACTACCAATCTCCTGTGAAAGCAAGAATCGAAATATTAGAACTCCTGGCTGGCAGAAACTGTGTTGAGATTGTGATAAAACTCCAGCTGCAGCTCTGCTCCAGCTGGCTCTGGTGAAGTTCCTATTTCCAAGRTTTTCATGCCTTTTCAAGAGAGCTGTTTTGGAGTGGTCGGGAATGCACTAAATACAGCTGTATCTAAGTCTAGCTGTGGCAATCTTCTAGCCTTTCARAAATGTCTTTCATGAAGAACTGTTCAGCAGAGCATCTTTTTACCTTTTCCAATCTTAGCATCTGTATTAATTCACTTAATCCTTAACCAAACATTCCCAGACAATATTCTAGCTTGAGAAGTTATCCCTGAGATGCATCTGACAGTGAGTGATCTAGGCTGAGCTAACCAAGACTTGTGATGGTTCCCAGAGCTGCTCAAAGCATTTGACATTTTGCATACTGTTGTGCAACCCCTGAAAACCCCTTCAGATTCTGGGAGCTGAAAAGCAGTTGATACTCCAGACACTTTGGACAAATGTTTCAACCACTTCACAGTCATATGAGGTCAGGATAGGAGAGTCTACTAAAGAAGAATCTTTGATGCAGGAAGGCAAGGCAGGAGTTGTTATCTTTCTAGAATTGAAGTATAAGAGCCATTTCCTGGCAGGAAAGTATTAGCATATCTTTCTACATAGTGATGGGAGAGCAGCTTATCTAGAAAAAAATATGCAGTATTATGTGGGTAGAAAGCAAACTTGACTTTTCACGCATCTTACAGGTGCTTCTACAGAGCAGCATCTTCCCAAGCAGAAGCTCAGCCACGGAGGGCTTAATATCTCTTCTTGCCACCTTCCTTTACAACTTAAAACTTAGGAACATGTATACACTTATGCATGCAACAAACAAAGCCACCGCTTGCATTATAATCTCCTCGGGGACAGCCAACTGGGAAAGACAAATTTAGCAGCGTACTTCTGGCTTTTTTACATGGTGTAATGCCGTGAAACTCGACATCATGTAGACAATGAACATTACAACAAAATACTGATGCTGTTTATTAGCTGCCTGACTTTTTTTTCGAGAGGAAGCACATGTCACATTTGTTTCAGACAACCGCATCGGGGTCCCACAGCTCTGATTAAATATGTATCCTTTGTTCAGCTGCATCGGAGGCAGTTTTGGCCTACATACGCGTTTCGTTAATATTTTAAATAGGAAAAACGACAAAGAGAGGGGAAATTAACAGTTGCTGAACTTCTCCAATTACTGCTAATCACATTTACACCCTGGGGTTTGCAGAATTAGAAATCAATTGGTGGCTTCCCCATTCTGCAGCAGGCAGYAAATGTGACAATTTGGAAAAAGGACTAGAAGACATCTCAATTCGACGTAGATACCCTTGCAAATATCCCCCAGTGAATTTATTGCTTTGATGTGACACAAAGATTATATGTCATCATTTACAAAAATGATAAACTGCTCTCTGTGATTGATACTGGAAAAACATGGTATCATTGCTTTTTATATATAAATATATTTTTCTTCCCATTGAACTCAAGGCATTTGGAAATTACATCCCAAGGCAAACTCTACAGTAAAGTCTTGYTGGAACATTTGACGGGCAAGTGCTTTTTCCTTTCAACGTTATGAAAAATGAATTCTAGGAAAYGGTCGCACCAAATGCGATGCTTTCCAATTGGTTTTATGAAGTGAAGAGCACKCTGCTCAGCATCTTATGGTGATTTAGCCATGCCAGATAGGTAKGGAAGTTACTGTCAGTGTCACTTAGTGTGCTCTTTAATTGAAGAGCTTCCTCTTAAGCGTTTAGATAAACTCAAATTGGCCATGTACATGTTTTGAACATCATAAATGATGAACCAGCAGGGTCAAGCTGTCCAAAGCTGCTTATGATTCCTTAAGCTGGGAAAAGCCTTAGCAGGGGGCTGTCAAAGCACATCTTGCAGCAAGTGCATGTAAATGTACACACACGTACAAACACAAGGTTGCAGAGCCAAGCTCGTAGCTGCTATTTCTAAGATGGAAAGAAAGGAGATCATGGAAGATGAAATCAATGTTTGAAAGTAAGGAGGGAAGAGAAAATAACCTTTTCAATAGTTTCTTGAATGKGCGTGCAGCAGGAAAACACCTAAACTAATTTTTCGATTGTGCTGAAAAGGGATGAATTTTCACCTTTCTCAACTGAAACCAAGAAGAAGAGGGAACTGAAAAATAATGGTGAGGTAGGGAGGAAGGATAAGTTAATCAAAGACTTTGTGAACCTAAGATTCATATCATATTCACATTGGCTTTAAGCAAAAATTCCAGACAAATTTTTTTCTCATTTGAAGTGATTCATCTGTTACTCAACAATAAGACTTTATTGTAGAGCTTCTGTTGTACTATTCCACAAACATGTCAGCTGGCAAAATTCAAGGATTTCACTCAATGAATAATCTTATGAAGCATTCTGCCAGCTCTATAGTTTTAGTATTACTTATCAAAAAAATGCTCAATGAACAACAGTGACATCTCCAATATAAGATATGTGATAAATATTGCTTTGCAATTTAAGTAATATTTTAACAGGATTGTTCTTTTTCTGAAGTCCAACATTTTGTGTGACCATTGGAAAAAATATACAACTAACCTTTGCTGAACTCAGAGACTTTTGAAATTTGAGATTTGACTTCAGAGAAGCAAAAATGTCATCATCATACATATTCCCTTGAATTAGGTAATTATTTTTTTTACTCTTACATGATACAAAATAGTGTTGKTTTTGCCCCTAAAACCAAAATGTGATGGCTGAAGAACCTTCTATTTGGCTTTACAACTGTAATTGAATGAACAGTCACTGAATATACCAAGAGACTCTCTATATTAAGCCTAAACATTTGCTCAATTATATCAATTTAATAAAATAAAGTTACGTGATTTTTTAAAAATAAATTTCATGAACTTTTTAACAAATCAAACTTCAGCTTGGAATTTCTTAGCATAGCTTTGATTTCCTAAGAAATGTCTACTGCTCATTTACTAAATCTTCATGTCTGAAAATGCCTAAGATAAAGGTATCTTTTTTTCCTAATATAACTGGTGCAAATTTGCCTCAATTCTCTCATTATAACATTAAATTTAGTTCAGAAGTCTGGATGAAACTGAGGTGAGTCTTAGTTGGGACAGTACGTTATTTTCTGGACCTGTCTTAAGACCATCATTGGTTACCACTCACCAGATGGCTTAGTGCCAGATGCAGCAGGGTGGTACAGCCCAGAGTGTTTGGGTTGGTACTGTTGGTACTGGATTGGACAAAATATGCTTTGACATATATTTGCAATTTTAGAGAGAGGCTTGGTTCCATGGCATGGTTTAATATGCATAGTTCTTATGCTGATCACTAAAAAACTTTGTTTTACTGATTTATACAGCAAAGAACCTAAACCCAGTGCTTTGCACAATAAACAAATAAATAATAAGAAGGCATGTACAGGACAAACTTGTCCTTCTACTTTATAACTGTATGGCATATTGTTTATAGGAGTGGATTCATCTCACCTACTCTAATTGTTTAAGTCAGAGTCTGTGATCACTGAAGTAAAATACACACACACACAAAGGATCGTTGAGGTTGGAAGAGACCTCTAGAGATCATCTAGTCCAATTCCCCTGCTCCAGCAGGGACACCCAGAGCACAGGGCACAGGGTGGCATCCAGGCAGGTTTGGAAGATACCCAAAAGTTGGGTGAAATGAATCAATTAATTTACACAGAGGAGCTTTTCTTGCATTTCTGTCTTTAATGGTCCACTATCGATTTGAACTCGGGACGTATATCCTGAGTTACAATTGAGAGCAGTGGGAGTTTGGTCATTCCTACCTTGAAACAGGATTGTTGGACTCGTCTGTCAGCTGTCAAGGAGAAGCCTTTGAACTCATGGGTTTGGTCCTGGAAACTGGAAAGTGAATAATTTCACAGTCCCAATAGGAAACACTCTTTTACAAAGCTTGGGTTGATGCCATAGCRGACCTTAGACCTGAAAACTCTGTTTTTTTAATGACCCTGCTATTCTCACAGGAACAGTATGAATGAGCATTATAAGCCAAYACTTTTATTTAGTAGTAGTCTTAGTATTTATATTTGGAATTGCAGGAAAGACATGGTCAAAACTTTCAGCTAACAAAATAGAGAGGTAGGGAAGAATTTTAAKCAAAGTAAGGTGATTTTTTTCATTATGTTTAACCACTGTTGTATCAATACAAGCAGAGTGGTCACAATGAATATCTCTCTGTAGTATTGCTATATTGTGACAACATGCCACTGACCAGAGTTGGCATTTTGGAAGTTGTTTTGTTTTGKTTTGGTTTTTTTTGTCTTCTTAATAGAAATTTCTGGACAGTACTCTCTAGAAAACTTAAACTGGCAGATTTTATAGGTGTTAATGTCACACACAGTGAAACCTATTTCACTGCCTAGCATGTCAGTGATCCTCAAACCTTTCGACCCAAATTTCTGTGATAGTGATATATGTGTCTGTGTTCTTCTTTGTAGATTTTTCTAACTCTACCTGCTTTGAGTGAGTAGCTAAAGACACAGTGAGTGCATAGATATTAAGTGATGGGAAGAAATACAAAGCACCAGAACAGATTGCTCASGGAAGTTGTGGAGTCTCCTTCCTTGGAGCTATTCAAAAACCCTCTGGATGATGAGCTCTAGATGACTTAGCCTGAGGAGGAGTGTGGGACTAGACGATCTCTAGAGATCGCTCCAACTTCARCTTGTGAGAGTCTGTGATTCTCCTCATCTTTCAAATGGGAGAACTGAGATACAGAAATGTTAAGGCTAGGAATTGGCTTACCGAGCTTCGAACATCTTAGAGCTAGCTCCTTGAGCTAGTCGTTTTAGGCCATGTTTATTTTCAGAAGGYAGTTGGAGAAATCAATTATTTGACCTACCTTAGGGTTATATGAATTTACTTATGTTGCTTTTATTACTATAATAATCTATTATTGTCATAATGTAAATACTGATGCATATTGTGTGTAGATAAAAATGTCATCAAAGCAAGTGTGTAATTGAAGCGACAGTTTATATTCCTTGACAATGTTTCAATGTAGGCAATTTCTCMTCTAAAGCCTTTCTGTTAAATTTCAACCATTAGAGTATTTCAGGTTCAAAAGAATACTTCATACTTCTGAAATATACTTTGAAAAAGATCAAAAAATGTTAATAGGTGCTTCCCAGAAGATAAAGAGAAATCCAGTCCTTGAATGGAGGTAGTTCCCCTCTAAATGTTGAGAACACAATAGTAACTTGGGTTTTATCTGTAGTAGTAAACTAAACACGTGCAAGACTGTGCTATGAGAAGGAGAACAGATATGATGAAGACATGACATCCTTATTACTAAGCTCTTCTACCCTCCAAACTACAGAGACTACCAGCTCCCTTTTAGGGTATGCCCAAGGACATTCTAATTCCAAAGCACAAAATATCATATCAGGAAAAAATCTATCAATGTACCAGCATTGATTTTGGTAGTGACTTATTCTGAATTATCCTGAATAAGTAGCAGGATGTTAAAGAAAAAGCATATTTAAAACATAAGCAGGATTTAGGAAGAGGTTTCTTGTCTAGGCAAGTCATTCTACTATCTTTTCACCATCAGTTTATATCCTTATATCTGCAACATAGTATTTGAGGAAAACTGTTACTGATATATCTCTTGGAGATGAGGAACTTACTTATCATAAGGACAGGATATGACCTCAAAAAGGAAGTCTGGAATTGAAACYATATCTCTTTCACTGCCCACACACCCCCAAAAGAAAAAAAAAAAAATATATATATATATATAACTGTACGACTTCCCTTTCTCTTGTACCCTTTCTTTAAATTAATTACCAGAACCAGGAACTAGTCACTGTTGAGGTAGACCATACTGAGTCTACATTGACCACTGGTCTAATCACATATGTAATCAAAAGGAGATGGGAGAACAGTGCAAAAAACCATTTATGATTAGAAAGTGAGTAGAGTATGATTTGTAGGCTACGACAAGATCAGAGCACTGTGAGGGTAAATGGTTCAATAAGAAATAAAAGATTAGTAAGATCAGAAGAAGGAAAAAATCAGTAAAATATCAATAAATGAAGCCATAGACATCCTTGAGGGTATACGAGATCTTGGATCAAGAAAGCAGTATATAGACAGCTAAGCAGCCTTACTTACCTGTAATGTGTTTACCTACCTGTACTTTACCTACAGAAAAGAATAAAAAGAAAAGTGGARGAGGAAAAAATGTGGAGCAGCTACTGACTCTTTTTCTTGACTAAARGAATAGTTGAAAATAAGATTCAGTCAGAGATTAAAGTAGTTGACTCCAGAGAATCTCAGTCTTGGTGTGGTTTTTGGTTTTTTTTTCCTTAAAAATACTAATTGGTAGAAATATTTTCTAGAACAACACCTTTAAAGCAAAGGATATAAAATATTTACAGGGCACTAATAAAAATTTCCAGGACCTCCTGCCTTCATGTCACTAATCTAGGCCAAAATGTCCTGGCATTCTGGCATGCAGGCACAGAAACTCAACATAATTTTATGAAGAGATGTTCAAGCACGACAGCTCCAAGACTGCATGATTTTAGGAGTGAGTTCTTGTGAAAAAATTACAAGACTAAAATTATTCAAGAAATATATTTTGTGCCCTGATCCAGAATGCATTGATTTTCTGTCATTAACTACGGAGAGATTTGGATTAGATCCTGGATGAAATAATTTGAATCTCTTTGCAAGTAACTCCCGAACAAAGAAATGAGATACAATTCATGAGATCAGTCACTGCAAATTATTCATCCAAACCTACTTAAAATCTAATAAGGCACCCTTAAATCAACACTAGACATGTTTAACTTGAGACCTGAATTTAGATGACTTGCAAGTTCAACTTCATTAGAAAGCAGGATGATAATGAAAATGAACTGGTGATGAAAATTCTTTTTTTTTTTTTCCTCTGCTCCTCCTTTATCTGTTGCATAAAATGCTCCCTGATTGCTTTGAATAAATAAAAAGATGGGAGATGGGTAATGGTTTGCCAAGTGTGAAGTGCAGAGGCAAATCATATGTCAAGTCTGCGCTGGTTGAAGTGACCACTAAAGGGCACTCAGGCTGCACCTTTAGCAAGCGTTTGCAATACTTACAGGCATCCGTTAAAGAGCTTAGAAGCAGGCTATGGAGGAAGAGAGTAATGTTAGATAAYACATTGGAGATGGAGAAAATGAGAGGCAAAATGAACTACTAAAGGTTGCCTTGAGAARTTAGAAATGGAGCAGTAAAACTGCAATTTTATATATATATTAAAAAAAAAAAAAAAAAGAGAGAGAGAAGCAACTTCCCTTTCACCTTTCAAGACAGTTAGTATGAAATCTAACCCAGACCTGGACTGTGGTGAGAAGAGGCTTAAAAGCTCATCCTTGGTGCCTGGGTGCCTTCACTCCTCTCTGCAATGTCTTTTCTAAATGCATGCAGTTTTAAAGGCGAAGAAAGATGTGCTTGCAGTCGCTCATTGCTTGAGTGGCTTGAAGGCATTTGTAAAAGTTGCCTGAAAAAAATAATATTAGAACTTCCAGCTGCTGTAGCTCTTTCTGGTTCCTTGTTCAAGAGYTGTGCCAGAAGACTTAACTGCACCGTCCCCTTCAAAAGCAGGTGCAACAGCCTGACAGTAATCCAATAAAAATCCTATTAGCTGTGTCTCCATGACACTCGTGGTATCCATGGGACCCACAATATCTTTAATGCAGACAATAAATCCAGACCATTTCCTCCTTCAATTGCTCCCAATATGGCTCCACTCCTAACACTKTTCAGCTAACCTTTTGTTGCTACATTTTCTCATGAATGCTGAATCACTCTCTAATCTTTACAATGAAACAAGTGGAGTCCCCACTAAGTGAAACACATCAGTTAAGTTTAGTTATCCAAGTGCAATTGCATCCAGGTGCATTGCTGTGGATTGCAACCAGCAGAGAGCCTTCACTGTGAGTTGTAAAAATATCACTTCCATGTCTTCAAAGCTTAGGGAAAGCTTTGTGGCAATTACTGTCTCATCAAAACATCTCAGATTAACCCCAAAGTGGCCAGAGCAGGGAACACAACACTAGGTTAAAAGGACATGGATATAAGGGTAAAAAGCCTAAAGTGAGTTAAAACAGTTGTGTGAAATTGAAGCCAGGTTAACCAAAGATGTTGTAAAAAACAGCAAAACAAAGACAAATAGAAAAGGAAGAGGTCTGACAATAGATACATTCTTTTGGACCTCTTAGGGATGCTCATGGAGATTTGCTGAATTATAGTTTTGTTAATCACAGTGGCTGAATCTAACCCATGAGTTAATTACTTGTAAGAGGATCAGGGACAGTTCATCACTGCTAAATGGGAAGGGAACCTATGAACCCTTACCTGCTACCTATGYGAGGGCCTGTGGCCCTTCTCAAGGYAAGACTTATCTCCTTTCCAGCAGAGGAGTCCCAATGAGCATAGCCCAAGCACATCAAGTAGTTCAATATACCACTGATTTTGGCCATTTCTAAATCTGTGGGTTAACTGCATGGCAGCCATAGGGCCAGGAAGCGGGTGGAAAGCAGAGCCAGCCATCCTTAAAGATCATGAGATATCCCAGAAACTGCTCTTTTAGCACAACAAATGTATGCTCTTCATTCCAGCAGTTCTTGATTCTAAAGATTCACCATGATGAAAAGTCAAATTGCAGGTATTTAGTCTTTTCCTAGCTTCTCCAAAAGTTTAAAGTGAAGATTTTGGAGGGAATGGGTTTGATATCCGTGTGTATGAATGCTCATTCTGTAGAACAAGCAAGTTTTAATGTAATAAAAGTGACTGTGAATGACTAACATAAAGGACAGGAATACACACAGATATGTTATTTAAAATTCTATGAGCTTTGTTGTGATTTAGACTACCTCCTTAATTAGTTTTTACGGCTGGCTGATTAGAATTGCATGTTGTTTATAGACCTATTTCCTTGCAGGTTTTGTCATTTGATCCAATTTTGAGGGGAACTAAATAACTTTAGTGTTCTCATTCCAATACAGTTACAGCAGGTGCTGGTACTAGCACAAATGCATGTGAGTGAAAACAGAATGGAGGACTTCTTTCTAATCTGGACATATATTCCCCTGAAAAACCTCCCTGGTGTATTATAATGCTTATTATATATGGTCAGTGAAGTTGTCTCTGCGTGACTGTATTCACATGAACAGTAGATAGGCTTGCAGCAAGGGAAGGCAGAACCTGCAGCAAGGACATCATAAGCCTAATTGAAATYAGTGAAGAGTTAGCCTTGTCAGCTGGCTCATGTTCTGTTTGAACAGCAAGATGTGCTTAGGGTGCCTACGAGTTACACATTGCAACTTGGGAAGACCAAATCTTCTGAAAGTCAATGTGACTGCCAGCATCTGTCAAGTCAACATGCTTGGTCAGTGGATGAGCTTGCTGTTTTGTGAACTGATTCTTTTTTTTAAATATGTGTTTCAATTTAAAATTTACAAGCAATTTGCRTGGGAGTTTGGAATTAGGGTTACATGGAAGACTTGAGCTTTGTTGCTTATTAAGTTTAGCATGATAATTATTACAGCACTAACAGTCTTTTCATGTAGCATTTAATGCTACATTCAATTAGTGGACTCAGTGCTGTCTAAGCATATAGGAGGACAGTCTCAAACCCAAGGGACTTTACAGGTTGGGAGACATTCGGGGGACTGAGGAGGAAGAGGAAGGCTCCACCAGTCCTTTCACTGCTCCTGAACCTGTCTCTGCATTGCTCTCAGACTAGAAAGCTTCTCCTGTTCATGGATAGCCGTGTCCCACTGCAGACAGGACTACACTAACCTCCCAAACTCACTCACTATAGTCTAGCTGTGCCTTTTCTGGGATCCAACTTAGCTTTTAGGGAAAGTGTCTCCRTGGTCCTATAGCAACAGCATATGCTCTATATATCATGGAGGAGAAGAAAATGAAGGAATTTGTGTTGGAAGCGAGGCTAATGGGCTGTCAAAGCCCCGCAGAGGAGCAGTTTCACTTTTTATCATCTACGCAGATAACAATATATTGTTGGTTAAAACCAGAAGGGAACCAAGGAGGTAAGAGGCCAAGCTCCTTCCTGGCAGCCAGCTGAGTAGCGCAGTTGGGTACCTTCATACTGAAAGAGGAAATGATTTGTTGCTTCCTGCCTGCCTCTCATTAGCATGCCCAGACTCGTCCTTCATGTGTGTGTGTGTGTGTGTGTGCTTTAATAACCTCTTAAAGGAGGCGCTGATGAAACATTTTTCTTTTTGTTTCATATTAAAAATCTGGCAGTGCTTTGAGGCCATCAGATGATTCGAGTAGTCCTTACTCCAAGCTATCCTCCCTGCCCTTCTAGCAGAGGTTGCTCCTGGGGCACCAGCGAGGCTCCAAGAGAGCAAAGCGGGCAGAGTGTCTTGCCTTTGGCTGACTGGCCTGCTAACACGATGGGAAATGCATGAATCAGCAGCCGAGCTGTGGAGACCCTCTCTGTTCTGCCGTTTCTCCTGAGGGGATGGTAACCAGTGAGCTGAAAATTCACAGACAGTCTTCGCATATCAGGTCTCCACGTAACAGTCAAAAACATTATGTAAGAGCCGTGTTTGGTCAAGGCTGGTGCAATGGGGGCTGTTTTTGTGCTATTAATATTACAGGGCCGCGTGTGAGTAGGGTTTTTTTGACTGTATGCTTACTAGGTGAATTCCTTTGAGAAACTTAGWGATGATAAGGATTTTAAAAAACGTAAAATATTTTTACTAAGATGCAGGTTCAAAAAATAATTCATGTCTTCCTGTGCTGAACACGTATCAGCAGCACCTTAATGCTGGTGTCTTTAATGCAGTGCTYAATTAAGTCCACATTAAAAAAAAGACTCTTTTGTTATCAAGCTTTGCAAAAGCCATAAAATAACAATCAAATGTCMGTTCCTGACAGATTACAGCCCCATCAGCAATGATCCTGATGATTTTTGAAGTCTGTAGCTCTTTCCTTTTCATAGYTGGCTTCTCATGATCTCATTTTTTTTCACAGGACTGAATATCCCCAGCAAGATGTTTCCTCAAATACCTTGTATATTTTTTCCATACACTGTTTTTTAATAGTATTTTGATTCCCTTTAGGTTTCATATAATCCAAATATACACAGTGTCCTGACTCAAGTGAATGATTTGTCATTAAAATTTCTGTCATACCCACACTTATGCTTTCTGGCATTCAATGAATGAAATATTTGTACTCTTCCRTTCTGCTATCCCTGAAGTTTTGCTTCACATTGTCATCCTCATCCTGGTTTGCACWTGAACGACGGAAAGATGAGAAGCAACTGAATTAGTGAACACAATCAGAAGCTGGAGGAGGTCGAGTATTTTTATCTCCATAGTAATAACAATAATAAAAGTTTCATTGTTTAATCATTAATTATTATGCCTTAACTTCTCAGGGAAGAGCAGGCCTCATCAAGACCACTCATTAGCATTTTTGGATATTCAAAGGCTTTTGCGTATTCAAAGGCTCTTTCAAATAATGCCCAGATGGCCTTTCTCTTGGCAGGTCTGTCCTGGCCTCCCAACAAAACGCTGTGGGATAGAGCTCCACTTAACTCAGGTTGACACCTTTATTCAAAACATGTCCAGCAGCAGCAGTAGATCATTGAGGGAAGATTAATTGTTTAAGAACTCTCTTCAGGCTGGAAAAAAGCATCGGTGGATACCTTCTGTGACAGAGGGCATTTAAACTCAGAATTCATGAAAACAACCGAGAGAAAGATTATTTTCACTTTTTTTTTTTTGTTCAAAGTGTTCCTGCTGAGTCCCTCCCACAGCCAAACACAGTTTGGTCACTTTAGATTTATCACTGTATCATTCTCTTACCTTGGCATCCATCTAACTTAAATCCCTCCACGTGGATTTTTGAAGTCTGCCCTTCYTCTTTCTTAATGCAGATTCTTATAGTTTGATATTTAAACTCAGTCAGGTCTGGGATACTTTCTCTGTCCTCTTGCTCAGAATGAAGAGGCTAAATCTAGCAGTCAGGGTGTAAAGACAGTATAATAATGTAAGGACAAATATAATAACTTGAACTAAAGAGTCATCTAGCCCACTATACTACCCACACCAATATTAATAGCAGATGCTTAGAAAAGGAATTTATATATAAGTTAGGAGGTAGAAGAATAGAAATCCTCCGCTTCGTATATGGTCCTATTTCCATCATCTTACGGACTGTACAAGGAGCAGTATATTTCTCTACTAATATTTGATAACTAGTATCTGACCTCCACAATAGGTTCCAACAATGAGTTAATAACTTAACAATGCATTTTATTACAAATTCCTCCCATTGCTTTTAAACCTACTACCTTACAGTTGCATTCAGTGCCTTCTGATAGCTCTTTTTGTTGAGTGTGAAAAAAGTCTAATTAATAGTTACCATATATTTTCTACATAACATTCAAGATCTTATGGCTATTAATCACAACTCATCATCCACCATTTTTTTCATTTTAAAGCTATTAAGATTACAGTCTGGTATCTCCTCAAGTGAAAGTTAGTTTGCACCTCTGTTCCTTTGCACTACTGTTCTTTTATACCTCTTCTAGAACTAATTCCAAGTGTAAAAACCTCATGGATTTGTACAACATACTGTTTTCTCCTATCCTTTTTTTTTTCCTAGTAATTTCTGGTATTCTGATTGCATTTTTTACTACTTCTGAACATGAGTTGATGCTCAACAGTGACTTCAAGATCTTTCTCCCGAGTGGTAATTAATCTTTTAACCTGTACTCTATAGATAGTCTTTTTCTCCAAATGCATATACTTTTAATTTATCAACAAGAAGAGTGGTTCAGCTTGGCATATGAAAGCTTCTGATTGTGGAGAGGAGTTCTAGCCAAAATGTTTCTCAATGATCAGAAATATTCCCGCTGCTGAGCATAACATTCCTCATTGTTCTAGCTGAAGCGCTGCGTAATTAGCCAAAATGTAAACCCTATGCAGTTTTTCAAATTTCAATGCGTTCAAGCTGTTGTTGATCTTGTTAGCTGTTTTCCCAAGGTCGTTAAAATGTTGTGGTGGGAAGGAAATGTCCAATAGAACCTAGAATTCTCCTTTTAATCTCATTGTTGAAACAGCACCAAGCAGCCCCCTCTCTCTCTCTGCCTTTGGTAAAAGACCAAAATCCGTGCTAATTCTTTGGTTAAGTGTTTACAATCATGTTGTCTGTTAGACATGGTTTTCAAGGGTTTTTTTGAGACCTGCTGTGAGCTTTAGCAGAAGTATGAGAACATATGCTCAGATTTTCCGTAAGAGATTTTATTTGTATTTGGAAGTTCTTCGTAGGAGATTCCACAAGAAATACTCATTTCGAAATTGGGGGGAAATGCCATTAACCTCCTGAAGGACTCGCCCTCCCCCTCTCCTTTTTTGCACTTGAAGTCCAGCAGAAGGTCCTCTAAACCARCCCCTGATCCCATAGACATACTCTGCTCTTATACAAGACTGGAACTGCTTCATACCAGAACGTTATTTGCTTTCTAAGCATCATCCCAAGGCAGAGCTATGAACAAGAACCTGCTCATTGCCTGTGAAAAGATGACAAYAGAGAAGTTATCCAAAGGAAATGGATCTCATTGACTGAAGGTTACAAAGGTCTGATTACACTTCCTGATAAGCCTTAAATATATGAACTGCAAAGCTGTACAGCAGGGATATTTTCCTCTGTTGCAACAACTGTTCCTCTCAGAGGGTGGACTTGACAGAGCAATTCTAGCATCCATCACTTTCCAACTGGGTTATTCCTGTGCATCCTTAATGACTCACATTTACCTTTCAAAAGAGCTGTTTGATCACTATAAACACCACAGGGAACTACTGGCAAATAAAAATTGTGGTGCAATTGCTGTCTCCTGACTGAAGACATCTGTATCATCAGTATATATCTGTACTAGTTATCTAGGTTCCTGTTATAGACAAAGGAACCTAACACCGTCATCAACAGTGGTTGGGACAAATTCCTCTGACCCCATTTAGACATCTCATTTATGATGACTTACATTTCAGCTCCATATTGAGTCCATAGAGTGACTAGATTTTGATGAAGTGTAATAGGAGTCTGGACCCCAAACTGGGATGGTCACACCTGCCTGGTAACACCTCAAGGCTAGTCTCATCTGCTGGGAAAACACAAGACTGTGAAGCCCAAGCCCTGATTTAAGAGTGGGAAGATCTGACCTTCAGTCCTGAAGGCATGACACAGGAGGCAATGAGCARAGATTAGACTGAGGTTCAGCATCCTCTCTCCCTGTGTCACATAGCATTTCATCAGCTCTGTAACAAGCACAACTCTTGCAATCCCCACTTTGAACAAATGCCTATGGAAAAGGACCGATCRCACAGCGGGCTCAATGTATGGCTGAATATAGGCTATAGGTACACTGAAGAGCTAAGGCCTCCCTCTGAGGAATCTCTGCTTTCCTAAAATTGGCTCTAAGAAGGTTTATTTTAACTACCAGCCAATAGCAATAGAAGTTTAAATTATTTGGACATACATGAGTATTTAAAGGATTTCTGCAGTAAGTGTAAACTATGAAATGATTTATACAACAAATGGAACCAGCCAGATGTATATTTCCTCTATTTATCCAATTTACTCACTGTTCCCTGAAATTTGTTAATAATCAAGTCCTATTCCTTTTCCTCTTCCCATATGCCCCATTACCAACAAATAATGAGACTTTAATACTTTAATTGATAACTTCTGGTAAGTCATTTATCATAACATTAAATGACATAAAGAGGTAATTAAGCTGCTCAGTGAAATTCCACTCTGACAGATGCTTACCTGTTAATATGTAAGTAAACCAAATTCTTAAGAAATTGCTAAGCCTCTGAAAAACCTTTTCCCTTAAACAGCAGTCCTGTCCTGCTTTTTCTCTCTTTTTTTTTTTCTTTCTTGCATTCTCCTTTCTCTTTTTTTTTTTTCTTCCAAGAATGCTGCAGTCATAAATAAAGCTGAATGAGCGCAGGAGAAAGCAACTGCTGAGCAAATTAGCTTTTGTAAAATAAAAATTCTATCCAACCTTTTCCTTCAGAACACATAGTGTCAGACCCAGCTTCAAACAACACAGCTTCAAACACCAGGAAGTGAAATTTGGCAGCGTCCTTCTGGTGTTCTATTTARAATAAGTTCAATTTGTGGGCAGGTTTGTGAGCCAGAAATTCACAACTTCAGCTTTATTAAGGTGCTCCTGTATTTCCTTTTCCTTTAACCTGAAATTATTTTTTTTTCCACATTCAAAACTAACAAAATCAGGCAGAAATCCCATGCAATTCTTTCTATTACCATACCAAAACAATCCCTTCTTCTTCATAGCTTAAGCTAATCTTTAAGTATTTGGAGTWAAGGAGGAAATGCTCCTCAGGGCTATTGCTGTCAGAGCTACTTCATGTAGGATTCTTCTCCTTTCCTCCTAAATATATCTTATTTTGTTCACTCAGGTCAGGACCAGAAACTGTGAGGAGAGATTGTTAAGTGTATAATGCTTTATGTTTCCTAAGAACAAGAATTAGAATTCTTCCTACAATTTATTTTTTAAGGAAATTATACATAAAATTTTCCAGTCAGTGGAAGCAACTGCAATGCATTAGGACCAGAAGCTGAAAAAAAAAAAATGATGACTACTGTGAAAATTACAGAGGGCTCTTTCCCAGCTCAACCACATTCTGGGCTCTCCATAAAGACTTTCTATTGATTTTATTGGGAATTATCTTAGCCCCTGGCTGGCTCATTTCTTTAACATAAAAATTAAAAAGTATTCCTGAATAAGATATGAACATCATGTGGTCAATTTCTTAACTGGGACTGCCAAGCATTTTCAATAAGCTTGCAAATTTAAGAACTCAGTAGTTGAAAGACAGTAATCTGCATCAGTTCTTGAAGCAAACGGTAAGTAAATCTTACCCAAACTTCTACAATGATCYAGATGTGTAGGTTGGAACATTTTCCAGCACTGTGATAGAATTTGCTGCTTAATTTCAAGTGTCCACAGTGGTGATATCTGCATTGGATGTAGTCACCATGGGCTCCCATTCTYGTCGGTAGACATCCAACCAGCACAGGTGTAAGCTGTTCATCTGCCCGTGTAGATGACTGCTTTAGAATGAGTCAAATCATCTCCTCTATTCTATTGACTAAAAAAGGAATTAAGAGTGGTTGGCTRGTGAAGTGTTAAAGACACTTGCCTTGTAAAAATCCCCATTTAATCAGATGGAACTCATTGCTGCACTATGAATGTCATGCCAGATTCCCTTTGCAGCCAGTGGAGAGAAGCAGACACTTTTAAAATGCAATTCATCAAAACCTGAAGTGGGCATTTAATGTAGGTCAGATGGATCAGGCTTTAAAATTACCTGTTTCTCTTGGTTGACTGCAAAGGAGCCCAAAGAAACTAGCTTGGTTGCAAACACCCACAGTTTAGATGTCTAAAGCTGAAAAAATATCTTTTCTGAGGAAACAGCACTAGAGTAGCCCTGCAGGCTCTTCTGCTCCTTGCTAAGGCAATAACAGCCTTGCTACCTGGCAGACCTCACTACGATGGTGAAATGTGTTCAGGGATGATGTGTAAATTAAGGTATTTCGAGAGACAAAACACTACTGATTTTTTTCATCATTTCAGTAGAGACTTGGGCAATCTAACTTGATTAAGACTTGCTTTGATTGGAAGGTTGGACACCGTGACCTTCATGGTCCCTTGCAGCCTATGTTACCCTGTGATTTCAGTTTACCATTCAGTGTGTAAGCCTGAAAGTTTTGCTTTCTCTAAAGAATTTTTTATAAAAAAGATTACAGCGGATGACCATATTTTTTTCATCAGCTTTATTAAGAARATTAAAAATATTCTTTTCCTTCTCTTGAACATAAAAGACAGTGCATAGATTATTGTTATTTAATTCAAAATKATGCTTATTTTCTTTCTTGTTGCATCCATGACTGAATACATGGCTATGCATCTGCAATGTTATATACAACAATTTAGAGCTGAGAAATGCTTAACTACTTGTTTTCAATTCAGGCTAATTTTGCTCAAAATGAACACAGGATACAGCAGCAGGTTGACGAGATTAAGTTGCATAGCCCAGTCAAACATGAAAAATATCCACCACCTTCACAATAATGCCATCAGTCCTCAGGGATGCTCTTGTTTAGTTCAAGACATCCCTCAAGATCTCAGGTGTATGATCCAGGCCAGTGTCACATCTAATTGTATAGGTTCATATGACCAAATAGGAGATTTCCAGCTGATTTCCACCTCACAAGTTCTTGATTGTCTTTACTTGACTGAGGAACATGGGTCTGGGAGTCACCTCCTGTCTATCACATGTCACAGATCTTTTCAGCGATGACATTTTGTGGCTGCACGACAAGGATGTTGTCACAGTCTCAGTGGTTGCATGAGAGCCATAGAGGGATCTCATCTCTTGCACCTGTAGACTCTGCCACAGGGGAAAAAATCACTTACTCTTCACATGCCTTCCCATTTTCTAAAACTTGAAAAGAAGAAAGGAGAAATTAAATGACTATTTTTCAGCGACTGAAAAATTTTGTTGACAGTCTCAAGTATTATCACATAGAAGTTTAGAAAAGTTGGTAGCTCAAGGTTTATTCTTGGTCTTAAAAAAATATTTTTTTCTAATTTGAACAGAACTGTGTGAAAACTCAGTTTCATTCTCACATTTTCTAGAATATTCAGCTAATTCAGTATTTAATTTTTCAACACATTATACATGCTTTGATAGCAATATGATGTAATTTATTATGATTGATCTTATTACTGTAAGAATTACTTTTTGGTTAAGACATGCTACAAAAGCAGCCAGGTCTGAGATCTCTGTTTTCCTCCAGACATGTTATTTCTTATAAAGCAAATTGCATTTTATGACACCAAAAATCTGAAATTCCCAAAATCTTGTCATGACTTCTAAAAAATCGCTTACCATTGGAGGATAAAAAAAAAGTCAGTCAGAAAACAGACTTAAAAATTGTCTGGGGAACCCCCCTCTCTTTTTTTTTTTTTTTTTTTTTTTTTCCCTCTCTCTTCTTTTTGGTATATGGGATCATGAGAAATCAAAATAAAACCAAAAAAGCCCCTTTCCTTTCCTGTGTGGCCAGGTCTTGACTCTGCTGTGTGTTCTGACAACCTGTGGTCTGTTTGGCAGGGCTTGTCAATACCGAACCTCCAAAGGAGCTGGAAACACATCCCTGTGTTTTGACTGGAGCCAGATTGATGCCYCTGCACTTGGAAGACTGTGCTTCACTTCCTGGCACCGCTGGACAGGTTGCAAATTGCAGGAGCCCTAATTAGTGAGCCTGTGTCTGGATTTTAATCTTACCAGGGAGAAGGGGTCGAGCTCAGTGGCAGGGGGAGAGGACCAGGGGCAGGGAGAAGCTCATGAAGACCAAAGAGGTTTCGAGCAGCAGGTGTGACTGCTATTTGCTGTGAGATTTAATATCACTGTTATTCGCTGGGCTGCTATGGAGCGTGGTGTGATTTCTGTTCCTTCAGGGCTGAGGAAACACAACAGTGCTTTTGAGAGATCGACCCACGTCGATCCCTGTAGTGTTGTCGATGGCAAGACAGGATGCAATTGAAATATCCTCAACTTCTTACTCTACAAGATTAGCGGAATTTTGATTCTGCTCATTGACCTAAGCAAAATGAGGGGAAGATGTTTTCTTTGTGTCTGCTAGCCTTTACAGCAAGGGGCAAAATAAACAAGCTTCCATATTTTATTTTTCATGCTTAGCCATACTTGTCCCTGCCCATCTCTGCACCATCTCATGGCACTTCTTGTTTTGATGATGGTTACAGGTTCAGAGCACAGCGCTGACAGTGTTGACCGTCCTCTCTACTCTACTCACCTTGTGCATACATCGCTCACCATATAGTATGAAACTAAAAGCACTTGGTTTGGTGTTGCTCCTCCAGATCCCCTCTGTCATCATTGACCTTGATGCTCCACAACCAGGATATATCCAGGCTCCAGAAAGACCAAAAACACTCCCTAAGCACACAGTTCACCACACACCAGTGGYGGCTAACTAACCCTTTTGTCCCGGCTCTTTCCCTTATTCTTAGTGAAAGATGGGACATCCTTACCTCACAGAAGAAACTTTTAGCTCATGAACATATTTTAGAGGGGGTATTTTTTTCCCCTCAGGAACAAAGAACTCTTTATTTTAAAGAGAAGGGGCACTGAAAGGTTACTCAGCGACTCCAGGAGTAATCAGCATCTATTACACTAGCAGCCCATATCAAGTGTGCAAGGCTTGTGAACTGCACTGTAGACCAGCAACCACTGCATAAACTCTCCTCCCAGCTGATTCCCAATAATATTGGTGACTGAAAACCAGCCCAGTCTTGAAATGCAGAAGTTCTTTTCAGGAGGGCTTTTAGCCTCCTGGGCCAAGCTAGCATCAGGGCTGCAGAAGGAGACAAAAGGCAGTCACGCAGGACCACTTAGAGGGTTACACACCGGCTTCAGAGATTCCTGAAAGATTGTTACTACCGTATTTCACAGCACTTCATATCACAGTGACCTAGAAGCACAGATATTCACCTTTGACCCAGGCATGATAAGCAGCATAGACAGCATTCCTGCGATAGTTAAGGTGGAAGAATTATGACAGTGTGAGGAGAGCAAAAGAAGGGGTGGCCCCACTGTGATTTAGGATTTGTAAGCTCCTTATGATGAGAAGAATTCACAATGAAAGATGTTTTATCATCAGGAGCTAAATCTTCCTGACAATGCCAGCTTTGTGCAGCGGCAGAATGGGCTTCCTCAAGAATGAAACCAGCRGGATGCATTCCCTTGGGATCCTTGTACTGGGGAGGAGAATCAATGGAAAGCACAAGAGCTCTTAATTTACGCACCAGGCAAGGGGCAGCAGCTGAAAGATTAAGCTGAGCTAAATKACTTTGTTTAACTTAACATATGTTGTGCCCCTGATTTAGTTAAATCAGGATGCTGCTTTTGGTAGGGATGCTTGAACAGTGCCAGTGCTGAAGTTATTTTCAAATAATAGAGGGAATTGTTCATAGAGTAGCACCAGGGTAATTAAACTGCTGCATTGCATGCCTACACAAACCAGTGGGGCACCCCTTTAATACACAACTATGTTATACCTACTACTGAGRCTTCAGAGGAAAGCATTTGAAAAGCAATTGTCTGTTTATTCCCTGTGCAGTCTCTAAGCAAATGCCTTTGAAYGTCCCCAAAGGAAGACGTTAACCTGACTTGGGGCATCTCCCTTTTTTCAGGCAAGACCACCATGCTGGAGACGAGCATGGGGAGTCACAGGTCTGAACTATCAAGTAAACTGTCACCACGAGGTACAGCAATTCTCCTCCTTTGTGAATAAACATAGAAAACGCTTAACAGTTTTCACCTCCAGTTCATTTACAAAATGCACAAAACAGATTTTGATCCTCTGGAGGAAAAAAAAAAAAAAAAGTGCCTTTTCTCTAGTAAGATCTTAAGGAAATCAATTTTTCCTTAATATTCTCCACTATGATACTAGAAATCAAGGAGCAATTGAAATATCCGTGCCTCAACTTCTCACTCTACGAAATTAGTGGAATATTTTGTGTTTGTGGTTTGACTCATGGTCCAGGCTCTGTGGGCAAAGGGAAACAGAAGCTGTTGTACACCTTGACTTTAGCAAAGCCTTTGATGCAGTCTCCCTGTATATCCTTATAGGCATATTGCTGAGATATGGACTCAATAAACCTACTCTGATAAGGACGGAAAATTATGTGGACCATCAGGCTCATAGGGTGGTATGAAGTCCTGCTGGTGGCAAGAGATATCTCATAGAGGTCAATACTGGGTAGGCTACTTTCAGTGTCTATTAAATTGGACAAGAGGATGGGGTGCTCTCTCAGCAAATTTTTGGACCATATCAGCTTTGGGGGAGAGACTGATGTGCTGGAGAGCAGAGCTGTAAATCAGGAGGAGCCCAGCAGGATGGAGAGACAGATTGACTGAAMCAYGCTGAAGCTCAACTATGCAGTGCCRAGTCCTGCGTGTGGCATGGGCTAATGCCATGCAGCAGGACAGGCTGACTGGGGACAAAGCAGCTCTATGGAAAAGACCTTGGGTGTCCTGGGTAGAGACTGAATGGATTCTGCAGCACTTGAAGCAACAGAGTCCACCAACAWAATAAGCCATGCTAGCACTGGCATCATCAGTAGGGTAAGAGAAGTAGTTTATCCCCTCAATTTTGCTATCAYGAGACTGCATCCAAATGGTGATATCCCATTTGGGTTCTCTGTATGTGAAAGAGATTGGCATACTGGGACAAGTCTGGTTGAGAGCATCAAGACTTCTATGGGGCTGAACCACATGATGTGCAAGGAGACTCTGAGGCAGCCAGGTCTCTCCAGTCTTGGGGAAGAGGAGAGATCTAATTGATATCTGCAACTGAAGGCACAAGGTGAAGCCAAACTCTTCTCAGACTTGTACAGTGGAAGGATGAGAGGTGACAGACACAAGCTGGAACATGGGAAATTATGACTAGACACAGAGAAAAAATATTTTCTCTCTTAAATATTTAGATTTAAATATTTATTTAGATATTATATATAAAAAATTTATTTAGACATATATAAAAATATTTATTTAGATAATATTTGGATATAAATATCTCTGTCCTTAGAGATGTTCAAACTTGGCTGGTCACAGCCRTGAGCAATGTGAGCTCATAGAGATGGCTTTGAGCAGGACGTGGGACTAGTTGTCTCTCAGAGGTCCCTCCCAGCATGAACTATGCYGTGATTTTATTAAAAGGTGACCTTTCAGCTGGTGAGAAGGTCTGTGCAGACAACCTCTTCCTCCATCCAGACCACTAGCTCTCATTTTACCTATTTAGGTAGTTGCTGCCTGAGCAGCTTCTGCTCTTTCAGAAAATACAACCTTAGAATAATTATCCCCCAGGTACTTTGCAACTAGAAGTAATAACAATTAATGTGGACAAAGGTTGTTGAGGCACAGGCCAGGGTTTCTCCGTTAGTGCAATGTATAATGTGTTACGAGTCTCTGCATTTTATCAGGAAACAGATTGTATCTGTATGGTGATTATTGCAGCTGATGTGTGGTAATACATATTGCGTCRGAATTTAAGCAGGCCATATGTATAATTACACCTGTGACAATTTCCTGTCATGAGTGCAAGGCCTTTCTGCCTGCAAAATGCAGTGTATAGCACTGAGTGTCAAGAATGGTTACAGTTGGCAGGCTGACACCTCRGTTTTCTGTGGTTTGTATGGTAAACCAGGCTTGAGAAACTACATATGAAACTCTCTGAGCTCAGCACCTTCCCCTGTTCAGTCCCCAAAGCCCTCTGGGTGCTTCTCCCTTCCCATTCCAGCTGCACTCTGAACTCAGGACCCCTCGCGCAGGGTGAAGACACAGACCCTAACTCAGGGTCTGAGACTAACTCAGCTGACTTCACTCTCCTTACTGGTAGCTGTCTTGAACTTCACCTTTATCTGATGAACCTCATTCATTTACCTCTGCTTCACCCTAAAGAACTGAAAGAGGTTGCCCATCCATAGCTGTCTAGTTATAACTCAAGAAATAAGAACTTTTGTTCTTATTTCTTATATTTTGTTCTGACGGCATAGCACCTGGCATTACAGTGCCCTGGAAACAAGTACATCCAACAAAGGCAGCCAGCACTTTTCTACAACTTGACCTCCACTTTTTTGTTGTGGCCAGAGACCTGTTTCAATCCCTCAGCAGGACACAGGCCATGTTGGCTAGGTAATACACTGGMTAATAGACTTGTTCTTGTGGAAGCAACCTCTGTAGCATCTGCTCATGAAAACTGGGTGGGCAGAGGAGGCACGATGAAAGCAATAGCATATAGCACTCTGAAATAGCCTGGAAGCCAAGTGTGCAGGGGAAAGATAGCTAGTTCTGGAGATATGTAATACCCAAGGGATGATTTTCTCCCAGTTTGTCCATGTTTTTTGAGTAACAGAAAACAGGAGACCTGGGTAGAAGAGACACAACTAGATGGCAAAGGAAAAGGACATAGAGCTTTACTAGGATATAGAGCTGCATACAGCCATGTACTCCTAAAGAAATGGTATGATGTAAAGAATATTGAGATCTTTAAACAGTTTAATTCTACTATTAGAATTAAAGGGCTCAACACAGGAACATTGCTTACTGCTGTGTTCAGAAAGGTGACCAGTGTACTGATTTCAGGCTACATTGAAGAATAGTAGTTTCAAAACTATCAGATATATAAAATCAGAATTTATAAATAAAAACACTCCAGCAGGTCTTACTGGAAAGCAGAATTTGCATTACTAGTGTAGTTTTAACATTGTAAAAATATTCTTTCTTTTTTTTCCTGTTCTGAATCACACTAAAAATTCTAAAATTGAAATGAACCAGACRTCAAAAAATATTTTACTTGGAATCCCAAAATAATTTGGTTTTGATGAGGTAAAATACCACATCTGCCTTCTGTATTGTATTCTTAAATGCATATAGAGATGAGGCACAGCACTTAAAGATGATGTTTAGTAGGCATGGTATTGAAGGTTTTACAGTCTGACTTGATGACCTTTAAGGTCTTCTCCAACCATAATGATTCTATGATTCTCTATAAAAATATGCATAAAAATATAGATACATACCCAATATACAATTAAATAATGCTAAACAATCTTCTTTTAAACCATTCAAAACTTACTTAGTGAAAAACAAGAACAGAAAATATTTCTATGTTCTTGAAACTAAAAGTTTTACCTGACTGCAATAACTTCAATTGATGCCTTTTGTCTTTCCCAGCTCAGGATACTGAGGACTTTCAGCCAACCCCTGGGATATTTTTATCACTTTTTTTATGAAATTGTATTTTCCAGGAGACACCACTCAGCTCAGCAATTGACTGAGAGCTRAAAAACTAGGTGGCGGGAGTATGGTCGTGAAAACCGTGACATCATGAAAGCTGAACATCTGTATTTTTATTGGAACGGAGGCCTTTTCTCCATAACTTAGCCCTGGTCACATGGGCAGACTCCTATAGACACACACGGGATCCTCTTTTCTAGAGTTTCAGATGCACAGSGCCCTCCTGGATTGGACTCAGAGGGTCGGGTTCCTTTCTCGTACACGTGCAAACCCGAGCGCCTGTTTGTGCAGCTGGCTCCCTCTTGCCTCCCCAGCCAGCCGCCACCATCCCCTTTCCACACGGATGTCAACAACTCTTTCCAGCAACTTCGCAACAGTCAGAGGGGTCCTTCAGCTCTTGAAGTCAAAAGTGTACACAAACAGCTCACCGAGCTGTGGAAACACGTCTGGATGCACTCAAGTGCTGCCTGTCACTTCTCAGGGACGATGCACACTTTTTATTCATCGATTACTTAATTATCCTTAGATTGTTTTTTTTTTCTTTATTAAGGCATTAACTTTGATGGKGGCATTTTTGCATAAAGAATTGCATAATTTAAATATTCATGTTGGTTTAAACCTCTAAAAAACAAAAAAAGACTGAGAAGACTGAGCTAAGAATTGATCATTTGCTATAATTTCCCTATTAAATTACTAGTAAGTTGGGGTTTTTTTTCAAAAATAGTTAACATAACATTATTATACAGATGGACATGAACCGTAAACCCTAGCTATCAGAGCAGATCTAAATCCTGTCATCTGTAAAGTCTGAGGTTTTCAGCTTYTGCTTTTTTAATCCAAGCCACAGAAGATCTGTTTAAATCCAGCGTTGTATACTAAGCTGAACTTTTGCCAAGGTCAGGACAGACAGAAGGSATTTTATATTCTAATGCCTAATTCTAATACTTAGAAAAACCTAGATGAGGTTTTCATCTGTGAAGTAGCCTTTGAATGAAAGGGTATTTTTAAGCGGCAGTAAATTTAGCAAATAGCTCAATACAGAGTCTCAAAAGTAAGATTTCTATTAAATCATAGAATGAGCGCAAGACTGACGACCAGCTCAAGCTGCTCCGCACGCGTGTGCCCATATATCAGTTYTGAGGCCTACTTTAATTCTTGCCGAAAACAGCAGTGACGGTCTCACCAAGTCTTCTTCAGCAGCATTTGAGTTGCTRTAAGAAGGCGGTAGAGGATTTACGGAAAAATCTCCCATTGATTTCCTTACCAGCCTGGCAGCGGAAGGAGTAGCCTCATAAAGCGCAGCCGCTCGTCGGAAACATTTGGCCGTTCCGCAGATATTGAACAGCCATCTGGTGTCGACAGCATTGCTGCTGCATCAGTGACTTGGAATAAAGCGCGTATGCGCACCAATCCACCAGCCATTCTCATTCCCTCGACCTGCGAGCCTTACGTGAGACATGCTTATAGAAATGACAGTCTTAAGCCTCATCACTTTAGCAACGCTCTTCCTCAGCACCCACCACTTATTTTTAYGATTCGGGCAAGTGAATAGATAACGTGATGGTCTGAATAGCTGAAAAACAATCAAACAAATAAACAAACAACTATAAAATAGCAAAAGACTGAAAAACATGAGCTACTGTCAAAGACAGTRGAATGAGGTTTGTCTGATTTGGAGRGGGATTTTTTCCATCGGCATTTTAAAACAAATGGTATAGCAGTCAATCAGAAACACAATTAATYAGCTTTCAACAAGATATGTCATGAACTGAAAAATTAAATTAAGGTAAAATAACCCAAAACAACCTATGTCAGTTCCCTGCTCACCTGGATTAAGWTACGTGTATACCCAAGAGCTCGCAAGATCACAGAGTTATAGAAAAGAGAACTGGTGGGACCCTGAAGAATTTGTCCTGTCCAGTGTTTCCCACTCTGTAGGATATGGACTGCTGAGTGTCTGGAAGGTGTCAGGGAGGGCAGAGTCTGCAAAATGACTGCAAAACCACGCATGAGTACAGCCCCGGGAACATAAGAAAAAAAAAAGGAAAAAAGGAAGAAAACCTAATGACTGATTGTTGAATGTTTAACTCTTTTTTTTTTTTCTAGATTTGTCATAAGTAAAGCCTATTGGAGTGATCCTGCACAAGATGATCCTTGGATTTCATTTAAATTTTTCAAAAAGATTAGTTGACCTAACTTTAAAGTGCTTGGAAAATATTGATGTAGCATGTCATTAAACCCAGATTTCCTAATTACACGATCCCATGCACATGCATCTGGCATGCTGGTAATTCCTTCTATTAATAGTTATGAAGAGGTCCTCAGAAAAGAGTTACATCTTTCTTTTACGATTCTTGCACCAAAACCTGCACACCCTTGAGCAAAAGCCAGCTGGAGCCAACTGGAGAGTTGGGCAGAGAGGAACCTCATGAGGTTCGACAAGGACAAGTGCAGGGCCCTGCACTTGTGGGGAATAACCCCAGGCACCAGTACCTATTAGGGGCTGACCTGCTGGCGAGCAGCTCCACAGAGAGGGACTTGGGAGTCCCGGCTGACAACAAATTAACCACGAGGCAGCAACGTGCCCTCATGGCCAAGAAGGTCTATGGGATCCTGGCTGCATCAGGAGGAGCATTGCCAGTAGGTCGAGGGACGGGATCTCTGCTCAGCCTTGGTGAGGCTGCATCTGGAGTATTGAGGGCAGTTCTGGGCTCCCCAGTATGGGAGGCACATGGAGCTTCGAGAGAGGGTTCAGAGACGAGCGATCAAGATGATCAAGGGACTGGAGCACCTACCATATGAGGAGAGGTTAAATGCGCTGGGCCTGTTTAGCCTAGAGAAGAGAAGGATGAGAGGGAATCTAACCAACATGTACAAATTCCTGAGGTAGGGAGGAAGGGGCTAAACTGTTTTCCGTAGTGGCTGGTGATAGGACAAGGGGCAACAGTTTTAAGCTGAGGCACAGGAGGTTTCACGTCCAGGTGAGGAGGAACTTCTTTCCTGTGAGGGTGACAGAGCCCTGGAACAGGCTGCCCAGAGAGGCTGTGGAGGCTCCTGCTCTGGAGATCTTCAAAACTTGCCTGGATTCCAACCTGGACCATGTGCTCTGGGTGTCCCTGCTGGAGCAGGGGATTGGACTACATGATCTTTAGAGGTTCCTTCCAGCCGTGAAGATTCTGTGAGTCTGTGAAAGCCACCACCTGTTTTTTCCACCATGGCCCATTAACCTTTATAAAAAAAACAACATAAATTAAAATCATGATCACCATAACAGCATGACTATTAACATGTATGAAGCAGAAATAATTGAATACAGCAAAGGACTTACAATTTAGAAATTTTTTTTTCCTCCCAAACTGGTAATACCCATGAAAAGGTCAGATACTACAGATATAGGTAGAAAAAAAAATATACAAAATAAAGCCTGGACTTGGTACTGTTGCTCTCAGTTATGGAAAAAAACCCTCTCTTTCCATTTCTGCTGCCTCCCAAAGTGCCTTTGAAACAGATACAAATCTAAAATAATTAGAGGTTTTCCTGGCAAAACCATGTTTTAAATAAATAATTAGATGCCACTGAGGAGACATCACTTCACAACCAGTAAATCAATGGCCTTTGATTCAGGCTTCATTGAGGAAGGTCACGTTGTGTTAAGGAACAAGTATCTAATAAAAGCCACTGGTGTCTCATTGGTGGACTTGGCAGCTGTGAAAACATGGTGACCTTGCAGCAGAAGGTGAGAGCAGGAGCTTGCAGCCCCACAAAGACTTAGGTAGGCTTATTCACATGAATATTTTATTGTTGGCTTAACAGCATTACTCACCGGAGCAGCATTATTCATGTGTCTCAGAACTGAGGAACTACATTTTCTTACACTTGCTCATGTCTTCAGCCAACAGCTTGCTCCTTGGTGTGCAGTACTTCCAGGCTTGTTTTTGTTCTCTACACAGATGTATGGGTATTAATTTGAAAAACTGACTGTATGAGATCCAAGTTTCAATGGACACATCATTAAGAAAGAACTTCTTTACTGGGAGGGCGACAGAGCCCTGGAACAGACCCAGAGAGGCTGTGGAGTCTCCTGCTCTGGAGATCTTCCAAACCAGCCTGGATGCGACCGCGTGTCTCTCTGGGGGTCCCTGCTGGAGCAGGGGGTTGGACTAGGTGATCTGGAGAGGTCCCTTCCAACCTCAACCATCCTGTGAGTCTGTGCGATTACCAATCAACAGGGCTGTGAGTATGTTAGAAGGTAAATACACAGCTAATCTTAACACAAAAGAGGAAATTCTCTGGTAAGGAAAGTCATTGACCTCCTTAAATGTATGCAAAAGGCTGAAATGAGATGGACTACATTTATGGACACGTCTATTCTGGTACATCCTCAGGAATGGAATTGCTCAATAATTGCTTATGCTTAAGATCTTCCTTTCTGACAGCATCAACCTGCTTCTGTGGTACTAAGCAGTTGGAAAGGCATCATAGCCTGTCAGCAAGCAGGTCCTGCAGATTCTGCTGCAAGAAGGTTCATAATGACAGTATCTCCTGTGCTTAGCCTATCAGGAGCTAAGTTAAAAAAGGTGGTGAAATTCTTGGGAAAATTCATATTGATTTCTCTTAATTTGGAGCAAGCTGTTAAAAAGCCTTAATACTCAGAATAAGCCTGCCAAATGATCTACCTCTGGCGGTAAGACAGAGCTAATACTGCTTGTTACCAAAAGCTGGCACAAATCTTCTCATTGAATTTAATGGGCTGCAGATCAAACCTTTCTGCAGTGTGTTCCCTCTCAACTRCAGGAAGATATTACTCACACAACTTCAGCTTGAGAGCTACAGAGGACCACTTCCTTCCCACCAGTAAGTCAACTAAACTCTCCTTTCTCTCCTCTGGAAGAAAAGGATATGGAACAGCAAGGGAAGTCATGTTACCAGAGTTAATATTTCTCCTGGTATAAAGCAATGTGATCCTCTTAGCTCCAATGAACTGATGAACGTTTATAACCAACATGCTCTGCAATTTCAGACTACCTAACTGAAACAGCCACTGCACCAAAAACAGAACAAAGCAAACCAAAAATCTTATAATGAATATATTAAAAACAAATCCCTGTGCTGATATTTCTATAAGCCTTAGCCCATTTTCCATACAGATATGCACGTTGTGTAAGTTATTATTTTCCCCATGATGTCTTGTGCATAGAAAATGCAAAGCTCAGGCATTAATAATAATCATAAAAACACCAAACCCAACAATAATAATAATTATGGAACCAATTCGACATGATGGCAGCAATAACTGGTTCTGAAACCCTGCGAGCGTAACAGTCTTGTTGGTTTTATGAGCCTGCACACGGTGCTAGCCTTAAAAATAAGAAATGTTCTTTCCAGCTCAATTTCATAAAGAAAAAAAAATACATCTTTAATTAAGATTTATGGTGTTCAATAGAACTCAGCAAGGATAGAAAAACTGCTTCGGAGTGTAAAAAATAACAGTTAAAAATGGGGAAATATGATTAAGTGCCTTTAATTCCTACTGCCTCCYTTGCAGGGTTTCCGATGGCCTCAGGCAGAAATAGGCACTTATTGTCTTTAAAACGGCATTATTCTTGGCATAAAATGTTTATGGATCAAGATGAAACTCGTTCTGAGAAATAATAACACTGGCATGAGTTGAAAGGACCTTGCCTTTGGAAGAGAAAAAAATTAAACATATATTTAGTTTAATGGAAAAATATACTTAAAGAGAAACACTTAAAAAAAAGAGAGCGAGAATTTCATAATGAAAAATATGGTTTAGACATATAATTCTTATGAGACCAGAGTGATTTGCATCTCAATAACATGAAGTTAAATTTAAATCCCAGTTCAGCCTTAACATGGAGATAACGATGACCCTTAAAAGGAGAATAAGACTTTGCAAGGAGCATCGTTAACTATTTCTAGGCAACTGTATTGCCTGAGGTGGTGAAAAGCTGGAAWGGTGGAATCCCCCAAGGGCTCCCATTCCTAGGTACTGGGCACCTACTCCTGCAAATGAAAATACACGGGACTGCAGTTACTTGGTGCCRTGGAAAGACCAACTCTTAGCTGATTCTTTGCAACCGCAAATCCCTCAAAGGAACACAGCTGAAAATGGCCTGGAAAAGACAGTATCACACACACGACCCCTTCTTTAAACCATTTGCAGATCCCTAGAAGCACATTGTAGCTATAGACCAACTTGGTCACGGCTGGGTCTGTTGCCCTGAGGGAAACACATGTCAACCCACTCAGTGGAACCTTTGTCAAAGCTTGGAGCTCATCATTAATAACTCAGGTCTACAACCCAACTTTTCCTCTTGGGAAGGATAAACAGAGACAAGAATTAGGAATTTTGCTGGTCCCTTGAACTGGCAGCAGGTAGTGTCTCATAAGGAATTCTGTTCCCTTGAATATGATTGTTTACCCAGTTGCAAGCTGAAAGACTTGCACCCAAATCCTTGATTAAAGTGCAACTAACTTCAGCCAGAAAACATGGTTCAACATGATGAAACCAAGAGGACTGAAAAGAAGCTAACCAATTCCCTTTGATCTTGTGGAATCTTTGAACTGTAAGTGGTATTAAGATCCCCTCTAACATTTTACCTAGCTGCAGAAACTTGGTTAATTGTTTTGCAGTGGGTAAGATGGCATCCTCACTGCAAGTGGTTTCTCGGATTTGGTTATGGCTGTAATATAGATGGAGCCTCAGGGAAATGCAGAAAAATAAAATAGCAGCAAGCAGCATATTCTCACCCATCTGGCAAAAGTGTGTCCCATTAAAAAGTGTTTCATGCAAGTAGTTAACATCTAACTTCATCGAAATGACACCATAAAATGCTAAGGAATAGACTACATTCTTTTATCGCCTCTTTTCCTAACCAATAAAGGTGAAATACACTGGATGCTCAATTACTTCCTTTAAAAAAAAAAAAAAAGGAGGGGAAAAAAAAAGAAAATAAAGAGACAGCTTTGCCATTGTTTTGTATCTTAAGATGAAAGCCCATAGAAAGGGAGCCCCATTCCCTGCACAGGTGTCCCAAAGCCTTCAAAGCCTCAGCTCATCCCTCTGCTAGGTGTCCATAAGGGATCATGCGTGAGTTCATCAAGGGCCACTATTGCTCAGACAGGATTTCTAGAAAATGCCACCCTGAACATACCTCACCCAGRGGACATTCTGGGAATATCCCTGGCAGACAAACCTCAAACAAAATTCAGAGGTAAGTGGTGTCTGAAACTTCACTTAAGATCTYCCTATATTTGAAACTGCACAATCGTGAAGAAAGAGGGGGAAAAAAAGTGGGAAAAATAAAACCAAAWTCCTAATAAAAAAGAGCTCTGCCTGGTAGAGCAAACTGAATGTGCTGTGCATCATCACGGACACAAGGGCCATCCGAAATCCTGCATAAACATTCTAAAGTATGATTATTGCCTGGGCTTTTACCGAATGAGCAAATTTTCTTCTTTCACCACTTTTCACCTTCATAGCAAGCCCCTGGACAGGTCCCCAGATATCAAGTAGTTTGCAAAGGTACTACTGGAGAGGTGCTCAGAAATTAATTTTCACCGAGTTCCTGACCTGGTKTGTGGGTCTGCGCACCCAACCCTTACCGAGGTGACAAGCAGCCAGTTCATGTTTACACAGAGACTCTCATTTCTGGGCAAGGGAGAGGAAGCAGGGGTGTGTGTGTGTGGGTGTGTGTGTTTGTGTGTGTGTCATCTTTTGTCCCGTAACCTCAGCGCGGTCACTGAACCGAGCTTCCCGTGTCGAAAGCGGGTGCAATACCGAGCATTTGCGCAATCAGTCCCAACCACAGAAACAGATCTGGAGATTCCAAGAGAACTAAAGTTCTGATTTATTTTTTTTTTTTTTTGCCTCTCAATGACACAGCAAGACAGATAGCTGCAGACACAGATCTGAGCTCTCCGTAGGGCTAGGCACTGCGAGCAGAAGATTAAACATATCTCTGTTTATGAGATGCTTCATATCTCTGCCTCTGCGGTATATCCCATTTCGTTTTTCTGCACGGTGCTTTATTTCTTCCTTTCCTTCTGATTATGACTTAGAAATATTTAGAGGTGAGCTTTTAATTTTTCTCTCTTTCTCCAGTCTATCTAGTGAGCCCACTGGAGGCTTCAATAAAACCAGAAGCACACAGAACAAGACCATTGCTATAAGCTAAAAATACAAGGGGACTACAAAACAGCCCAGCTCATGGGCTTCTGTGATCACACATCTGAGGCAGATCATTAGCATTTTAAGGAGTGGGTGATGCTTGCAGCCTCTCAGCTAAAGCATTGTAACATTAACTGACAGCTTGTGGGAATCAAGGCATTTTCCTTACATATGTAAAAATGAAAGTCGTGTAATAGTTACAAATTCTGCACTCCAGGGGAAGTGGGCGACATTAGCAGAGGATAATCATATGGCTGAGATGAGGAGCCTTGTTATTCTCTCCTTTAGGGCTGGCTTTTTTTGGAGGCAGAAGTAGGAGCAGGAGCATTGCTACAAGTCCCCTTGTTGCCCCTTTCCAGACAGAAGGGGCAGAGCTTGGGACTGAGGWGGGAGCTAATTTGTTACCTATAACAAATATGAAAGGGAATCAGGAGATGAAGATGCTAAAATCAYGGTCACTTTGAAGTATCCCTAGTATCCTAGGCACCCCGCATGACTTCTCATAGGAAGGGAGGGCTGGAGAAAAAAATGCTTTCAAGTAAGATGCTTATGTCATTGGGACACATTGGGATGACATTGGGAATGACATTGGAAAGCCAGGGGAGAGATGCTGGGCCAACTTCATTTTCATTTCAGCTTCATTTCTTTGATACGRGTAATACAGATTTACATCACATAACCGTGAGGAAAAGGTTATACTCAGCTATGGATACATCTCATCTGTGGTCAAYGTATGAGGTAATTTTTGTGTAAAACAGGTGCTTTAGATATTTCTGAAGTCTGACTTCAAAATATTTTGAATAATTTTTATCCAAACTTTGAAATTACTTAACAATTCACAGCCAATTTCCTTTAAAGGAATACTCTGGGTGATATAGCAGCTTGAAGGGTGTTTCAACATCTATTTTTAAAATGATGTTTATGTTTGGAACCTATACTAAATAGGAGGGGGTTTTTTATTAAATTAATTATATTTTAAAATTATTTTYACATGCTTTTTCWTTGAAAAGAAAAGAACCAWTGCTACCCACAAGCTRGTGCCCAGATATGTTATCATTCCCTCAAATGGGAAAATACCCCTCTAAAATGATGGTACATATAAGACTGAAGATGTTCCTCCCTCAGTAATATTTTTTAGCATTGCAGTACTAATAGCAGTCTCATGTAAGATTTCTGTTTCTCCTGCYTTTCTTGACCTTCCCATTAAATAGATCAGATCAAAATAACTTTGCTCTAAAAAGACCATTCCAGAAATAGCCACTGTTTCCTGCAGCTCCCTCTTCCTAGCTTGTAAGTATTCCCACATGTCYTTTTTTCTTTGCTTCTGGAAGAGAACTGTGGCCCATCAGCATACAGAYGCACACAAAACTGTGAATGTAAATTTTTTAGAATGATACTTGCAGATGGGAATATTCCCAGCTGAATTTGAGAAGAAAATCTTCATGCCAGAAAGCAAAAGGGGGTCCTTCAGGTACTGGGTGTCGTTTACAAGTGCAAACTTAGGATCCTAAAAGCATGTAGAGAAGGAAAAAAAGAGTCTTCATTCTAGAAACACTGATATGAAATCAAGACCACGTTAGTAGCTGTGGGAAACTTGGAACTTCCAAGCGTTGTCATGGGTGGAAGGATTTTGCATGCTCTGTCTTCAAGACTTAAGTGGGAAAAAAAAATGGTTCCTAGATGTGATTTGGTTGCTTGAAGGTAGTAACTAAAGGGAGCAATAGGAAAATACTTGTTTCCAAATGGAAATCTAGGAGTCACTGGATCGCAGAAATGGTAAGGAAAAACACAAGGGARAGGAAAGTCTTCACAAAGGTTGTCTCAAGCCTGGTTTTCCTGGATCCGTTCTGACGTCGGTGGTGAGAGAAGGCTCTCAGTTCCCTTCTGAAGGGATCAGTGTCTAACAGGGCCTGCAGAAGGAGCCCAGGGAGACCKGCTTCCCCAGATCAACATTCATTTTTCCATTGGCCTCCCTTCATGGTACAAGTAGAGCAGAAAAGGCTGTTTTCGTCCTTCCTGAGCCTCGCTCTGAATTCTTTCCTCCCGTTCCACCTTGCCATTCACTCTCCCTAGAGAAAGTGAGTCCCTTCATTGGCACCATGAGGCATGAAAAATATTCTGCAAGAATTCAAAAAATAGTGGAGTTCAGTTTGTCTCCTGGTAACATGCTTTATGTTACACAGATAGACAGTCCCTTCCTTGTTGTTGCCCTCATTTTTTAAGGAACCTTTAGCCTGTTGAAAAGCCAAGCTGCTAAATGAAGACACAAATATTCACCAAAGGTAAAATCATATCCATAGAGGAGGCTGTTTATGGCCTWTCCCCTCTCCTGGAATCCATTTGTTTGTTTGGGCTTCATTTCAAGTCCTCTAAGGCACTGAATATTCCTGCGAGCAACTATCAAATCACATAGGCAGTTGCAATATTCAAAATTGACACTTGGTTGGTTAATTAATTGAGTAATTCAATCAGGAAGCAGCAAGGCTGCCAGGTGACTGGTGTAAGTAATAGATGCAGTGTGTATTTTGAAGTCCCAGCAATGAATGTCCTTCCCAAACCTCTGTGTGAGCTATTCATTACTTCTCAGGTTGTTTTCAATAATGAATACGTGTGAGAATGTTGTGATTGGCTCAAATATCTCGCTGGCCAAAAAGAGCAACCCACAACCAAATGCTTAAATGGTCCAGCTTAAATGATTCACTCAGCTCTGTTATTTTCTATTGAAGGGCTTTAGGTAGCTGGGATCACTCCTCTTTCACATAAATAAACATTTTAGTACTTGGCTGTTTGTTTGGATGCATCCCAATAACAACAACTACAACAATAAACTTGTGAGAAAATTAGCTAAAATAGGGAGTCAGAGCAAAGCATGTTGGGTGATTTATAGTAACCAAAATTACACGATTCTGCTCAGCAAACATCCATACATCAAGTGCAATATGTTTCACCAGGAGATCGCTCCTCACACCCTGTTGAAGTGTCTCTGGCAGGCTGTGCCTCTCCGCCTGTGCACAGCGCTGCAGTAAATGATGACTGACATTTACATAGCACCTCTCACCTCCGAATCCCCAAGCACCTGACAGACTGCTCAAATTGATTGCAAGCTGTGGGCCAGGGGCTGCTCTCTGCTGCATTAGGGTAGGTGGAAGGATCCAGCCTTGTAGCCTGGCTGCAACCTCAGCTACGTTAGTGCAACTCCACTGGCCAGTTTTTACTCAAAGATGGTTTTATTAGTTCATGAAACTTCATTCATCATACTGAGTTGGGCTTCTGTGCTGGAAATCAGAGGATTTTATACAGCCCACCCACATTCATRGAGAAAGTCCACAGCAAACAAGCATCAGTGATTGTACTCTTGGAAGGATTTGGGAAAGAGAGAATCGATCCCCTCAGCAATTATCCAGCCTGAAGACTATAAAAATCATCAAGAACAGCCACGCCTTGAGACTGGATGTTCCTACAATCCATAACTCCATTTYAATGTCAGAAGACAAAGTAATCCTGAAAATTGCCAACCTTCCCAGCTTCCATGTTCCTTAGAGAGATRAAGACCATGAAGATTGCCATAGTCTTGTCCAGTCATTCTTTTAATATTAATAAATATTAGAACTCMTCGTACAGTTCTGCCCTGTACTTATGACCAGGATACATTCTCAGGATACATTACACAGCCATATATATCTTTAAAAAGTCAGGGCTTGTTCATGTTTATATGGCAAATACTCACTTAGATGGTATCCTGAATCAGCTGGGAATAGGGTTCACATGGTTACTACATGAAATATAGCTATAGCATCATACTCTGCTGCAGCCTTTTTAGCCATGGACTGCAGTTAGCAAGAATCTGCAGATACATCCATCAGTGAATTTGAATGTCGGGCTGCTACCTGTTGAAAAGCTGCATGAAAGGGTTGTAGAAATGAAGTTGTGAGCGTTATAAAATGTGAAGGAATTTTACTGCCTCCCTGAACTCTCAGATTTATCTTGTGCTGTGTTGAGCACAGCCTAATCTGTTCTTTCTATCTGCATAAACACAGAGCATGCTCTTTAAAGCAAATAAAACTGCAAGGGGTTGCCCAAAAGCTGACTTTGTACATTAACTAACAGCCTGAAGTGTGAGGCTGTGGTCTCAGGCCACCTAATAGAAACAGGCATCTTTCCAGGCATATGAAGATCACATAATATGGAAATAAGGTGTAACTGTATGTGTGAATGAGGGTACAGCCACATAGCATGAATCTTTATAAGCATCAATAGTCAGATTCTCCATCCTCCAGTTCCCCTGCAAAACCAAGTCACCCCCWTCCTGGAGATAGAGCAACAAAATCTATCTCCTTTTGTTGTTTTCCTCCACCTAAATGACATCATTGAAGAAAACATATTTGATTGCTTACATAGGACAAAACCTAATTCATAAGAAAGGGATGATGAATGAGACTTAGAGCCATGCTTCTAACTGGTCTAACAAAAYGAGTACTACYAGGCAGTTATTCTCCAGGCTGTGTCTTGAAGGGGTATTTATCATTCATTGCAAGGCCTCATCAGGACTCTATGAGTAAATACTTCCCTGCTAATATTCAGTACATGCATTAACTGGTGCTAATCACCACTGCGCCGCATGTGACAGCAATTGCCATCTTCGTTGCTCTGCTCGCTGGGAGACAAACAGGGCATCTGCAACCCGACTGGTTTAGAATTGCTGAGAGCCTGCAAGCCATCGTGGAGCTAAGGTGGAATTGGCCAGCTGTGTATTTTAATCACATGGCGTGCAAATCTCTTCCCAGAGAGGGAAAAAAAAAAAAAAGTAATAAGACCAAGGGATCAGCTCCAAAGGGCAAAAGAACATTAGCAAGGTAAGGACAGATGGCACTTAAGCCTCTTTACACGGTTGCCTATTTATCCTTGGATGCTGCCACTTAATAACATTGATGGAAGAATAGTTAACAGAAGCAAGTGATTAATTAGCGGGTCAAAGGCCATCTCCACTTTGTTCCTTTTATTTACCTGAGACAAGGTCAAATCAAATAAGAGCTCCTAGAAGGAGACTTCTGAGGGAAATTCCTAATCGCAACTCATGTATTTAGTATTCACACTGTGCTCTCAAACTCTGTTAAAARAAAAAAAAAAAAGTGAGAAAAAAAAAAATATTTGGCTGAGCGAATTGCAACAAGAAGCCAGGCAATCTATTGTAAAAACAGGGGCTCGTGGCAAGCTTTCCTGGGAGCTTTTACTCTTTGAATTGGAAAGACCTTATTGAGTCTAGAGTCCCACAGCTCCAGCCAGTGAAACAAAACAGATGTTGCCAGAATACAATGTATTATATTTGACAGAGAGGAAAGTTAGCCCAATTTCACATGAACCTGTACCCAAGCACAAAATAAACGGATTTATAATATTTACTAACAGACAATATCCTCCATTCTGTTAGCGTGTACCACCCTCTTAGTGAAATATTGGATTTACAAGKCCTGCTTTTGGTTTCTTAACAGATTGCTTTATAATCTTGAAGAAAGTTAATAAATCATAATAATATAGGAGCTTTTTTCCTTTCTATTCATATTGTTTAGGTCTTTGGGATGAACTCAGTATATTAATTCAGAGAAAAATGGGTCCTCCTTCCTGTTTTTGCTCTAGTAATACCCAGGAACCCTATTGGATTTACAGACATTAGTGAAATACTGGAGCGTCCATATTTCTGCTAGGTAGAGGAATAGATGACTCCATGATTTCAAAACCACTTTTGAACGATTGGAAACTGTCTATTTTCCAGATGCACACTTCTAGGGTGACTTCATTTCTATGGCAGGCCAAAGAGAAATGCTGGACTAAAACATGCTGGGAAAGTCAAATTTTCATCCAAAACCAAGCAGTGTGGTTTGGGACCACCTCTAGGTTTTATGAGATTTGGGCACTGAAGGGCCCCCTTGCCAGAGTCAACACGTGAGGTGGCGTGGGAAGCAGTTTGAATGGGAGGTGAAGCCAGGTCCATTTGGGTTGGGTTGCAAATCCAGTTCCAAGGCCAGGTTCACCATAGAGCTGCTCAGGGTCCCCAGCTGGGCTCGTACGCAGTTCCACATGATGTCGCTGTGCAAGCAGCCAGACAGTTCCTGAGGTTTGTTTTTGAAACACGAAACTTTTTCAGCCTTGAAGCTCAAACCCAAAATACGAGGCTCTGAAGAACRGGGCTGCATGAACCACAGCTTAGAAGAACTCAAGAGTGACTGCATTTCTTTCATAAGAAAGCAAAACAGACCTATGCTTTCACTGCCTGAAAGTTCCAAACACCAGACTGATAGAAGATGAATTACGGCATTTTTAGATTAGAAGTCTCTGTCRGTCAGGTAGGCTTTAGGTTTATTTTCTGTCTCTGCCACAGATTTTACATGGGGTATGGGTAAATCCAATGCAGATTACTCAGTTCTCTTTGCCTCTACACTTCATCTGGAAAAATAACATTTGTCTATGTCTGCTTAAATATAAAAATGAGGTGTTCAGTTGTTGCTATCATGAAAGCCAGACAGGTGTCTCAGATGCCAAGATCTGCAAGCCTGACCATGCAGTTCTCCAAACCTCTAGAGAGTTTTGTCTTGTCCCAGTTATATGGCTGAAAACCATTCAGATGCACTCAAAATGATAGCTCTCACATACCTCTGGCCCCCAAGCTGCACAAAAGCATGCTTTCATAGCTTGAAATTTTATTTTTGCTTGATTTTCCGTCTTTCTTTGTAGTTCTGCTTAATTGCATTTCATTTAGTAAATTAAGCCTTAAATGCTTCTGGACATAATAGGCTTAGAGGTTAGCAGTCTAACAAACTAAATCGAGTTCAGGGGGTTAACTATCCTGAGACAGAATCCTTAGCCTCATCAAGCTGTCCTGTGGGCGGTGCGGACACCACTGTGATACGATAAAGGTGTCTTGAACCTCGTGTGGGTCACCCTTCAGGAAGGGTGACCCTGGCATATGGTCCACAAGCCTGTTTTACTGGGGCTGCTAATGCTCCATGACTCCATACCTTTTCCACCTACCTATTTGGCTCCAGACTAATCCTCTGATTTCCTCCCCTGAGACGACCTGACCCACTTGGCTCACAGTCTCTTGGCAATGACAGCCCCAAGGAAACTCTTGACAGAGCTGCCATGGCTGCGTAGCCTCATGCTTTTTAGTGTCTGAAGAGGACTGGAAGTAATTCTAAAGGACAGCGAGCAAAAGTTTAATCTGATAATTGTGATAATGTTATCAGCCTTTAATTGGCTCCATTGAAGAAAATGTAATTATCCCACTTAGCCCCTAGAACCCACTAGCTGCTGATAGGGTGAAACTTCCAAGCAGCCCAAATGTTTGCAACAACCTTGTCACATGAGTGCTAGTGTTTTACACCCGGGAGATATCAGTCATTAAGTAAAGGGTAGTGAAATGGGGAATCAGGACAACTGTGCTGAGTGGAGCATGCTGGCAGCACTTGCAGCCACCAAGGCTGTCCTGACTGTCCCTCCCTATGGGAGGAGTTTGTGCCTCTTTTAGCATCAGCAAATGAGTTTCTTTTGGCAGGAAAAAAAGATACAGGAAAGGCTCCAGCTCATAAATTTCAATAAAATCTCACCATCTTACAGTCGTGCTAACTGGTCCACATTAAACACTTGCACTGGGTGRCGAAAAGAAAAAAATCTTGACTACAGGAAAGACAAATCCAACCAGTCAAGAGAGGTTTTCTGGGGCAGAGAAACATGCCATGGGAAGAAGACTCCATGCTTCATTCTCATTTGCTACCTTGAAAAGTCGTATTTAACTGTTAATGGCATTTCCTATCCTTGGATTGCAGAGCACACGTAGGTTGAAGGTGACATTATGTTGCCTGAGAGAGCCTTGTAACACCTCCTCGTTTTTGTGGCACYCAACCTCACGAGTTGGGAAAACTGAGTCAGCTGACATTAACAAAATACTGTGTTTTCCGGATTCATCAGGAGGGGTGGGTGACCCTGGGGTACTTCCTCCAGCAGTTCCTTACCCTGCTTCAACATCAGGTTAGAAGAAGCCATGASGGGGATAGACAAAGCGCTATTTGGGCAGGAGCACCTTCCAGTTTAGCGCTAGCGCTTCTCTGATCCCTGGAGCGTGCCCATGCTCTGCATGCAGAACGCACGCTGGAGGCTGAACCGTCCTTCAGTGCAACACCTCACCTGGAGTGAGCGCAGAGCGGTACCGGTGCTCCGGCTCCGGGGTCTGCACGGCTCCCCATTGCCCTCTCTGCCTGCAGCTGCAGCGGCGCCTTGCAACGCGGGCTCAGGCTCCAAGTGATCACAGCTGCTGCATCTCTTTGCGATGAATGGGTGAAAGGCAGAGTAAATGACAGGTTGCATCAATGCAACTCTAAGCAAGAACTTACAGAGATTATTATGAAGTAGCTGGAAAGACATCACTGGAATCTGCTCGTGGAGCTGACAACTGAGCGATAGCTTTCTTTGATAACTTTTAATCACCGTGTTTTCTACTTATGCAAATTGCAATAATACCCTTGACGCTCTGGATTTCTAGAGCGTTCAGACTTGTGGCAGTGACATGGAGACTCAGAGMTGGATGCTCATCCGTCACTGGCTCGATTCTGCTTCAAGGAGGCACATATGGCAGTGACATGCAGTGATTCTAGTAATACTTGTGTCACCAGAACAAGCATTTAGAGAGAGACCTACCACAAAATACCAACAAGGGAGCCTCCACTCTGGTTTCAACATGGCTTAGGCTAAGTTCACAATGTAAGTTACCATTGCCTGTAAGCCCCTTTTTTGTGCGCCAAATAAAAAGAAAAAAAGAAAAAGAAAAAAAGAAAAAAGCAGAGGCCTGAATGACCCTGTATCAATCTTTCTGTCAGTCGTCTTTGCAAGAGAGTACAGGCAAGGCAAGCTGGTGTCTGTTTGCAGTACTCCCTGTAAGTATGGCCCTGAGTGTCTAGTCCTATACGAGCAGGAGCTTGCTCCTAATTCTCACTAGGTGGTACAGTGGGTTTTAGATGCCTAAATCACCATGCTGTTTTTTAAGAGGAAATCAGATTTCCTAAATCACTCCAAGCAGTTTTCAAAATGTTGTCCCAGATCTTTATAGACATAGGGCTTATTGGATAGCATTACCTGGTACGGTATCTACTCATGAATTACATGGAAAGTACCTATTTATTCCACTCTGGCTCCATCATGGGATTGGTCCTTATATTACACTTACCAGTGGTTTCTTTGAAAGATAATTTAATAGGCCAATAGACCATAATGCTGTCAGTAGCTACAGCGCTGCTAGTTCATACTGCCACTAATTGAGACTTAATACCTCTCCTTGCTTAAAATAATGTATTATGAGTAATATTATCTTGTATTCAGTCTAAATTTTCCTTCTCATTACTCCTAGCCTTACCTATTTCAGCCACCGTAAATGATTACTCTTCCTCTTTTCACCTATGATAAAGATGTCCTGGGTTGTCATGTTCCAGCCTCTGGTCATCTGCCTGTATTTAGACCAATGTATAAAGTGAACTGGATCATCCAAGATCAAAGGCTTGATCCAAAACAAAAGGGCAAGAGGAGAAAGGAGAAGAGAAAGTTGAGCTCTATAAGGACAGTGCAGTCAATGAGGTGAACTTTGAGTAAAAATGAACCCAGCATCTTCAACCCCTTTATTTTAAACATTTTTTTTTCTGATGTACTTCATTTTTCATAGTTATTGGCACTGATAGTGTCATCCACCCAGCACTGTCTGCCTGGCCTGGATTTTAGGTTTATGGAAATATCACACAAGCTGAATTTCCCTGGTGTGACACAAGAACTGTCAGCGTTACTTAGTTAGTTAGTTAGTTAGTTAGTTAGTTAGTTAGTTATCCTATGTTATCATATAAACATGGTCTCAAGCTTAAGTCCAGGTCCACACTCAGATACACACTCTGAGACTTGCCCAAAGCACTCAAGTAACCTACATGTAGATGAAGGAGGTCACTAGTATGTTTGGCTGGCAGAGCCTAGAGATCCCTCYAGCTGATAAAGGGTACAATCAGTAGCCCAGACACGAATGTTTAGTGTTCTTCCCCCTTTGCTGTTCCTCAAGGCCTCCATCTGCTAATCCGTGCTAGTGGTGGTCTCATAGAGCTCCTGTGTCATCGCTGGCCTTGAAATTGTCTTAGATGCTCTGGAGTATGTCAAAAGATACCAGGCATCTAAGCTAGGCAACTGAATCCCATCCCCAAAAGCCARATGAGTAGAAAAGTTCTCCAGAGTCCACCTCTGCAGTGACCATAGCAATAACCTGGCTCACCTTGGGCACCAAAGCTTGGGTGTGATGCTGAATCTCACCTGATGAGAGGAAAGACTGGTYTATGCACACATAATTTTGATGGGAACTCGTAAGTGTAAATATTTCCAATGAAAATCTTATCAAATAAAAYGCTTTATGAAAAGAAATCTTTTTTCAGTTATATCATTCTGAGTCATTTCCTTGTTATTTAACATTTGGAATCTGCATAAGTATCMCATATACAGTATATACAGTTTGAAATCCATATTGCAATTTTTGATACTGTCTGTGCAAATCCTTCGCTTGTTTTGAGCTCCTTTTGGTGTGGTGGAGTTTTTGCAGAAATCCCATTCCATGGGAAATTTTGAGAATACATTTTTTTCTGTCAACTCGGTTTTGAATCAAAACAAATTTGAAGCATCGCCATTTCTTGCTSGGCAAGAAATATGTTTTCTTACCAGCTCTATTAAATATAAAGCTAGTGATGGGTATAGGAAACAAGGTACTTCACTCAAGAAAAACAACCGAAGTGCCAGAGTGAAAATGTCAGACTAGATTAAGTGCTTTTGTTGTGTTTTTATACAATACAAGGACTTTGATGAGAGCAAGAGTAAGTTTAAAAGAACAGGAAAAGAGAAAAAGAAATAAAAGAAAACGTATGCAAGTAACAAGGATAAAAGGCAAACCAGAAAGACTGTCTAGAATTTCATCTGAAGATGAGGTATTTAGGGGTGACCATTCTCCAAGGTGATGTGAAGGTCCATCCTTTGTAACTCCAAGGGTAAATACTGTTGCAGCCAACAGCAGTGGTCTCTCGTGAGAGGAGATGAGCTGATGGCACCTCTGCACTATGGGTTGGCAATGGTCTGGGCAAAGCATTTGATTGCCTCCCTGTGCCCTGTGCTCTAGGGGTCCCTGATGGAGCAGTGGGGTTGGATTAGGTCATCTCTAGAGGTCCCTTCCAACCTTAACCATTCTGTGATTCTGTGATTCTGTGACTGAGYATAGTGTAATAGACGCTTTCCATCCCTACCAAAGAAACCCCTTGGCATTGCACCTGTGTGGAAAGGTGATGCCCAAAGTACCTATCAGTCCCAGGTGACAAGAAGATGGAAGGTTAGTGTCATCAAGGATTGCAAGAGCAGTAATGCAATTGGCAACTGAGGACAAATTTACTGCTACTCCTCTTTTCATAGCTTGTTCTCATGGGCAGGATCTCAGAGGTGATGGCTATGGCTCTGCATCTGCTCCAAGATCTTTTCTTCTTGCTGCCTCAGGATCTCAGTCTTTGATGTTGAACCCTGTCTTTAATGAAAATATCTATTCCAGAGGCTCAGTAGGAAGAGGATGAGGTCTCCCACCAAGTCTGCAGTTCCTACCCAGGTGACAGGCTGAGTGAATAATTTGGGCAGCAGGGGAGTGAAGAAGAGGCATATGAGGTAAGAGAGGAGATCCTGCTACAAAATGAAACAATCATCTACTGTCTTTAGGCTACAAATTTCTGTCCAGCACACAGAAGTTTTAACATGTAATTCRCAGCTATGGATAAACCCTGTAGGATGTGAAGCAGCCTGAGGGCTGGTGCATGGTCCAACACTGACCAGATCAGGAAATTATAATGCTCCTTCTGCTTTCGTAACCTTAATCCTGGCCTTAAGAGCAGGGCTTTCATGCCAATGGCTTTCATCAAACTGGTACAGATTCTCATGGCAAATCCTATTATAAGATTGTTTTTCTTCTAGTTAAAGGTCAGYGTGTATTCTGACAGATACAGGATTGTAAGAAACAAGGGTATAAGTAACTGATGAAGCAAATGCCTAATTAGTCAATTAAAAATGAAAAATCGTARCGTTTTCGTATGCCTGTGGTCAGAACACCATGAGAATGATTCACACCAGAGTCCAAATCCACAGAGGTCCCTTCACAACCAATAGAGAAATATTCATAGATAAAAAGCAAGAGAAAYGACAGGCAAAGACTAAACAAAGTGGAGCAAAGTCTCCAAATCCTGGGTGATTCATCACTAACCTGGGACAGCCAGGGAGGGGCCAGACCTAAAAACAATGTCCCTTCTCTTAAAGATTCTGCACCCAAAGGAAATTCCACGCTTCCTCCCACAGGATTAGGACATAGGGTGTCATATGTTTGTCACTTCCAGSATGGATTACTGAAACTCATGGCATTCAATGATGAATAAAAAAACGATGCACAGGGTATGGCTGATCTGAAACATTCTTTCTCCRCTTCCTGCTTAAGCAGCGTTGAATACGTGATGCCCATGTACCAGCACCTCTAGTTTTCATCTAGTTTTCTAGTTTAGCATCTTGATTTTAACTAGACATTGGTGATGTTCTACAATCAAATATTTCATTCACAAAAAAGGAAGAAAAAAAGAAGTTTCATATCTACTGAAATTCAACTTGAATCCACATTTCATTTGTTTAATTGCTGGAAAAATGCTTTTCTTTTCAAGTCAAAATCTCTTACTTTTACCTTCTCTAATGCAAATACCTATCTAAATTTAAGAAATGGTGATTAAAAAGAAATTCTAATTTTGATCTAAAATTATGTGGGTTTTTTTTTTGGGGGGGAAGAGAAAAAAGAAAGCGCAAGAAAATGAGTTAATAGCTGACTAATCTGAAAGAAAAATATTTATATTATCCTGAGGGGTTTGACTAGGAAACCAAGAAGCTGATTGCTCACAACAGCTGTAATCTCAGTGTAGAACACAAGAAGTTCATTAAAAACGGATACATTAGAAACAAGTTTCCAAGCTTTGAACCGTACCTACCCATTTACAAGTCTAAGTCAGTCAAGGTTTTTTTTATTATTTTGGAAATTATGAGTTAAAAACCAACTTTTATAAATTGTGAGAGGAAGAGATATTACGAACTAACAGCTCTGCCTACTCCACTATGGTCTCAACCGGAGAGCAGATCAGCATTAAGACCCTTGTCTGGGGGCTCTAGATGTGGGTTAACTTCAGTTATGCTAGATGAATAGTTTAAAGCAAGGAGGAAACTGCAGTTCAGGCTATAAGAACTTCATGTTAAAGATAAAAAACATTTGTGTGTCTAGGATGGAACACCTCTATCATACTAGAGACCTCCCCTAGGTCAAGCMCTTCATGGTCTGATCTAGACCAAAGGTACATTACACTGGATCTTACTGGGTTCATCTCCATGGACTTTCCGCTCCGTTCCCTTGGAAGATCCCATATTCTCGTGGCCTCCTGAGGAGCACTGCTGTGCGGGAGGGCTGCGACTGCCAGGTGGCAGATGCTGTTTTGTGCTGAGTATAGAAGTTCTCCATCAAGACACTGAGAGGACTCTCTCTGCTAAGATCCCATTTGCTCTTAGCTGGCCGTATTCTAGAGGAAAAAGCCTTTTTTGTCTGCTTGCTCCTGCCTGCGTCAGCCCGAGTGGTCTCAGAGCTGTCCCCTCCAATTGGGCTTGCTGTGCAGTCCTTGCCAGGAGGTGGTGGTGGTGATCGTGGTGACCTCTCGCAGTCCCTTTGAGCCTTATTTTACCGTGATTCTAATGTGCTCCACACGGGGCTGCAGTAGCAATCACTTTGGAGACGAATCAATGCTATTCTCGGTGGCTTGTGGCACCAGGAGCTGCACCAGCCACGGGTAGCATTGGCAGAGAGGTGCCACTTCAGAAGTCTGGATCTCTGAGAGGTTTCAATTTAGCCTTTTTTTTTTTCTTCCTGGGCAATCCCAATGAGTTGCTATTCAAGGTCTCCTCCTGCGCTTGCTTCCCACTGAACGAAAGCCCCTTCCAGRCCAGCAGTAAGCTCTTGGCATGGATTACAGCAGGTCGTGCTCTTCGCTCTGCAGTTCAGCAGCCCAATCACTGGTGGTTTCGCTGAGGTGGTGTCTGACCCAGCTGTCCGAAGCCAAAGCATGGGAAAGAAATGAAGGAAGACTGCTGAGGCTCTCCTGGCCTCGGAGTGCACTGTCCACCCTGGCCCARGCAGAGCGTTTTCCCTGAAATGCTGCGAAAACTCCAGCACCACCAGCAGATTGTCCAGGCTGTTGGGAACCTGTGGGTTTCCTGCTGGAAAGTGGCCCTGTGGATGGGAAGAAGGGATGGTTTCCACTCTCGGGTGCATCATTTGGTTGTTTGCTTTTCCATGGGAAGGCTTTTCGGTGCTTCTGGGAGGTTGTTTCTCGAAAGGACATGAAAAATGGTTGCAGATGGAGCTAGGGCACCTAAAAATATTCATAATAAACATAAATATCATTCTAGCCACATGACAAGTTAATCTTGGGATATAAGATTCAAGGATCTGAGCTTAGACTCCCTCATCCTCAGTGAATGCTAAGCATGGAGTAACGTTATGTCAATGAACTCGGGATGGGTCCCCTAGAGCTTTTCAGGTTCCTTAGGAGACATGGATTTGGATGTTTGGGGACTGTACAGGCCTTAATACCAAGCTCCAAAGGCCAAGTTCCTTTTTTTTAAAAAACCTTTTGGATGCATCTGGCCCTGTTTTATTGTCCTTTACCAGAAGTCATTACTCACCTAAAACACCTTCACTTCCATGAGGCCATGTAATCAATATTGCCAGAACTGGGTAAGAGCTTCTGGGGCTGTGTTAAACCTGGGGAGGTGCGTCCTGAAATGAGGCCTGATGTGGTACAAGCCAAGGGGCCCGGCCTTGGATTTGTCGGTTGGTTGAGAGGAAGAGCGTCGAGTAGAGGTACCATTCTTTGGAGTGACCTTCCTCGCTCGGGATGGGGTTGGATGTGGCTGGYGTGGAGCAGCTGGGAGGCGCCAGGCACCTCCCGGAGAGCACGGGATGCAAYCCGTGCCACCAGGCAGCGAAGCAGGCGGCACCGCTGCGGTTTTGACAAGCACCTCGCGGAGCAGCTTGCCTAGGGAAGCGGCTCTGCCCGCGCGGAGCTCCACCCATCCAGATGATGTTGTCATTTCCATGGTAACTGAAGTACCTCAAAGGCAAAAGAACAGATGGAGACCGAAGAAAAAAAATATTAATCTGAGGACCCAAAGTGAACATATGTAGTGCAAGAAAAAATATTAAGCTGTGGGCAGCTATTAGGTTTATTATCACTTGCAAAGGGAGACCTCGATAAACTCGGTCACGGCTCTGCAGCAAGGAGGGGCACAATCAAACCAGACCTGTGGCAATACAAATTTTGCAGCAGCCCATATCCCCTCGGCTTCCTCGTACACAGAGATCAGCAATAACGGTCCTTGCTCATGGAATGGCAACAGCAGCCCAAGAGATTAACTCTTCATGTACTTGACTGCCTGCTCGCCCCATTCAAAGTCATTATGAGTAAGGAAGGAGGTGGGTGTCTGTGTTTCTCCCTCAGCTGTGCAGGTTGCAATAGTCAGGAGAGTCAAAGCATCTCCGGGGTGCTTGGTTGAGAGCATCACCCTGTGAATATGCAACCCAYAGGCCACCATATCCCATCCATAGGTATCCTGCTCTTTGGATGGACACGCATTGTCGTTCAAAGTCCACGCTTGAAGTTCAGAAGCCAACTTGGAGCGTCTTCCAAAGYGGGTGAACAGTCACAGCGCCGTCTTCGCTTGACTTCCCCTGGAATTAGTCCATCTTTATAGACTGCTGTCAATCAGGAGGAAAACTTGCAATTTGCATAGGACAATTTGTTCTGTGTCGGCTTTCTAAGGCTCAGAGTGAGGCAAGTGTAATTTGGGAACAGGAGCTGTGATGGAGAGAAAAAAAAAAAAGAGAAAAAAAAAGAAAAAAAAAGGGAAAAAAATGTATTTTTAGCTTGCTCTCCCTAGAAGTTCTCTGCTCTATATTATATAATTTATTTGAGATGCAAACTTTCTTCAAAGTAAAAGAAAGTTTAAAATGTATCATGCCAACTAAAATCCCTGCAATCGGAGCTGGACGGGGCTGGTGTAAACTTTGGAGTGAGGAAATACAGTCCTCCCACCCGAGCCTCCCGTTGGGCCTTGATGCAGAATATTTTAGGGCGGTTTCTACGCCTCACTTCCCCATCTGTAAAACTGGACCGCTGTGGTCTCTGTGTCCGACAGATCATGGATATAAATGTTCTCTATGGGACTGCAAGCTGCTCTAACGAAGGGCCAGACAAGCACCTAAGGTAACTGCATCCTGGGMTTAAATGATATTTTTTATCACCAATGGCTTTTTACTGCCTGTTCTGCCAGTCCGCATTTCTTATTTCCGCATTTTCTTGTTTCTTCCTGACTTCCTTCTCTTTCCCCAAGGCCAAACAACGGGCAGCAAAGCCTCCAAGCTCCGGCTCCTCCGCCCTTGGGCCGCGGGCGCGGCGCGCTCCGGCGTCCGAGCGGAGCCGGCTGGCGCGGGGAGCCGGCAGGGGGCAATGGTTCATGCCTGTTAAACCGAGCGCTCTCAAAACCCAGCACTTTGCAGGAGAGGACGCGGAGGAAAAAACAAACGACGCTGCGATGCTGAAGGCAGCAAGGAGGAGAAGGAGGGAGCAGCCGTCCTGGTGGCACTTGGGGTGCACAGGCTGGCGCGTCACCCAAAACTCGGCTTTGGGAAGGTCCCATGGAGCTTGTGCCCCCGTTGGTGCAAAGCACCCCAGCAGCCCACTTCTGTTCTCACCCTCTTACCAAAGGTTGCCCCTTTGCACTGAAATTCAAGGGATCTTGCTCTGCTCACGCCCATGCTCAAATATTTAGGGTGTCCCACAACAATCAAAGATGATTAAAAGGTACCAGGCGTTTGTGGGTTGAGCTGTGCAAAGCCCTGGGAGGAAAGGAAATGACTTGGCTGTGGGTGAAGGAGGTCAGGGAATAGAGAGGGCTGGAAAAAGGCACCTTTTGACTATTGATATTATTTCATGGTTTARGTTTCCTGGGTTGTGGCTGGCACCATAAAGTCACATGGAGCAAAAAGTGAAGATGTTTCCCCATTCCACAAGAGTTGTGAGGATTTTTGGAGGGGGGAGTATGCCTCATTTTAATAAACTCAAATCCATTCTGCTTTTTTTTTAATGAGAAATAAAAGTGCCCACCCTCTCCATGGGCTGAAAAAGTACCTGTGTGAGAAAAAACGAGACTGCCTGGCCCCATCCGTGTCCTTCATGCAGACCAGAAACGTCCAACAAAATCACACATCTGCCCTGTCTGGGAAGCGCTGGCTCCGTCGCACCCAAAGGAGGCCCCGCAATGCTGAGGTGCTGGATGGAGGGCCAGCASTCCTGCTGCCTCCCATCCCCACTAGGATCTGACCATGAAGGTGCCACATTATCCAAATAGGTCAAATCCCAGGCCCTGGGCATTGTGAAAAAARCACCACTAGCTCAACACCGGGACTCAATGTGAACCCAACATCCAAAGTTAGGACAGAGGGTTTTTTCCCATGGACAGAGTTGGAAACCTAAAAATCCAATTTACAGTGGGTACAGGCTATGTGATCTATAATTTAGGAAATCCTGAAAGAGGAATGGTCTCAGCCCTGCTTCTTTGAGAAACGTATGTGCCTGACTCCAAGCCTTGGYACCTTGCAATATCCTCCCCTGTAAGGCATTTTTCCCCTGGAATCAAATCTCTCTCTGATAGACAACCATAATTCTTCAACRCTTGCCCTGCAAATCATTTTCTTCAGCCCTCAATCATTTTTGTGGCTCATTTCCGTACCCTTTCCAATTTTGTCACCRTATGTTTTAAAATGCGGCTGTCAGAACCATCCAGGAGTCTCTCAGGACCGACCTTCCTCGTGCCATCCACTGCAAGTCACCYGGCCAGAGAGCCCGGGACCACGTTTTCCTGCAGTGCTTCTCCAGCCTGCAGTCCCTTGTGTTATAGAGCGTTGYTTTTTTCTTTTTTGGGTCTATTTTTCCAAGGGGTCAATCTTGCATTTCACTGCATTTTGCTTGCACTTCGTTGGCCTCATCCAGGCTCTGCTTTTACTTTCTTTTTTCTTCTTTTTCATCATGCTGCTCTGGACTCCTCGCTCTTTACTGTTTCACCAACCATAATGTCTTGTACAAATGTCATCAGGAGCAGCTTTGTATTTACTTCCAGATCACTGATGAATAGCACAGAGGACAAACTCCAGCAACACTCCCCTTCAACAACAGTTCTGCATTGGCAATTACTTTCAGAGGTCTGTCAGTTAGGCAGTGCTTAACTCATTTCACGTCTCCYCTCGTACTGAACCCAATTACTTTTGCTTGGCTAAAATGCATCTCCTGCAAAGTCACCCAGGCTCCAACCTGAAAATGTCAGGAGACGGTGATTTTTAGCAATCGTCCTATTAAGTTTCTGGAATGATTAATCACTGTCAACCACGTACGTCCTCATTGTAATGGGATCTTTTTCCTGACTTCAACTTCTAGTTATCAGCTCCTTCTTATGACTTCCCTAGCTAGATTAAACAACTCTTTATACTCAGAATGGCACATCCAGTATTTGCACTCACTTCCTATTCCTAAATTATGTAGCTCTAAATTGTCTCCTGTCAGTCCTATGCTTCTTTGACTGATGTTTTTCACCTGATGTTATGCTTTTTATACATGTTACAGCATCTATATTAATTTTTCAGGATATATACACACACATATATATGTATATATGTAAAATTGTAATCAGCATGAAAACTGTGATTGAAATCCACAACGTATTAGAGCAATGATGCACATAAGAATCCAGGGTAGGTTTTGATGCTTATTAGTAATTAGCTTCTTTGAAGTCATTTATGASGGAAAGAATTCAGTGCACTTACTAGATCAGAGCTGCAGGTTTGCTCCAGAGAGCCTGCAAAATATAACCACAACAGTAAGAGCAGTAACAGGCAGATGTGTKTTGGAATTGCTGCAGGATGCAAAAATTCAAGGATTTTCCAAAGGACTCAAATATCGGAGCAACCTGAGCAAAGGACATCCCGGGATCTTCTGCTAGTAGGTCAGTAAGCACCACATCAGCATATTTTACAGCTTATCCTTATATACATCCTTATTTTGCAGCCATGTTTGGATGTTGGCTYCTTAGAGGGGAAAGCAACTGTGGAAAGATCTGACCTACAAGGAAGCTTGGMGCTGAAGCCAAGCCCCCCAAGTGGTCATCTCCCACACTACAGCACTGCCRTGAGGCCACCACGGCTTCCTTCCAACTGCTACCGAAGCGGAGCTGCAGGTAGGATTATTGGGGATTATTTCCTTTTGCTTCTGGATAGTGGCAAGCAAGACACAGTCGTTGGCCGCAGCGAGGAGATACTGAGATAGGGATAATGACACTTAGTTACAAAAATGATACACAAGAAGAAAAGGGTTGGGAATGCTGTCTTCTCTGATTGGGTTTCCAAAGCCTTGGCCCTGAGTTTGGGCCTGGCCCGCTATTGTTCCTGCAACAATGCTGCAACCTGACACGGCCCGGCCCGTCTGCGGGCCCTGCACAAAAGGGGGGCGCTGGAAAGCGCTTCGGTTTCTGTTTTTGCACCAACTGCTCCACAGTTGGATTTCAAACTCTTGAACCAAAAAGAAAAAAAAAAACCAAAACAAAAAGGAGGGCTTTTCCTCTTTTCAGATGCCTTGGAATACCTCAGAATACAGTTTCTCCTGCCTTATGCTGCAGGAGGATCCAGTCAATTGTAATCATTATACGCTCAAGAGTTTCTCACGGATGCAACGCTCAGAGGTCTCCTAGAGATCCAAGAAGATAAAATAAGTAGGCGAAATGGCCTCATTTAAGCAATCCAAAATATTTGTTTTTACATTTCTGTTTTTTAATCCTACAAAGTGTTAAAGTATTTGACCAGGGGTCATGCAAGATACCCTCTTTTCACTTCATACTAGCTTACAATTCCCCCCAATAACTCTGCATAACATTAAGCCATGCCTTGAACCCAGGAAGACTTATACATATTTAACTCAATATGCTATTTATACAAAAATAACAGGCTTGTGGCCTTCATTATAAAACATCTGCCTGTCTCATGCAGTCAAAGTTAGGTACAGATTGGTAGGCACAAGCAGGAAACGCATCCCAGGTCCACTGCAGAAAGCAAACCAACTTCAGGAGTGCTATTGGATTTTGTAAGTGAAAAGAACAAGGAAAATGAAACTCCCTTCTGCAGACAACCCACCCAAGTTATAGCTAACGCCCTGACATAGAGTGGAGGGARGAGAATTTTTTTTAATAAATAGAGATCCAGAAGACAAAACTGTAGGTATTGAATCTCTGTAGGTGACCCCCAGTCCCTGATAACTTATCGGTTGCATATGGTGGCCACCAAATGGACTCTGTACTTTCATGTTAATAAATATGAGCCCAGCAGGTTTTTTCAGGGTTTGAGGCATGCAGGTGGTTAGAGATGATTATTTTGGTGTTTGCAACTTAAACATAAGAAATACCTAAAACCAATTTTGGTCAGACAAAAATGTTGACTTGTTTTTTAATTTTAAACCCTCATATGATTTCATTTTTTTTTAAAAAAAAGTCAATATCTCAATTGCTTCCTAAATTAAACTTCTCATTTTGAAATTATTGCAGTGTGGCTGCTTAAGTATGTACATATATGTACACACACATGTAAACTGTCCAGAAGCCRTGAAAAGAAAAAAAAATAGCAAAGACCCAAGAAATACTTCTTTTTAAACAGAGACTTACCGAAAATGAGCTAAGGTATTTCTAACAAAGCAAAATCAAAACCGATTTCTGTGTGTGTGCTGAAATATCTTGTTCCGGATTTGCTGGATTTTCTGCCAACCTGTTGAATCCAGCTATTTCAGGCCCATGTATCAGCTTATTGCAGGGAGSAAGACGATGGTCAGTGGAGCTTTTTAATGCGGATTTACCTGCCGAAAGTTTCCAACCCCCAAATCCTTCCCAGAGAAACCCCATTCTCGGTTGTGCCGAGGAACACTGAATCTCCTGGTTTCATTTTTTTTTTTTTCCCTTTGGTTTCATTCGGATATAAACCGACCAACTGCAGCTCCAGTTGGGTGATTTAATTTAAACAAACAAGCCCACGTCCCATGTCAAAGCGCTGATGCAAAATGACAATTGCTGTTTGGTTTCCATCAGAAATGTCAACATTTCCAGCGTGACATTTCCGACGCGCAACTTTCTGCAGCGGGTGTTTGTTTGGGATGGAGGTGGGGTGGATCCGCCGGCCATATATTTTTTCCTTGTGTGCGTGCGTGTGTGTAATTTATCGATTCGTCTATTTGTTTGCTGCTATTAGCCCAGCGCCAAGGGAGGAGAAGAACATAAGGGAGGAAAAAAAAAAAGCAAAAAGGACAGGCACAGCTTGCTGCCGCTCTGCCCAAACTCATTAGTCTGGGTTTTGCAGGCATCATGGCAAGGGTGACTCATCCGGAGGGATCTGAAGGGAAATAACAGCTCCGTGCAATTCAGATCTGGGAGCTTTCCCCCAAAAAAGCAGGAGAAAAACCAGCGGGGCTGACAGCCCCTGTTGTCCCATGGGGACGAGGCCACGGAGTGRTTATGGGTGTGATGGAGGGTTGCGGGCAAGGCAGAGCCCTCGTGCCCTGGTGAGCACCCTCSTAGCACATCAAGGACGTCTAAACAGGCCTTCACGGCTGGCAGGAGTCAGGCCAGGTTGTCCTTGCATGGGTGCTCCTTGGGGTACCTCCACCTGCAGGGCCACCTCTGTGGATCCATCCCACCTTCTCCTTTGCTGGGGACCCTCTTCATCACCCACGTGGTTACTCCAGCAAGCTGATGATCTACCCCATGGTACACCCRGAGTGCTGGGAAGGAGCAAAACCTCCTCGGCTGGTTTGGCACAGCCCCTGCCTCCGTGTCCCCGGGTGCCGAGACCCCCTTTGGGCTGCGCTTTGGGCACCGTTTCTGCGTCATGCCTGCAGCCTGGGCTGCAGAAAGGAGCCKGGGCTGGGGAAATCCAAGGAAAACGGGTCCCTGAGCCTCCCCTGCCCCCATCACTGCTGCTGTTGTGTCAGGTAGTGGCACTGTTGAGTACATTAACCCAGGGCTGAGCACTGCAGCCACACCGGGTGTGTGCGCTGTGCGTGCTCCATCACTGCCATTTATTTACTTCCCCCCCCCCTCCTCTTCCTCACCGGCCGCTGGTGCTGCAGGACTCCGGGAGCAAGTGAAAACCCGAGCCGGGGTGTGGGGGGTGCACGGCAAGCGACAGCCGCGGCCGTGGGGCCCGAGCCCTGCTTATGAACAGACCGCCGCCCGAAGGGGAAATTAAAAAAAAAAAAAAAAAAGAGAGAAAAAAGGGGAGAAAAATCTAAATCCCCCCCCTCCGAAGCCCCCCTGTGCTCTGGGGGGCGGGGGGCCGCAGAGGAGCCGGGCTTGGCCGCCCGCCCGCGCGGAGCGGGCGCAGCCTCTGCGCGGGGTGCGCGGGGTGCGCGGAGCGGCTTCCGCGGCGCCGCCGGCGCGGCCCTTTCTCCCGCTCGCGGGGCCGCGGGTGGCTTTTTCTGTTCGTTTTGTCTTTTTCTTTATTCCTTCTTCTTCTTCTT
>PTEX01000148.1:602509-641590 GCA_003342815.1 Eudromia elegans | reverse complement strand
GGGGGGACGTACGGACGGAGCGCAGGCACCACAGTGAAGCCAAAGCGAGCAAGCCGGGGAGACAGAGACGAGCTCCATCGATTCCCAACCCAGGATTTTATCCAGTGCATTGATTTTTTTTTTACCCCCTCTTTTTTGCCCCCCCCCTTTTTTCCTCCTCCTTCTTTCACCCCCCTCCTGTCCTTCCCCTCCCCCACCTTCCCTTTCCATTTTATTTTGGCTCCTGCTAAAATTAGCCGGGACTGCTCTGGGTGCTGCGCGTTAATTTGATTTACTCCGGGATTCCGGCTTCCAAGACGCCATTTTCCCCCCTTTCCTCGCTCTCTCCCTCGCTCTCTCCCTCGCTCTCCCGTTTATCTCGCTATCTTTCCTCCCCACACCTCCACGCTTTCCCCCCCCTCCCCGCCTCGCAACCCTCTCTCCCTCTTTCCGCGGCCCGTCCATCTCCCTCTCCGCGGGTGCCTTCCTCCCCGCTGCCTCCTCCTCCTCCTCTCTGCGCGCCCGCCCTCCTCCTCCTCCTCCTCCTCCTCCTCCTCCCGCGGGCGCTGCGTGCGCGGCGCGGCGCGGCCGAGGCTCCCCCCGATGTGACAGATGAGCCGCGCCATGGGTTTGCCGCAACGCGAGCACCAGCACCTCGGGGGGCTCTGCCGAGGGCTCGGCACCGGCGTCTGAAACGGAGCGCGGAGCAGCGGCGAAGCGAAGGGGGCCGCGCGAGCCCGGGCGACGACGACGACGACGACGAGGAGGAGGAGGAGGAGGAAGAAAGAAGGAGCCGAGGAGGAAGCTGCCTCAGAAGCCCCCGCCGCCGTTTTGGGGATATGGGTTAGTAAAAAAAAAAAAAAAAATTGGAAAACAGCACAAAAAAAAAATAAAGAGGCATCGAGGAAAGGTCTGTCTGGGTGATGTTGGGGGAGCGGGAGGATCGTACCCCCCTTTTTTTCCCTACCCCCCTTTCCCTTCATTCCCCCCCCGCATGCAAAAGTTAATGTCTTTTTTTTTCCCGTGTTGTGACTTTGCAGTCGCGCGGAAGGGGCTTTATTTTATTTATTTCTTGTTGGGGGGCGGGAGGGTGATTGCTCTGCCATGCAATGCCTGCACCCCCCCACCCCACCCCCCCGGAGCCCCCTTCCCTCCCGGTGCTTTGTGGCCGCTGGTGGCGCGGGGAGGGGGTGTGTGCGACGGGGTGTGGGGGGGTTAAACCCGGGCTGCYGGAAAGGGGGTGCGTTTTTTCCAGGAGTTTGCATAATCTCCCCCCTCCTTTGCTAGTGTGTATCTGTTTCCCCCGACGGGAGTAAAGGGAAAGAGGGGGGAAATCCCACACCCCCCCCACGCGTAAATTGCAGGTTAAGTGGAGCTAGAGAGCAACACTGTAACCTCCGGGGGGGGGGGCGGTGCGTGGCCGGGGGGGGGGCGCGGCGCTTCCCCGGGGGCGCCGCCGCGGCCCCGCGCGTGTTTTTTGACATTGAAAAGGACACGCAGTCCCGAGAAGCGGCGCTTTGCGCCGGCGAATAAGTGTCTCCGTGCAAAGGGGCGGACAGGGGAGCTGCAATTAACAACGCGGGACCCCCCCGCTCCTGCCCACCCCCCTGCCGCCTTTGCTGGACCTYCCCCCGCCGCCCTCGGCTCCCCCTGCTCGTGGCGGGCGGAGAGCGCGTTAATCATGAGGATTAATAAGGCCGTGATTAGCCGGGATCGCCCCTCGCTTCCCCCCGCCGGAAACCAAGGCAGGTAGAAGCGGAGTTGGGCGCGGGGCGGGCTGCACACGCGTGTGAGTGGGCGTTGGGGGGGGGGGGAGGCACGCGAGCTGGGACCGGGGGGGCCGCGCAGCCCGCGGCCGAGGGCGGCTATTGTCACCTCCAGCCCTGGCCAGGGGCCGCGGTCCCCCTCACCCCCCCCCGCGCCTTGCACACGCGTGCAACGTGAACTCGCGTGCAACGTGCACGCAGCGCTGCTCGGCACCTGGGGCTGCGGGTGCGCGGGCATGTGTCTGTGTGCACGCCTGGAGGAGTGCACAGGCGCGTGCACACGCGTGTGCGTGCACCTATGTGTATATATGTATTTATATGTGCTGCGCGCGCGCGCGCCGGGCGCTCCGCTGGTCGCGCCCGCGGTGCCTTCCGCGCCTCCCGGGGCAGGGGGCAGAAGGATTCCCGAGCCGCTCCCGCCCCGCATGAGCAGCGGCCGTAACCGCCGCGCGGGCGGCGTCTGCGGGGCCCGAGCGGCCGTCGGGGGGCGACGGGGCGCGGGGCAGCGGCGGGGATCGGGCTCCGTAGCGCGGGGCGGGCGCTGGGAGGAGTCCGCGACGAGCGAATGCGGCGGCGAGCGCCGAGGTGCCGCAGGGAGCGGGGGCAGCCCGGGCGGGCCGGGCCGGGCCGGGCCGGGGGCACGCGGGTGTCTGTCGGGCCGGGGCAGCCGCCGCCTGGCCTTATATGTCCATCTGTCAAAGTGCGCGGGGATGCTGCGGCCGGGGAGCGCCGGGCCGGCTGCCCCGCCGCTGTCACGGAGGGAAATTCGACCCCTCGCGTATTGACAGGAGGGGTCGGGGGTAAAGAGCTCGCTGGCGGATCCCGTCCCGCGTTTAGTACCCGAGCGGCAGCAGTTATTGATCCGGCGCTGCCGTCGCGACGCGGCCCGAGCGCCCGGCCGGCGCTGGGCAGCGGCGCTGCGAGCCTGGAGGAACAAGTGTCCGGGGCCTGTGGCTGCAAACGGGCGAAAACGGCAGGAAAGAAGAGCCCTGTGCTGCAAATGGGACAGTGGGGCTGTTCYGCGTGTGTCCCTCTGTGTTTCCTCGGCCTTGGGGTGCATCCCTGCTCCCACTGCGGGGAGAAACTTATCTTTTTAATTCTTTTTTTTCCTGGCCATTTGCTTTTTTTCTTTTTTTAACTAAAAAGAGAAAAACCCAGCACACAATGTAGTTATACTTTAATCTCTGCTCTTAGCTTGGAATGGTTATGTAAAAGCAGAGGGGAAGAAAAAAAAAATAAAGGAGAAACACACAGTGAATGGAGACTTCCATCCCTTATTGGCTTTGCCTCTTTTTTTTTTTTAACTTCTCAGACTCGAAGTTTTAATTGAAACCAGAAATCTATTGAGAAGTAACCGAGCCAAGAAAACCTCTGTTTTCTCTGCAACGAGGGATGGGGAATAAATAATTTTTTGCTGATGTTATTTCAAGTTGTTTGAGCTCTTTGGTTCCTGCCAAAAAGCCCAGCATAGATTATTAACACATTATCATTTTAGGAGGATGCACTCTCTGAAATGCAATAAAATGGTGTGTTAGGTTTGTGCAGAGCCATAAACTATGCTAGTTGTTGGCAAACAAAAGAAACAGTGGCCATGATTTATTATTAATAATAATCATAACTGAGCTATTTAGCTTGACTTGATATTTACTGGGTTTCTCTACCGAGGTTTCTCAGTATCATTTCCAATAATGTGCTTTGATTAAGTTGGGAACCATTCTTTTCTAATAACTGCTCTTGCCACGTGCTTAATTAACTCAAGAAGTTAAGCGCTTGAAAATGTCCAACCATCATTTTTTTGGCTTTGGATGATGCTTTATCTCCTCTTCTGGTCCGTTTTGACCTGTTCTTGGAGGTCCCTTTGCCCCACGCACATGTCTCTTAGGTGTAAGTGCCAGCTTACCAACAGGGCCCTTGTTTTCCATTAGGAGATTTGGCTAATCCCAGTTTCAGTGACTTTTTTTTTGCCCTCTCAGTAGGGCTCAATTGCTCCTACATAATCTTTCCCTTCTGTTTTCTTTCCCCTTCGGACAACACCCTCCAGGACTGAARAACTCCTGCCTTGTGCTCGGAGGCTTGCAATTACATAGCAATTTTGACTCTTGACCCAACTGGTAGCAAGAAAGGCTRTTGTCTAATGAACCACATAAAAACAGTCCTGGAATCCAACCGGTTGCTCTGAATTCACTCACCCAGCGAATTGATGACCAATTTGTTTAGCCTTGTGCCTTGGCACTCCTCCTTGCTCCTCATAGCTGCCCATCTCCTGAGTGATGTGTGGGTCTTGGAGGATGCTGGTGAGCAGCATTGCTAACTGCCTAAAGGTGCTCTGTGCTATATGGGGCAGTAGTGCCCATTGAATTAGCCTTAAACCATCTCCTGAGAGCTCAGCATGCTGCTTTGGCCTGTGACAAGAGGAGAGCCAATCTGTCCATGCACAAAAAGGTGGTTGCATGAAGCCCACTGCCAAARTCTTGCTTTGGTTGAGTCACTGCTAGGAAGTCTGGGCAGTTTTAGCATAGCAGCCTCACAAAGCCAGAGTCTAGTGAGAAAGGCGAGATTTTGGGGAGATGCTTAAATATTTAGCGGAGAAGGTTCCTGGTCTTTTGTTGCACGGCTTGTGGTTTCTGCTGGGACTGAAGAAAAAGAAGTTTTCTTCCCCATTATTGATGCTGAGGAAACAGAATGACTCATCCTTTTGGGAAGTTGTCATCTTGATTGAGGATGGGCTTTAAGTCCCCTTTGCTCTAGCTTTTAGCCTGAGGGACTGTTAGATCTGTAAATAATACCAAACTTTCCAGGTTGGCCATGCTCTACTTTTTGTTGCGGACATGAAATCGGGTTGCAAAGGCACGTTCTTAGCGCCCTCGCTTCTGAGATGCTCTCCAAGCCTTGGAGCTGGTTTCTCCTTCTTCCCGGTGTGAAGAACCTTCCAATGTTTCACTTGACATGGTTTTGAAAGTTTGTTGAGTATTCGGACCTGCTTGGGTAGCAACGGGATGCTGTGAAGGTCCCCAAAAGCCACCTGGATACTGCATTCACATTTACTGCAGATTAATGAGGGAACCCAGGTGAGGGGAACATGGAGGTGAGGGCAAAAGAGGAAGGAAAAATAATTACTTCAGTTGAATAAAAGCAGCCAGAGGATAAAACAACATGTCTTCCCGGGCTGGGAARTATTGGGGTGGTAATTTTTGTTTATTAGCTCTTGAGAGGGAAGAGAATTAAAGGCCTCTTTTTTTTTTTTTTCATTTTGGAGTTGGATTTACTTGATAGCACAGATTGTCCAAACTAAATGATTTGCTTTTCCTGTAAACTGTGGGGCAGTTGATACAAAAAGCAGTCTTGTCTTTCATGAAGTAGAATATGCCTAGAAGTCCTCAGATCAGACAGATCCCTCCACAAAGGCCAAATCAAAACTCTAGACTTCAAATACCCCAAAGACCTTGAGGACTGGATCTGGACTTGATTTAGATCTTCGCAACTGTAATTTACCTCCAGTCTTTCTTTGGGTCTCTATATCTGTGCTATCTTCTCCAGGCTCTCTGGCTACCAAATTAGTGTGCCATTGCCAGTCTGTGATGATGATCCCACTATCTTCAGATGGGAGAAGAGTGGGGAGCTGAAGCACAGGAGACAAAACAGGAAAATGCAGGAGAGGATCTCGAGGGATTCAGTCCAGTTCAACTCAGGGTCAGCTTCACTCTTGCCTAAGAGCAGGGACCTCCCAAAGGCTCCACGCTGGGATGTGTCGGGATGCAAGGGCCGGGCAGAGTGGGGTGCTGTGATTATATCCAAATGCTGCTCCCTGGGCAGCAGCGACTCTTATTTATCTTTTCTCTTTCTCCAAAGAGTGAGTTGTTGTTTCCTCAGCAAGCAGGGCCTGCAAGAGTTGTTATATGGTCCTGTAGAGCAAAGCAGGACTGCGCAGCGGCTGAGAGCAAAAGTTCCCTCTCTGCTAGTGCAGTCTCATCTCCTGTAAGATGCTCCACAAAACTGTTCCGAAAAATGTGTGGTAGGCAAGCATGGGGTAATCCAGTACTCAGTTATAGACCTCAAAATTAGAGATGGGTTAAAGATCGGAAGCCTGAGGTTTTATGTTGCTTTGAAATTTTCGTTAGCCGTAACCTTTATAGCTGAGAGATATATATGCATACAATGAATCATTCTGTTTCTGCCCCAGTGTTTTAGCAGATGGGGAACTTGGGTTTAAGATGGAAGGGAGAAAATGATGATAGTCAAACCAGAGGTCAAGCCGCAAGGCATGTCTTTCCTCCATACGAATGCACATATCCTGAATGTGCTACTCATGTGATTTTGAAGACTTGGGTATTGGTCTTATTTCCCTGGCYGTTTTCAGACCCAGGGTATAGAATGAACGCTGCGACACATACCTGCCTCTTCTTGAGCCTTGCTAAAGTTCTGGTCTGGGAGGATGCAATGGAGTTACCCAGAACTTCTCTGAAGTCCTATTAGTTTGCTAGACAAGGAAATCTTTCCTGCATTTTCACTTTTTAAAAAAATGTTCTTTTCTCTCGCTCTCTCTTTTTTTTTTTCTCTAAAACCTTCCTATGGAATTTTATTGTGAGGATTCAACAGAATTTTAAACAGAGGAATAATTCTCTGCTGAATCCTTTAGTCCTATCGTTTTTCAGAAGGGATCAGAGATGTGAAGCTTAAGTAAGGGAGTTTAGTAAGGGCTTGAGCAGGATTGTATACACACCAAATATTATAACAGGCATCTGGGCAAAGAGTTATTATACATGCCCATTATTCCTAAGATTGCAAAACAATTTAAAATGTTAACCCATATATTCACGTCCTTGTAACTTCCCTAACCTCTCCCCTAATGGGCTGAAAAATGTCATGCTTTTTCTTTGCTTGACGACAATTTTCTTCCTGAAAGGTTGAGTAAATTCCCYCCAGCTGTCAGATCTTTCTCTTTCTTTAAATTTATTCAGGAGGAGTGAGGGTGGGGGAAGAAGAGGAGAGATTTTTCCCCTTTTAAATTATTCTAACCACATGCTTTTAGACAGGGCAACAGTCTAACCTGCTGGACTTTGAGCTGACAAATGGATATAAACATGGGGCTTGCTGAGGGCCTCTGCCTTCTGCTGGCATGTTAGGGGGAGGAAAAAAACCTGGAGGTCATGGCTCCTGGAGCTGTGACAATTTGAAAATGGCCTTGTGAGCATCCTCAAGCCAATCAAGATCTTTCAGTCATTTGACTTAAACAGMTAGTTTTTAATAGATAGCGGCGAAGTGCTGCAAGTGTCATCTGCTGAGAGTGTTGCTTTACATTAGACCCCAATTTTGTGCCGTGGGAGATGGTCACAGAAACAGCTCCAGTTCTTCCATTCTTTTACCTACCTTTCTGYGTTCAAGGACTCAGATTAGGAGCACAATGACCCATATGATATTGGTATAGAGAGGGAGATACTCATGACTGAGCTGACCTTGGATTCCCCCAAACTCGACCCTTCCTGACCTCTGAATGCTCCCCTGAAGTTASTGGTGTCACAAGGGAATGACTGAGGCCAGGTTTTCACTAGTCAACTTTAGTTATCTATGAAGATATTAAGCCTGCAAAAATGTGGCCTTCCTTGGATGTACTGGGCTGGGGAAATGCCATCCTGAATGCATGATCCTGCTACTCTTCAAGTCCTTAATCTGATGTTCTTGATCCTATTTGTCTCCTCAGATCGAGTCCAATGTTTACTAAGCAGGGCTTTTAGCTTCTCAACTCAACTTCTGACTTAACTCCCAACTCAATTCTCCCAACGTTTCTGAAGCCATTTCCTCCTCAGCCTCATTAGAGGCTAAGCTACTCTCCTCCTTTGCCCGTATTCCTTTCCTTGTGTCTTCTTGTGTCACGCTCCTGTTTCAGGTTTATGGCTCTCGACTCCACTTCCCGTGTGCCACAGGTGGCTCTTGGTGCTCTGCTSCCTATACCCCAAACCAACATTCTCCTTCTCACATGACATTTCTTGCACGCCCCATTTTCTCATGGTCCCCCCRTGGGCCTAGAGATTCCTTGATACATTATTCAGTACCAAACGTGATACTAGTGCTTACTCATCATACTAACACACATGGACAAAATCCAGCCTTCCTTATTCCTAGCCTCAACTGAAGCATGCAGAATTGGGTGACATGGGATGTGCTGTTTGTACAGCCTGCAGACTGGGCACAGCATAGATCCTGGACCGAAGCCTTTTTGGTCCTTCTTGTGCCATCGSTTACGGTTTTGGGGAATGGGGACTGAGCCAAGACTGGGTGCATTTCCTATCAGATGTGTTGTTTTATTTTATTTATTTCTTTGTTTTTCCTGAAGGGARGGAAAGCTGGTGTCTTTGGCACTCGTGCAAGCAAAAATGAAATAATGGAGGAGGGGAAAAAAAAAGAAGGAAAGAGGAGTCCCATGGCAGCAGCAGTAAATAAAAACAAGGCTCTCGTTAATGATTTATATAGAGAAATCATTTTCCACACATTTCAGGGCACAGAGGGAAATRTTTGAACAGAGGGAGGAGAGATTACTGCCCTACCACGATGGTGTTAGAAGGAGGCTACTGTGCCTGATGGCAGCTTTCCAAGAGCAGAGTCAATCTAGGAAAGTTTGGTAACACAGATGATGGAATTGTGCAGGGTTTTGCTTTCTGTGGCTGGTCTCTGTGCCAATATCCTCTCCCTAAATACCCATAAAACTTTCCATTTGTAGCTTGGAGCTGCCTTCACTACCTTCAGGAGGGTGCACGTGGCACCAGCTGGGTAAAGCAGAGCAAGCATTTGAAATGTGTGTTGATACTTTCCCCAAAGAGTTTTACGTCTGTTTTTAATGGCATAAGTTTCTTCCCTGTCGTGGTACACACTGCTGCACCCAGAAGAGTCCAGAGTACTCTCCTAGATCATGTCAGGAGTCATCTTTGAGTATGTCACACTTGATAGGATCAAACACTATTTCTTGCTTTAGAGTATTTCATGCATTGAGTCATGCTTTACAGCAATTCTGCAGCAGCATTTGTCTTTGAGGGTACAATGTGGGTGAGACTGGTCCTTCAGAGACCAGCAATGAGCATTAGGAGATGTTTGCTGGTCTGAACACACTCTTTCCCCCCTACACCCAGAGCTAGTGTTAGGTTATGAGTGAGCAGATTTATAAATCCTTGATGCTGTTCTCAGGCAGGAGCTTGTAAAAGTCCTTGGGCAACCTGATGGGCATCTCTCCTACTGCAGATGGGTGCTTTGCTACGCTGGCTGTTGCCACAGCTGTACCTTGGGCAGTATTGCTTTTATGGGCCTTGTGATTTATGGCCGTGTCAGTTGTTTAATCATTCAGTTGGCCCTCCCTTCTGCGCTGTACAATAGTTAGTTACTTACATAGAAAGGTGACTATCTGATCTAATTATGGAGTCTCCAACCTAATTATGGAGTCAAATATGATTCCATAATCTACTCTTAATATCTCTATGTAGAGAAGACAGATACACAYGTGTGTAATATGCACACTTACATGCCTTTGTAATTAAGGGTATGCTTGGGCTCTCATTTATTTTTATCTCTTTTCTTGGGCAGAGGGGAGATATTTGCAGCCCCATCTGGCTGTGGGAGACCTTTGGGTTATCTTGTCTTTTTTTCCCTTCCATCCTGGCTTTTCCTGGCTGCCTTTGGCGAGCTTACTTGTGCCAAGGTAGACCCATCAGTCAGCTCATTCGGTCACACTGACGGAGGTGCMGAGGGCTGGTAGCACTCAGATTCAGGGCAATCTGATGGAAATGAATGGAGATTTCGGTTTTGCTGCTTCTGGCCCCGGTAGGTAACTRTCATTAACCTTGTTCTTTATATTCAGGTGGATAGAGCACACTTGAGATAAACAGTGCCCCTTCCCTTCAGAAAAAAAAATCCACCCATAATCCACACAAAATCAGGTGGAAGGGCCAGAAGGGCAGGGGAATGGTACAGAAAGAGGAACAAGCCTTCATCTTGTAACCCCTTGTGCATGTAACTCCCTGTATTAAAGAATCACATCTTAATCATTTGTTTGTACAGATAATCAGTGGATTATAGGCATTAAGTTATGGTCATTCCTCTGGCAATTACACATATCAGCTGAGGAGCTGATACTGCACTTGGTGTATATCCACTTCTATTTTATACATGCCCTGATCCACGTATATCTCGTACACAGGTATCTTTGCAGTGTGTTTAAAATTGCAGTACAATAGAGTCCCATTTGTGTRTCCTTGGAGGTAAAGGCCACAAAATACATCAGAGACTCAGCRAATGGCTGAGGCTGGCAGGGACCTCTGGAGATGGTGGAGTCCGACCGCCTCGCTCAAAGCAGGGTCAAYTGGAGCAGGTCGCTCRGGGCCKTGTMCAGACRTTTTTTTCTGAAATCACTAGGTCCYCTCTGATTYTTTATTAAGAGATGATGTTCRTTTGTTTTGCTTGGAGGGGAACTCTTTCTGCCTTGCTTCCCTCACAATTGACGTCAGGCAGGTGAAAAGGAGAGGGTGTTTCCTATGGGATCTATAGCATGGATGGAAAAGAGCGGTCACAGTTGTCCTTCTAGCTCCCTGCCAATGCGGGATTGTTCTTGCAGAATGTCGTGGCCGCAGGAAGTGGCTAAGGCCATGGTTCAAAGACAACGATAAATCTAGCTCTAGGGCACCGAGCTGCAGACTAAACGCGCTGCTGGTGTGTGATACTGATCCAGTATAAACTCATTCTGCTGGTGGAAATTTGCTCAGAAAAGTACAATAGCTTAATTTTATCCCAGCAGGCTTTATACTCCATCAAATATCATCTGTCTGCACCACTCCGACGTGATGAATCGCTGCATTTTTACCTGTCCTCTGGAGCTGCCTCTAAGTTGCTATGAAAGAAGGTCCAACCTCCATTTAGTGTGTGCTGGTCGCACACACTTGCTGCTGATCCTCGTCACACTCGCTCCTTCCACCCGTCAGGAACACTGGCCTCGAATCTCCTAGACTTTTGAAAACAATACTGGAATAGTTTGCTTTTCTTTTTTTTATTGCTAGTGTGGGTTAACGGAGTTCAATGCAGCGTGCTGCAAGCCAAGCTACTGCTTTATATATATATATACACACACACACATATATATATTTGTGTGTTTTGGTGTCCCATGATGGATTATGAAGTTTCGCTGACACTTCTCCTAAAAATAGGTTTCTGACCCAAACATTCCCTCAGGTTGTCCATTGGCTTGTGCCTCATAGGCAGCTACATTTCATTTCAGTGGTGGCCACTGTAATTGAGGAAGCAACTCAGGATTCTTTGGTGTGAAAKGTGATATGTTGTGATTAAATATTGCTGTAGAGTCTCCAGCACTTTGTGGTGAAGGGGTTTAGAAAGATGGAGTGTAAAGAGGCTTCCAGGATTGCTGATATTTTGCAGAGATTAGGGATTTCTTAACAACCCTATGGTGGCAGAACGTGAGTTCCAAACGCTACGCGATAGATGTGGGCTCGGGAGAGGCGGGCTCCACTCCACCTTTGCTGTGACACCCTCTTCTTATTTGAACCCCATTATTCGCTCTGTGCTTTGATTTCAAGGTATTTTGGACTGAATAGATAAAAAGAAAGCAGGCTTAGCAGCTAGGCACGCTCTACTCTCTGCTGGTGCTCCCTGCGCTAGTACAAAGCAGCCAGAGTAGTAGCACAAGCGTTGGGCCGCTGACCCTGACTTGCCTTTAGTTGTTTATTCARTAGTCCCTATGCATCTTTTGTTTGCCTGTCACTAATGCAGTCGTTACTGTATGGCAGAAGCAGTGCCAAGTGGTATGGCCACTTTCTTCCTTCACGTGAAGCGTAGTGTTACAGCCACTATCTTCCTTCGCATGAAGGATTCAAAGCATCTGGATTTGCCCTGACCCTCTTCTTAACAAGGCAGCGGTGTCTCACTCTTGTTTTTGTCCTTAGCCAATGCTCAGTCTAAGCAGTTTACAGTCCTGGATTTGAATACTTGCAAACGTGTGGTTGCCGGAGGCAGGATAAGGAAGTGTGTTTGGAGCCTATTAGGGCAGATGTCTATTTTGACCCAAAGGGAGGTGTTGGACTTCAGGCTTTTGCCTCTAGAAGCGGATCTGAGGTGCCCAGAGGTGCTGATAAGAGACACGTGAACAACTCTAGCAAGGCTGAGCAYGCAGCTGTTTGATTATTTCTCAGTACTTATCAGAGGAAGCGTGAATCGCTCCCTAATTAGGAGCTAATGCCAACTTCTGTGAAATTTGTTGTCATTCACCTGTGAATTATCCTCCTCAAATTTAACTTGACTGCAGGAAGCCTGTTAGTGGTAACACTTTCCTCTGGGAGCTTAATTCGGATGGTAAAATGCATCTGTAGTTGCTTATTGGACAGGACTTGATGCTCTGAGCCTCAGAGGCATGGGAGGTCAGTTTGGGTAACCACTTAAATGTCTAGACAAGCCCGATCTCCTGGGCTTTTTAAAACAGAGCTACAAGTGTCTRCAACTTCCTTGCCAGAATTGGAGGTCTGCACAGTGCTAGCTAAGGCAGGAGAACTGCTGGAGGAAAAGTGGKTTTTGCCTTCTTGTAGAGCACTTCTCCTTGCAGTCCTGGCCTGGAAGACAAGCCCGAGAGACAGGCAGTTGGACTGCTGGTTCACCGCCCAGCCGATTTTGGGGGGTTATTTTCTGCTTGTTCTATTTTCATAGGTCCCACGTCTTGCTTTTCTTTTTTTTTTTTCTCCCCTCTCCAAGATCTTGGTGGGTTTATTTGTTATTGTTTGTTTGTATTTTTGTTCAGTTGCCAAGTGCAGACCCCCGTATCGTTGTTGGTGGTGGGGACACTAGCAAAAAGGTATTGTGGCTGCAAGGGCAGAAASCCAGCAGGTCCCATGGGGAGAGCGTGTGCGGTGGGCTGGCCGGTGGGGTGTCCTGTGCAGCCCATGCTCCCTCATGGGGAGCCGTTCCCACCGCCGCTGCCGCATGCCCGGAGCGGAGGAAGGAAGGGAGCGCGGGAACCTCCCCCGGGGTTACTTGCTCAGAAGCCTGCAGTGAGGTTTCCTAATTAGTCAGCACACGCTTAGCCTGCCCAAACAAGAAAGACGAGTATAATGTCCCTGCACCCAAGTCATTTAACTATTAACCCTGAAGGAGAGCGAGGAGATACTTGAAACAATGACCCATTTAATTCTGTGGAGCGTTTGAGCTCCTGTTATTTGTTGCTACCTGCGGGTCTGTTGATACCATCCTCTGCAGACTCTTAACATAAGGTGAGGCTACTATTTTTAAGTAGGGTTTTGAGATGGACTTAATGCCAGTTCATCTGACATTGGTGGGACACAGTGACTTTCTTCCTCCCTTTCTTGTCTCTGCTGACCTGGAGGTGCCCACGCAGACTGTTTGGGTTGTGACCCAAAGTGCCTGCTTGAGACCCAGGACTCTCCTTCTGGGAGGAACCTGGGTTTTTCGTGGCCCTGCATAAAGCATTGCCCAAAACACAGAAGGACTTTCCTTATTCCCACCTTATTTCAGATCCCCTGTGCACACCGGGTCCCAATCCTAGCCCAGCACCCTGTCCTCTTGCCACCTTGGTGCCCGTGGCTGCCGCTGCTTGGCATGGCCTCCTTGCCACGGTGGGCCATGGCCCGCGTGCCGGCCCGGCCGCGCCGCAGGAGAAGCGAGCTCCCTCCCGCCAGCAGCGGGAGAGGTTAATCGGCTGTGGGTGGAGGCCGGCACAGAGTGCCCATTGTACGTGCGTGCATACCAGAGCAGTAACTCCCTGGAATGCTGCACAGCCCAGCTTTTACCACCTTGTGTTTATGTTGCAGCACAGGAGCCTGTGTACACTGTGTCCCTCTCGAAGGAGATTAACAGTGTGAAATGGCAGATAACTAAGATGGCCTTTTTATTTTTTCTTTTTTTTTTYCTCTTTCYTTTCTCTGATTGGACCTGTTGGAAGAGGAAGGTAACCCTGACTTCCATCACCGTAGGCACAAGGAGAGGCAAGGTCGGTGGGTCAGTCAATTAGGTGGAGCAGCACCATGCAGCTGGGCAGCTTTAATGTGCTAATTGCGTTAGTAATTAGCAACTACCACATGGTAAACACTCTTGGGTTTAAAGCTATGTATGGGCATTAGCTAACCCACCTTTGGATGGGCTTGCATGAGGTAAGTGTTGTCCTCCTTCTGTAGGTGGTGAAAGGGGAGAGCTGCTGAGTGCAGGGTGAGKCAGTGTGGGAAGGGACGGAGGTGTGGGACACCTTGGGTCTGTTGGTTCTTCCAGATCAYCTTAAATGAGACAGGAGTGACAACAGCTCTGGGAAATGAATCTTCTCCCTATCTCCAGGAGATATGCAACTTAAGCATAAGTGTTTCTGTGCTCTTCTGCCAAGGTACTTCTAACTACCATGAGCTGCAGAAGCTACCTCTAAGGCCAGATGGTGGTTCAGGCTCCATGACAGTCCTCTTCCCTTTGCYCCTCCTGCTCAGGCTGTCAGCTTGTGCTATTTATGGGAACTCTATTTAAATTGGTGTCTTTTGGGGCCTGGGTGGAGGTCACCCAATGATTTCATGGRGCTGTAGGTTGGTTAGGACTTTCCATTACTGGCCATATGGACTAGGGTCAGACAAGTGACCCATAGCCATACTTTAGTGGAAGCACAGCTGTGTAATTAAGAAAAGGTGCTTGATATTATGTCTTTTTGGGTTTCAAGCTCACGCAAGAAGTCAGTAGTGAAGTCCTTATAGGAGAGTGTGTGTGACCTCTCTTGGTGAGTTGTRCTCTGAAGTAAAACACACTGAGAGTGCAGTTATGACTTGGTGATAGGTAACAGGATGATTTCTGTTTCTTCTTTACAGCTTATGGCTGCTAAGAATGGCCTGGGAAATCCCTGGCTATGCTCAGATCTTGTCTGTGTTTGGTCAYGGGGTGGGGTTTGGCCTTACAGCCAGGCTAGTCTAAGAGGGAGCTACTGCTGTGAGTGTAGGTCTGTACCCCAGCACCTACTCCTGGCAGGGTGTTCTCCTTTCCTTCTCCATGTGCCAGAAGCAATACTCGCCTGACCCCTCCGGGAGCTGTTGCAGGGCACTAAAGCACCATAAAAGAATCCTCCTSCTTTTCTGAGCTATTCTTCTGCCAACTTTGTACCCTGATCTGGCTTGCCGTAGGGTGGGGATTTTATACGCGAGAGTTCAGCATGTGTAAAACCACCTGAGTACTGACAAAGAGCAGCTTTCACAACACCCTACGTGTACTTCTCTACCAAATGCTTGGTATTTGGCTCAGCTTTTCTATGTCACTGGATGATGAATCTCTTTGCCTTAGAGGTCCCTTCATAGCTTCTGCTGTTAATTTTGGCCAAGGCTCTCAGAAGATACTGAATGTGAGTGTTTCTATTTTGGAGGGTTACATTGGTAATATCCCTATAGAAAGCCTAGCTGTGAAGAGGTGAGAGCACAGTCTTTACTTTTGATGGCCTGGGCCTTTGCCACCAAGGGTGGGAGTATCTCTGATGTTGAAACTGTGTTTCCTCCATTGCTATCACTACTTAGGTCCCTGCCACACAGGAGACCCAGGTGGATCCTCCCACGCTTGCAGCAGCCCAGGGGAACATCTCRGGCTCCAGACAGTGTGCGTCTGGCCCAGGGAGCCAGATGAATAATTCATCCAAAGTGGAGGCCCTGGTAGAATAGCCAGCAGCTGAGTGCTTGCATCTCTGTCCTAGGAAGCAGGGGAGATACAGGTTTGCAACTCTACTCCCTGATACATAGGGCAAAATTGTGTTTTCAGTGTTCGGATCACTGGGTTATAGTTTAACCTCRGGCAAGTAAGTCTTTGCCTCCTCTTTTTAAAAGGAGAAAAAAGAAAACTGTAGCAGGGATTGTTCTGAAATARCAAGGACGTTCACAGGTATGGAGAGCTGGTTCCCCATTCGCCTCTTGCACAAATCCAGAGTTTGAAGAGTGTGYATTTACACACCGTCTTCCACGTTTTTGCATATCCACTTTTATCAACATAGCAGTACATCTGGCTGTCATTCTTGGGTTCAGCTATTCCACAGCATCAGATCCAGCCCCGGGATGTGCGGGGCAGCATCAGGTCCTGTTTTGCTTCAGGTGTTTGAGATGTTGCAGGGGAAGCTYGAGCGTGCTCCGTTCCAGTCACTTCCACAGTCACGTTTGCTGCATACGGGGGTGCTAACTTCCTTTTTCTCCTCCTTTCTTTTGACAGTTGCAGATTTGATCTCTTCTGAGCTCCCTGCGGTGCCTGGACTACTGGGACTCTGAATCCTGCAGGCAGTTGCCATCGTACCTGCCCTTTTTCTTCTCRTCGCCTCCTGCTCTCCCCTTCCCTCCGATAGGACTCCAGTGCGCTGTGGTACTGCTATGGAACCCAGGGAGACTTTAGGCAGCTCCCGGCAAAGAGGGGGAGAGGCGGATTTTCTGCCGGCCACTGTTACCTCTGCAAAGCCCCCACCTGCCTCCAGCTGCACGGGGGAGACCATGCTGCCTGCCTCGGGTTCGGGGAAGGGGATCCCGGTGAGCGGAGAACGGATGGAGCCCGAGGAAGAGGATGAGTTGGGTTCCGGCAGAGATGTGGATTCCACTTCCAACGCGGACAGCGAGAAATGGGTGGCGGGAGATGGCCTGGAAGAGCAGGAGTTTTCCATCAAGGAGGCTAATTTCACGGAGGGAAGCTTAAAACTAAAAATCCAGACTACCAAGAGAGCCAAGAAGCCCCCAAAGAACTTGGAGAACTATATTTGTCCTCCTGAGATCAAAATCACCATCAAGCAGTCTGGGGAGCAGAAGCTCTCTAGAGCTGGGAAAAATAGCAAAGCAGCTAAAGAGGAGGACAGAGCACACTCCAGGAAGAAGGTAAGGTCCACCCCTTTCTCAGACTCCTACCCATGCAGATCTCTTCTGTAGCAGTTGACAGCCAGTGCTGTTGGCCCTTCCCACCACCTCCTTGCTGTGTCCCACCCATGGGAAGGCAGTCTGCCCTATAGGGCAGAATTTTGCCCTGGTGGTTAAATACTGTTGTTTTGCCCAAGGRTATTCAGAAGCAATCAGCCTTGTTAATCAAACCAGGCCAGGGTGATGGGACTCTTGGTTCGTTTGGGAGTCTYTGTGCTGCTGTTCCCCTAGGAAGAGTGTAGATCAGCTGAAGAGTTGATGTGCTTGGGCATGGGCTTTTAAGCCTCTGCAGCTYCTGAAAGCTGGAAAAGCTGGAATTAAACCTGCTCAAAGCAGCATGTGTCCGAGAGGTGACTTTAGCACAACTTACAAAGCTCTGCTTGGCTATGAGGAAGCTAACACAGGGTAGGGATCCTCTAGCATTCCTGTGTGCACTGAAGAGATGATCTTGAACTATCCTTCATATTAACCAGTTCAGAAGGGATCAAAAGTTCAGCTAGGCCTCTTCCATTTTGTGTGTAACTGAGATTTAAGATTAATCATTACATCAGTGAAAAATGAAGGAACCTCCTTCTTGACTGCTTTGTGTCTGAGCCTTTTGGCAGTGAGAGCTTTTTTGGCTACATCTTAAAATACAGGTATGTGCACAGAGAACAATTGAATCCACTCCTGTATTCCAGGCTAACGGCTCTATTATTCTTGATTACAGCATTGTGCTAGCAGCACTGTAGTTATGCCTGAGAAAATACTTGCATTATAAGTCTCATTTTCTTCCCGGTGCTTATCATTTTTTTGAAATATGCTTTTGGTGAGAAATTTTTTTGATACTTTGAGTTTAAAAAAAATAAAAATTCTTTCTGATTCCTCCAAGGAGAAGAAGTAGAAGAATCCTTTCTTCAATAACGTTTTTGTTTTCCAGAGGTGCCCTTGTTGTCTCCTTAGTTTAATTTTCAGTAATGTATGTGGTTTTCTCAGAAGTTTAGCTAAATGTTCTGAGCAGCACAGGGGGAAAAGTGGCTGGGTAGGGGGGAAATCCTTGTGACTAAGTGCGTTATTTTGGGTGTTAAGGTGTTTTCTGTCCTGAGCCTTGGACAAGGGAGCCTTGCTCACATTGAGATTTTTCTCACAGTACTTCACCTCTGTAGAGGTTTCACAACTACTTTGGTTAGGAATCCACCGTTGATGAAAGGGACATGAGTATCTCCAAAACATCGACAGCTTCGTGGACAAATTCTTCTAGGATTTAACCCCAATAATTTGGAGCTCAGGGCTACTTTAGCCTTTCTGTTCTTACAGCTTTGATTTCTCTCACAATGTAGGGGTTCTCCACTGCCCATACATGTGATGGGTGCTCAAACCTGCTTTCAGCATGAGSAAGCTCATTGCCAAGGGTGCAGTCTCATCCACAAACTGATTTAAACCAAAAATCTGTTAACAGCTCTAAATCATAATGCTGAAGCAGGCTTTTTCCCACCCGCTCCAGGCAGAGCTGGGGCGATGAGCCTTACTCGCTTTGTGACGTCTTTGCTAAAAGCTAACTTTGGAAAAAAATAATTTTTTTTTTCTCCCCCCCTTTTACTTGGACTCCTTGTGAATGGCACTGTGTGTGAAAGATGCCTCTTTAGCATAGCAAAGAGGCCCTGGAGGCTTCACGCAGGAGTATAGTACGACTTTTTGTGCATTGAACAAGAGGTGAGGTTGTCATAGCATTAAAGTCTCCTTTCCACTCTCCTTTCCTCCCCGAGTAGCTCCAGAGACCTGGAGCAGCTAACTCTTGTGTAAGACCGTGCTTGATGACAACAAGGGTGTTGCGAGCAATCCTTGCATGACCGTGCAGCGAGGAAAACACCTTGCTACCCAATACCTGCCCTGGGTGGACTGGGGGGAGTGGGGATGCTTAGAAATCAGAGCTCTCGGTTCCACTTGTCATCTTGTCAGACGGGTATGCAGGAATGGACACACCTTCCATGTAGCTGTCCAAAGAGAAGGTTAAATAAACAAAGCTAGCTGTGAGGAAGCTCACGGGGGGTGTTTCTTGCAGTGTGGTGGCACTCTGGGTGAGATTGCGGTTGCGCCAAGATAAGGAGTTTCAAAGCGGTGGCTCCTGATGTGGCCACATGCAGCGTGTGTTTGCAGAGCGCGCCGGCTCTGAGCTCTTCGGGGCTGCATGGGCCTGACCCCACCATAAAAAGCTGCAGGTGGATCCTCCGAGCAGATGGGGAGAGGCCGTCCCAGTGCTGGGATTAGCATAAGGCCAACGGCTGCCGCGTGGCAGCTGCCTGCCGGGGCCGGGCCAGCCCGCGGAGGGACCTGGGGCTTTGCGGTGCTGTGACCTTGAGGGCTTTGAAACCCAGAGACCTGTGCTGTCCTCCCCAGGGAGCAGCAGACACAGGTGCTGCTGCCGCATCTCCTGCGTGGCTGCACYGTGGGTTGTCCCATCTGGCCTAAGCTGTGAGCATCTCCTATCAGTCCTTGGTAGAAGACACTGGGAGAAGCGGATCAGACATAGGTGGGAGAGAGGCTCCGGCAGTCAAAGCACTTGACTCCTTTAGTGGCTGACATGAGTGTCTCGTGGCAGTTGCAGAGGTTTTTGCCAAGAGAGGGTTAGGAGGAAGCAACAAGTTGAAACTTGACTTGAGCTGGTGCTGTCTGGCCCATCTGTGGGTTTTCCTGCGAGTGAGAGAGCAGCGTGTGCATAGATTTTATTTATTCTTTTTTGCATTTACTTGCAGAAGTGTCCAGAGATGCARTAGGGTAAGACAGCTGCATTGAAATCATTGTGGCATTTTTTTGTATTTTGGTGACGCTTGCTTCTCCAGAGTGGGACTGTTCGATTGCTCATTGTTTTAATCAGCACAAACTGCAGAAAAGCAGCTACTAGGAGGAACAGCAGCAGTGGGCAAAGACATCAGCGGGCCAGATACTTAGTTGGCTGGATGCCCCTGTCCTCTGTGGACTTCTGCCAGGAGAGTTTGGCCCAATATATGCATTTCCCTTGGGCATGAGCGTGGTGTCATTTAAGTTTATGCCTAGCTGAAGTGAGCAGGGTTGTGTTGCATGGGCCAGTCTGGATGGATGGATGGAGGGCTGGGCATAACCGGAGCTGGGACCACCATGCTCCTCTTTCCAGCTGGTGGGTCTGGCTGTCTCACACCTCATGGAGAAGCACCTGGGTCTCGTCTCTTCCCCTTAAGGAGGAGCTAACTCTGTTAGGACTTGGAAAAAAGGCAGGTGTTTGTTGTATCATAATTTAATCCCCGTCTATAGTAGTCCCCAGCACTCTGACGTGCTGCTGCAACGTTCCTGCAGGAGCTTCAGCGTGGAGGGCAAGTAATGAAAACGTAGAAGCAGGTGAAGTAGCAGCAGCAAGGRCTGGGGACACCAGCCCTGTACAAAGGGGCTGTGGGCTGGGAGTGCAGGGCTTGTCCTTGGCTGCTTAGGGAGGAAGGAGATGCGCTGGTTCCTTAGCTTTCTCCTGCTCTGCTAAGTGGCCCAGCACCTGCTTTCCTGCACCGTGGTCGGTGATGGGTGTGATTAGAGCAGAGCTTTGCAGCGCCCTGTGCYGCTCACGTGCCGAGGCCTGTTTTACTTTATTTAGGCTTTTTTCCCCCTCTTTGATTCCAGCTGCTACACTATATTAAAAAGTAGTAAGCATGCATTAAATACTTTCCTCCTGTTGCTATTCCTTGTGAGCAATTGCCCTGGGGATGCCTGGCAATGGGGAGGGCAGGGGGGAGGCAGTCTCACAGGGTGCGGTTGCCTCCTTCCCCCCTGGTGAGGAAGGTGAGGGGCTGAGAGAGCACCTGGATTGCAAAGCTCAGGTCTGCTGCCTTCAGTGCTTGGCACTGGACCAGGAGCTCTTGGTTTTTGGTCAGGGCCTTGCCAAGTTTTATATCAGCTTTCTCCCCACTGCTCCCTCTTTAAAATAAGACCGAAGGCGATTTCCTCCTCCTTGTCTTTTTTCATGGATCTGCTGGCACAATGAATCCCAGTGCACTGGGTCTGTGCGGGTGCTCATGTGGTGACTCGAAGGCAGAGGTCTTGGGGAGGGTTTTGCTTGAGCTTCAACAGTCTCACKCCTRGGGATGGACTGGCTCAACCATTGCTGCTGCTCAGCCCCAGAYGGCTTGTTTAGTTACTTAAATTAYTTGCTTTAAAAAGGTAGGTTGCCCRGGGGACCAGGTCCTGGCYTCATGCTGCAGTGCTYTCCCACCTGCAGTGGGGTCTCCTCCAGCCTTGGGCACTTTGGGAGCTCCTCTTCCTTTAGACCAGGGCAAATGTGCTGTTGGCTTTGAAGGGCATTAAAATCACGGCACCAAATGCAGAGGAGCAATCTGTTCTGGGCCCATCCTGCAGTGCTTAACAAGCCCCAGATGAGTGGTGTGAAATTATTTATTTATTTTCAGTTTCCCCTCAGCCTTCGTTTGCTGCCCTCTCTGTTTTCCTGTGTCTGCAAATACTTCATTTCTTTTCCCACCTTTTTTTAAAACATTCTGACAAAGTTTCTTTGGCGCTTCCATYATTTGCATAATTTACTGCTTCAGGGGATGTAAACTCCCTTTTTTTGGTAATTATTATTGCACGCTCTTCTTGAGCACTTGGGATGGCTGAGCATGTTTTATTGCTGCAAGATGAGCAGCAGCAAGTCGGTTGGAAGTAAAACTTCCCTGGGTGCAGTCAGAGGAAGCGCTGTGCTTGGACACTATATTTTTTTAAATTGCTGCATGATTTTTGATTTCCTCTTGATTCCTGCAGGTATATCCCGTTTGTGTGCAGGAAGCTGTCCTAGTGCCTTTTCCCTGGAAAGGCTGTTCCCTTCCTTCCTTTCTGCTGCTTAGATGCAGAGGAAACTCACTGCTTGAGTCCCCCCCTCTTTCTGCCTCCCTCTTTGAGGGCTCTCGTGTTCCCATGCTTTTCCCCTTGGATCCCTCCTCCTTCCACAGGATCATAAACGCTTTTCCCCTGTGTGTCTCCTCCTTTGCAGCGCTGACTGCTCATTGTGCCTTCCTCCTGGTTCTCGTGTGCATCCTCCTCTTGTGCAGATTGCCCACGCACCCRTGCCCATTGGTGCGCATGAGCATCACATTGCTCATCGGGTGTGCTCGTCTCCCTTGTGAAGGACATTCCTACTTGAGCTCTTCCTAATTGCATCCTGAGCACCACTCAGAGCTGGGCTTGCTCCCTKGGCTGTGTGGGGACAGCAAGGAGAAGCTGTTAGTGATTTTTTTTCAAGGGATGATGGCAAAGCCTGGAGCCCCCCAAGCCTTTTTGGCTCAGGCCTATTTCTGTGCTGCTTTGGATCCCCCAAACTGTGTGTGAGGCTGCCCACAGGTACCAGAGGCTCGTGGTAGCAGCGGGAGGCGAAGGGGAGTGTTGAGGACCTCAGCCTGGGTRTGGGGTTGGGGCAAACCCATGGAAGTGCCAGCACAGCTGGGGAGATTCCTGCTGCCTGCGTGAAGGTGAGGCTGGGCTGTGAGCAGCTGAAAGTCCAATTTGGAACAGCRTGAGCAGGCATGAGGCTCCTGGCACAATCTCTCTATCCAAGCATATTGGTGCAAAGTTACRCGAATTCAGCTCTTTGATATTTATTCCATCTTCTCTCCTGGCTACTTTTTTTTTTCATTATTCTTTCTCCTTTTTCCCCACTGTGTTGTTGAAGATGCAAATGAAAGGGCTGYAGTTTGGTGCTCTACCACCAGCATCAATAGCATTCTCCTTAGTTTAGGTCTTAGGAAACCCATTTCATTGAGTTGAAAAGCATGTTGGCCCAGGTTCATCTCAATACTTGGAGTGGATTAGCCAAGACACCTGGACAAGGGAACTGGGTGCCGCCTGGGCTCCCTGTGTTGTCACCCATCAAGCCCCTCTTGGAGATGGGTCAACCTGCACCATGCAGGAGGGTTGAATCCYGAGCTTTTTAGTCTTATTTTTCCTTCATCAAAGCTGCTGCTTGTTGGAGCACTGTATCCTTTTCCATCTCTGTGCGCTGCTTAGAGCTAGTTGATCCCTATTTTTCACTGTCTCTCCTCCTGTTGAATTKGTGACGTTTTTCTACATGTAACCATGTATTTTTTTAAAGGGGAAGGAGCCTGGGAGTGGAGGGACAGACTGGGGAAACCTGAGCAGGCTTTTGGTGCCAAATGAGGAAGAGTTGCCGTATTTCATTAGCYGCTGCGTGACCTGGGCCGGGAGCCTGCCCAGAGCAAGAGCTGGTTTTGTTTTCTGGCGGGTCCCTCCCATGGCCCGGCTCCGATGGACCTCTGTGCTGTTTCCCTGTTCCCCAGCAGACCTCGTGCCCTGCTTCTCCTTCCAAAGCATGGCTAAGTGTCCCGTACGCTGCTCGATCCGGTGTTGCTGGGACCCTGCGTGCCTTTGGAGGGGAAGGTAACCTGGATGAGCAGAGTTAGGACCTCGTGATGCTGACCTAGCAAGGGTTGCCCCAGTGGGACCGTGTCAAATGCAACAGCGAGGAGGGTGTTGGGTGGCAGGGAAGGGGTGGATGCTGCTCCCAGGCAACTTCTTAAGGGCTTGGCCAAGTTGGCACACGCTGGCCGTGTTTCGAAAGCGCTCTGTCCTCCAAGGTTAGTGGGGCCTCCTGTTGCAAACCTCCACCCTTGTTGTGTCTTTCTCTCTTGCATGCATGGGGAGCTGGTCCCTCATGTGTGTGTCCATGTTCCTCCTGCCTCTCTTCAACGCAGCGCTTTTCCAACTCTGCTTATGGGCATGCATGACCAGAGAGCTGCTGATTTACCTCCAGCTTTTTTAAAAAAAATTCCTTTCAGCCTTTTTTACACACTTGCATGCCCAGCTATTCCTCCTTGGGTCAAGTCTAGTCCTTTCCAGGCTTCCTTCTCAAACTGCATTCTACTGGCAAATAAGCTCACATGTACTCTGCTGTAGTACCCCCAGGTGATGGACTGGTCTMAGGTTCATGGTCTAGAAGGGTTTCACGCACTACTGTCAGCCCARCGTGTTACCTTCACTTGTTGCCTGCCAAATGTTGTCTAAAAAGAGAGGTTTTTATACATAYGTAACTTATTTTTTGATGAACATTGGAATCTGTGAAGATTGGTTTCTGATGGCTTTCTCTTGTGTGGCTTACCTGCTGTTTATGGATATATGAACTTGCTGACTCAGAGAGCTTCTCTTAAGGTTTTTCTTCTGGCCAGCTAATAATTTTAAGAGCTCTTTCAGGGATATAATACTGGAAAGATTTAGGTTCCTTTGTCAAAGTTGATTGAAATTGGCCAAAATATTCAAACATTGAGGAGAAGGTCAGGCAGGCAGAGAGCCTTGCTGTGTATTCACATATGCAYGCATGCGCATCCAGAGTGTGGTCACATTAGCCTTGTTTCCTTAGGAAACCAGTCTAAAAATATCTAGAGTAAACAARCTTTGTTTTGTTTTTTAACGTTAAGACTCTTTCTACTCTTGAAACTTGAAGTGATTCTGTTTGAGACGTGACTCTCAAGGACAAGTCCCACTTGCTGTGTTTTCCTAAGAGCATTTTTTCCCTCTGTTTCTTGCTGTGACCTCTACCGTGAATTAAACCAGTGGTGCTTGGCTCCTTCATTTCAGGACATGAAGCTCTATTTCTATAGCATGATTATATTTGGACTCAGAGCTGCAGTGGGTTGATATTAGGACAGGGCTTCTCAAGCTGTGGTGCACGCGGCGTTAGCAGGACACAACTTGCTTCAAAATRGGATATTCAGCCTGGAAAAAAACTGCAGTTGTTTTGAGTGGCATAAAGTAAGACTGAAATGCTTTTTTGGGTTGTTTCTTTCCTTTCCCAGAACTATGGGCTAAGGGGTAAAAGGGACAGCGGAAGGTCTAAGATGTCTTAATGCAGAAATGATGCTTCAGATGTGGTCTGGACTCATGCCAGGGAGAGTGTTGCTGAGGACGAGGACATGGTCATTCAAGATGAACGGTTGACTGCAACTGTGTTTTTTTTTTTTGCAGAGCTGAGTATGTCCCTATCATGTTCTTTTTACACTGATACCTACGGTAGCCAGCCCTGTATGAAAGCACCAGAAGAGTTTGCTCTTCTGCAAGGCGCTCACAAGTTCAGTAGGAAAAAAAATCAAAAGGAAAGAGAAATGATATTGTTTCTCAGTGCAGCATGGGAAGTAGAGTAATGAGCTTAAGTGACTTGTTCAAAGAATCTGCCATAAAGCAGAGSTAACACTTGGGCCTTTTTCATTGCAGTATGGTTGCCTAGCCATAGCACAATCGATCCTCACATCCATACAGGGACTGTCTTCCCTGTATGTGTCACAGTTTGGTTGGAGGCTGCACAGCAGAATCAGCTTGGGGAGATTTCCCCCATGCTCCCATTGTGAGCCCTGGCAGCTTGATCTTCTCTGTCCTGTGGATGCTGTGCATGTACATGCAGTTGTCTGAACATTGCGATGGAGGACTGACAAGATCAGGTCACAAGTAACTTTCATGACAACTACAGGTCAGAAATATGTCCRTGCATGGAAAAAAAAATAAAGAAAAAAGGGAAAAATGTCAATGCTAGAAGCAGTAGACCAGGAATACTCCAGTATTTGAGAAAATAGCTGCTTTTTTAGAAAGGGCAGTGGTGATCTGTTCATCAAATGATATGTGCATTGCTTTTCTGGATACTAGACTTCTGCTTGACATTGATGGATTTATTTCAAAGTTTGTGGCTGGCTGCATCTTTGGCAGCTTGACAATAAGGTTTATTTCAAATAAGAGTTAGGACTTGATACAGAAATCTGGAGATTAGGCTTTTGGGCTTGTGTTATGATCAGACTTGATGCTCTTAAAAGTCCACTTTGGTTTCTAAATGCTAAAATGTGGTAAGAGCCAAATCAGGCGTACTTATTGCAGGAACCATTATCTTCTCATCGGTTTCCCATGGCTTTCTCTCTCACCTGGGTGGCAAGGTTTGTCGAGAGAGATGGTATCTCCTATTGACATCGGTGTTACGGCAACTCCACCGCTATAAACCTGGGTGGCTCATTGAGGAATTCCAGCGCTTAATAGCACTGTAGCTGTTGTGTGAGCCACGCTCAATCCGCCTGGCTGCAAGATGAGGATCAGCCTGGAGGGCTTTGGAGTGTAATCTTCCCTTGCCCAACACTCCGGYTGGAATGTGGTGGCACCAGCAGCAGCACCAGAGGCTGCGGCAGCCCTGCTGCACTTGTTGCCTGCCCTGCTTTTGGGCGAGGAGAGGTTTGAAGGGGGGACTTCTGCCTAGGGTGCCACCCATCCCGCTCTTGCTTCACCCGCAGGTTAGTGTCACTCCCTTCCAACCACGGGCGCATGCTCCTGGCCAGGAGGTGGCTCTTCTGTAATTGCCCTTGGCAAGATGTCTGAGAAAGAAACAGAGGAAATTGCTTCTTTGCACCTTCAAAGCAGAGCTTACGCTGTCATTTCTGAAATGCCTTTTTTTCTTTTTTTTTTTGACAATCTTCCTGTCTCTTTCCCCCCTCCTTCAGTCTGTGCTGTGTTGTGCTAGGCTGGCAAGCTAAACTCTTCTGCCTGGTTTCCAAGTGGGTGATTTGTTGAAAGCTTACTTCTAAGGTGAAGAAAAACGGAACTGAAGCAGATATCTTCCTGCTGGGGAGCAGCACTAAGAGAGGCTTCATCAACCCTCCACAAAGCCCTTCCACTATAGGGACAGCCCTGAAGCCAGTGTCTCCCTTAATACATACTAGCAGAGAGCTTGGAGGCACTTGTTTTCATTGCATCTTCTAAAGGAGCCCATGGTATGGAATGCATTACATGGTTTATTTCTTTCTTATAACCCTTATATGTGTAAGTTAGATGGGGATAATTAACGTCTTTCTTGCTTTGCTGATACCGTCCTGCAATCGACAGGACAGGGCTCAGCTGAGCCGCTGGTGAACTCCTCCTGCAGACAGTCTGTCACTTTCCATGGGATACTTTTCTTCAATAATTTATGCAATCATTAGGATGAATTCCCTCCAGCCCATTTCTTTCCTAATTCCTTTGTGTTACTTGTAATTATGTTCCTCATTTGAAGGAGGGGTGTGGGGGGAAAAGCCTATTTTCTTCTGTGGCTACAACAAACTGATTGCAAGAGGGATTTTAAGAGCTTGATGGGAGGCCTTCATCTGCCCATAGGTGCTTTGTTCTTGGGYGTGGGCAAAAGCAGCTATTAGTTATTTACTTATGGACAGCAATTGCTAAGGTACTTCCTGGGACTGGGAATTTCTGAAATGTGGGGCAACTCTGTGGAAGGGCAACATTTATTTTATTTCTTTTACGAAACAATCATCCTTGAATTGCAAGGTGAGACTTGGATATTTGGACCACAGAGCCTTTAGACCTGCTTGGAGCATCCTTGAAGATAATGGGAGTTTGGTTCTCAATGCCGAGGAGTGCAAGGAAGAGGTTTGAAGGAGGAGTGGGGGGGCCTCTTTGGGATAGGCAGCCAGATCCCTACCCTGAAGCATGTGAGGGCTAGATAGTGACCTGACAGTGACTTTGGCTCCCTGCATTTGCAAGGGTTCATATTACTGCTGTATACTTAAGGCTTTGGTAAAGTGCACTGGTGTCAGGTTATAGAACAGTGTTATTCAATAAATGCAGGAGGAAGAAAAAAGGTGTCTCTGCATTAATAATAATTAAAAAGAAGCTCAAGGAATTAGGGCAGATACTAATTACTGTCTAAATAAGCCTTTTACTCCTTACATGGTGAATTTGCCTGCTGAACTTCTCTTCCACCTGCTATCGTTGGCCTGTGAGCTTGGCGCGCTGCACTGAAAGGATGGGATGGAAGTCTGGGGAAACCTGGTCATTTAGCTCCCTGTCTCTCTGAATTCGCATGTGTGTTGTGTATTAGTGTGGGCCTGTGGTGTGCAGCAGCTGCATGCTGGAGATAGAAGTTGACTCAGTCCATCTCGGCCACATGGTTTAATGGGCCTCTGTGAAATCCCCRGGTCAGAGGCCATCCACCATGCCCATCTTTGTCACGTCTTGGTGATGTGTATCCTGGCAGGTTTTTCTTTTTGTTCCCTCCCCAGTATGGAAAGAACCATCTGCCGCGTTGGCTTTCAGAAGAATTTTGAAAAATACCAATTTCCCTTTGTTCCAAATGGTRGTGGTGATGGTGGGAGGGGGCAGAAGGGGGATGGAAAGCCTGACCTAAAATCAAGCCAGTATTTGCAGGGGTTTTAGAATAGCTCRTATTGTGTTTCCTACTCCCCAAGGAAGGGTTGTCCTCTTTCTTCTTTTCTCTTTGATTCGATTCCCTGCCACTCTGTGAGCAAGTCAGAAGCTGCAGCTGCTGCTGTCAGCTGGGGCAGGGAGTCCCCTTGTTTAAAACCCATGTGTTAATCCCTGTTTAGGAAAAGTAGAAATGTTTAATGTCCCCTCTGCAGCCCCCTTYGCGTTCTGTTTGCCTGCCTGGAGTTCTCAACACTGGATTTGGGTTGTGTCTGCAGTTCAGGCTCTTCCATAAAATACAACCACCTTAAACCAAATAGCTGGTCGTCACGCATGAATCATGTGCTTGGTTAMGTTACAGAGACAGTTTGAGACTCAGACTGGGGAAGAAGAAAGGGCCAGTGACAGAAGCAGGGGGAACATGGACAGAAAACAAGTAGAAAATGGATTCTGCCAAGTCAGATGTGAAGTTCTAGGCAGTTGTAGCCCCAAAATGACCTTGTTGGGGGATCGGTTGGTAGGATGATGCTCCATGAATTAACAGACCCAAAGACTGGGCAAAGAGACCAAACATGGCTGACTTTCAAGTGTCAGGAAGGAGTTAGGAAAGACACAAAGTGTGTTATGAAGTCTGAGAAAAAATGATGGTTTCCAAGTAAGGAGAACCATCCCATGAAGCTGCAGACAATCAGAAACACTTGCTAGCCATGGCTGGGTGGTTTCCAGCTCTTGCTCAYGAGCTAAAGCAGCCCCTGTGCCTTTGAAGAAGCACCCAGGGCCACCTCGAAGGGAAGAAAGAGGAATGGGGTGAGGAAAAAAAAGTGAAGTTGGTTTCTTCCTTTCTCAGTGTTGTGAGGTGCCCACTGCCACCTCTAGCCATCGTGTTTGTCTCTCCAAACAACTGAAATGTGACCGTATGCTGACCACAGTATTGATTTCTTGGGCGTTTCTGCTGTTTGCATGCTTTTTTGTTTGCTCTGCTTAACTGGGCAAAATGTAGGAGAATTGTTGTTTTCTCTAGCTAATGTATCTTGCTTTATGTGCGCTAATGCATTACCTTTGGATTCGAGGTCATGGTTCGTGCTATGTTGCCTCCTAGGCCCCTTTAACCACCYCCCTCCTTTTTAATGGGAATAGAAAATAAAATAAGTTGCAAACACTTTTTTTTCTGTATCTTTTTAGAATAGGTAATATGTAMTCTTAAGTTTCTTAAGACTAATCTAAGTGGAAAGTGCCAGTTCTGGGATWGATGGTCTTTCCTATTAAAAAGCTTGTGTTTCTGCTGTGTGAAAGTTGTAGAAAAATGCACATGGGATAGACAGGGTTTTAATTTTTTTTTCAAGGTAGAGAATAGTGTAGTGGTGTGAAAGAATGAATTAGTTATGGCAAATCTTATTAGTGTCCATTGTAAGCAGAGAAGCGGAGGCATATGGGAGCACTTGCAGAATTATTCCTTGTTTATTCAGCTTCCTAACCGAAGCAAATTTTTTTGCATAGTGTCATTTATTTGGCAACTGGAGGGGTGTGGAAGGTGTGTGCGTATATGTAGCGTAAAGATGGGGGGGTGGGGGAAGCGCAGTATTGGTATTCCATTAAAACTGATGCTCAGTGCTTTGTTTGTCAGGTTTTGGCAAGGCTTTTTGCTTTGAAAACCATTCAGAGAGGATCGGAGCAGATGGTGGGGAGATCCTGTTTGTGTTATTTTTGGACATTCCCATTGAAAGTCTCAGATTGTTGTCCTTCCCCCTCCCCCCTCCCCCCAATCCTGTCTGTTTTTCTTTCTTCCTTCCTTACCCCTCGTCTCTCAAAGTCTTTTTTCCTTTAAAGAAATGCATATATTATTAATAATACAAAATTGCATAAAAGCAGAACACACATCTGAATGACCAAACTGTGGATATTTTATTTCTGTCAGCCTATATCTGGAAAAACATTGCAAAGGAGAATGCTTCCTGCTGCCTTTTGTAGCTGGACTGGGTAGAGGTGGGTAGCAGAACTACTGCTTTGGGAGCATTCAGCTCAATAGTAGCATTTTGCCCTAGCTGGTMGGGCTTAGGAAATGAGCTGAGATTAAGGTCTGATAAAACGGCTTTAGTGACTTGTGCAATGTGTGTTTGTCGCCTCTGTTCCTCTTAAGCACTTCTGGTAGAAACAGACTACTGTAGATAGACTGGAAAAGTGGGCTTTACCTTGGTTCTTCCTAGTGGTCTTCCCATGTCACTGGTGAGATTCATTGGCCCTAAATGGTCAGGAAAGCTCTTGCTCTGCTCTCTTCTGCCCAACTCCTCCTGCGAARAGAGAACTTGGTTGCTTTGCATTCCTGCCATGAGCACGTCTCCCAAGCAGTAATTGAGCTTAATATAACAGTGCTGGAAATGCATGGGGAAGTCTTCAGTACCTTTGTATAGGCAATAGAGTAAAAACTGAACTCGGTCCAATCAGTTACAGCTCTTGGCTAGCTGAGGTCTATTGGTGGTGAATGTGCATGCACAAGGCAAATGAGAGGTCTTGGCCAGAATCAGTAGCCAAAAGTTCAGGTGATTCACCCTGAACTCATCCCGATGATTAAATCTCTTGGAGTAAGTGGGACATCTTGAGGAAACAAGCTTTCTCATGCTTGCACTCTCAGTGGTTGCTCCCAGCTGGGAGCAGATATTTAAATCTTCAAATCTGTCCATCCGCTGATAGTTGAAACATGGCAATGTGCTCTACRAGAAGGTCAAGCTTTGGCCGTGGAACTATAAAAAATATCAGTGAGTGAACTTAGCAGCCTTCAGCTGAACTATCCTGACCCTTGAAGAAAGTTTGGTTCAGGCTTTATCTGAGTTCAAGGCAATGATTCCTGCTGGTTGTTAAGCTTGAACCTGTGTAACTGCATCCTCTATTATTATTATTATTATTATTAACCAGTGCACTGAGGCAACCTAGTTCAGAAACACTGAAAACATGCCTTCTTCTTGCTGCTACATTTTGCTAGACAGTCAGCCTCCTCTTTGCAGGATTTCTGGGATTTTGCTCTGCAAAATTGACTCTTTTAGGTCCACATTTCTCCCATGTTCAGCCTGGGCACCTGGTGCTCTCTGCCTGCTACAGACTTTCTGCCACGAGGATGGATAGGGCTGTCTTTGCCTCGTGCTCTTCCTCGCTCCAAGACCTCCTGGCGATGAGATGGGAGCTTTCCCTGGCCTGGYGTGCCAAGGAGTGAGCCAAGTACAAAACGCAAACCCAGCCTACTATTTATGTAGTTACTTGAACGTGATTTAACAGAAATAATGCGTGTGGTGGCCTGGTTGGAGTGGGGAGGGGAAGGGCTTCTCCCTAATGAGCTGGGAGACAGGTGACAAATTACATGCAAAAGGCAGATAACAGACAGCAAACAGTCTGCACCGGAGGTGGCAAAACGCTGATGTTCTCTGTTAGAGCGTCCATGTGATGGGAGGTCTGTCGGCTTCCCATGCAACAGGAGGATGGTGAAGGCCCTAGGGCCTGACCTGGTGGAGTGGAGGATGCAAGGCCCGTGTTTCAGGGCCTTTTGGTGCTGTTGCTGTGCAGGTTTGGGTGACTGATGGTCTGAGTGTTTGTTTTTTCACCATGTGGTCTGCTGAGCTGCTCAGCAGGATGGTGGATTGGGCAGGAGAGCAAAGGCTCTGGAGGTGCTTAGGTACCTTGAGGTGCTGCAGCCCTCCCAGAGGAGACTTGAGGGAAAGGAGGCCTTTTTCCTCTCTTCCTRCCCTCCAAATCTTATTTTTCTGCCACTTTCTCCTAAATGTGGGAGCACAAGTGCCCCTTGACAGTTTGTCAAGCCAATCAGTGTCTCCTAAGATGACAAATATCTGCCCCTTCCACCTCCAAATATTGCAGTCTTGGTGTCTGYTGTACTGTTTTTCCATCCCCCTTTTGTCCTTCCCTCCCTTGTAAGGACCTTCTGTTGTGGGGCTGTGGTTGAAAAACCAGGAAGGGAAAAGGCCCATGGATTAGGGCAGGGAAGGCYGCAGATTAAACACGCGGGGTCCACAGTGTGTGAAGGGCCATGATTGAAATATCTGCCCTAGGCTGACAGGCAGTGAAATGGAGGCAGACAAGTGGCAAATTCCTGTCCCCTGCCCTAACTGAGGAAGCACTTTGAGCCATGCTAGTTCGGCCTGTGAGAAGAGGGAGGGCCCATCCCTACTGAGATCAGGGAATTAATGGAGCAGTCCGGTTGGAAAAGCATACTGGCTAAACCTGCTCCCCAAAACGTTCTGCTTGTGCTGATAGAAATCCCTGGAACCTGGTATTTACAGATGGCTCAGCCATTTGGTCCCCCTCTCAAACTGACATCTGCATCTTTCAAAGGAGACTTGTACCAACTATGAGAGATGTAGAACCACTTAGGAAATGGTCTTCATCAAAGACCTSCTCTGGGCATGCCATCCCTTGCTCGGGATGTAGATGAGCCTGTTGCAGGGCACAGTACGGATGAGATCTACCTGCGTGACGGTAAAACGTGGCAACTGCCCAACCCTTGGGTACATCCATTTGTCAACTAGACTGTATTTAGCAGCATTTTGAGTCGGAATAGCAAGGTGGACTTTAGTAACCACCTGCCTGAAGCCTGAAATGGTTTCAGGCAGGGAGAAAGAGAGTGGAAGGCTCACATATGCGGTAGGCAACAGAGATGAAGCCAGACGGGCAATATTTGGTCTGTCTGACGCCTTGCAGATGAGTCTCCCGGGCTCCTGGTTGCTTGCCCTCTGACGTGGGAGGCTTCAGTAGCCCTGGGGAGGTTCTAGCCAAGTGGGGGCCTGGTGTGAGCAAAAGTGGCCTTTGACTGGCTGTCCATATACCGGCGTCCTCCAGCAAGAGGAGATTTAATCGTTCCTATCCCCCTTTGCCCTCTCCTCCTCCAAATGCTCCTGCTAAACCTGCTAATGTCCTGAGAATGTTTCAATTAACCTGATTTCCTCCTTCCTTGGAAATCTGTGGTTGGTTAAGGAGCCTAAGAGAGGCAAAAGAAAGATGTGCAAAGAATCAGCTCCCTGAGCCAAAAAGCAACCCAAGGGTCAGCAGAGTATACATTTGCTTCTATATACTGAAGCCATAAAACTCTGAGATGGAGTTATAAAATGTATTTTTTGGAGAATGCCATAGCTGCCAGTACATGCTGCAATGTAGTAGAGTTTTGGCAGGGCTGTATCCTATTTATGACCAGCAAATTGTGTTGCATTTGGACCCTCAAAGGCCTTTGCTGCTTGAAGATGCTCAAGAGCATTTTTACAGTCAGTACAGGCTTGGTAAAATCATCAGTGTTCATTGACAAGTCCAAAAATTGTGGCTGATATTAAACAAAGAGGTAGAGCTTGCCTTATTTTATGCAGCATCTTCAGATGTAGCATGCTGAGATGTGTCAGGATTGCCTCTTACTAGTTGGGCCTTAGAGCTGGATGCTGGAAAGGTTATGGGGGGATATTCCTGCTGCAGGGACAAGGCAAGAGCCTGTTCTTTTCTAGTTGCACTGCAGGTACTGCAAGCTTGGACTTGGTTTCTAAAGTGCTTTAGTTCTGGCAGGAACAGACAGTGAGTTTACCAATGTACAGTGGAGAAACTGAGGCACGGAGGCATTCGAATGCCTCCTGCTGTGTTACACTCTGTATCAGCAAGAGCGAAAGTGAAGTCCAGCCCCTTCAGCCACCAGACCGTCCTCCTGCCATGAAATCACATGTCCCTAGTGACCTTCCCGTACCCTGCTCCGTGGCCGCTCGGCTTGCCCRAGTGAGAACAAAGTGATGCTTGTTTGCCCCGTCCAAAGAGCTCAGTCAAGCAGGTGATTGTCTTGCCTCCTTTTTCAGCCCCGAAACAAAGTGTTGAAAGTGTTGTCCTGCGATGTAAGACATCCTGTATATTCCCCCCGGGGGTTGAGTTTTGTTTTGGCAAAACTCTCCTTTTCGAGTGCGAAGCGCCCTGAAAGAAGGGGAGATCAGATTCCCAGGATGGAGGGAGTAATTCCCGAAATGGCAAAGTTAGGGAGATAATGGAGCATGATTTCTCTGTGTTCTTCACGGGCTGGTCTTAATAACTCTGGTTGCATTCACTAAAGAGCTGATCCTTCATTTGCAACCCTGCCAGCAACAACAGAGAGAGAGGAAGAGAAGTCAATCAAAATCATTAAAAAAAGGAGGAAAAAAAAAAMCCCTTCATTGTTTATTTGGGCAGAGGATGCCAAGAGGCGAGCAGATTGGAGACTGATCCAAGGCAGTATCCTGCAGCAGAGTCCCTGGTTTCCCATAATAAACTCCTGGTCCTCTGAAATGGAGCTCCCCGAAGTTTGCAGCTTCCTTGCTCAGCAAGGGTATGGGGTTTGTGGTGTTTAATCAAGTGTGCAGCCAAATGTGCTGCCTCCTATTTGCATGAAGGTGTGGGGATTAAATCCAGCGGGCCTTGGGCCTCTAAACCCAGGCGTATCTCCAAGGAATTTGAAACTCAAGTTACCATTAAAATGAAAATATCCAACCATTTAAACTTCCTCCAGTTTCATTGCCCTCGCTGCAAATTGGGAATATGTTAACAAAGGCCAACATCTGGGAGAAAGGAGGCAGCCTCCCAAGACGACACTGCATTTTGAGCTCCAAACTGGTATCTGCAGTGTTTCATTTTGTTTGGTCTGCGTTGGTTTCTAGTCAAAACGAGATAAATGCAGAAGATTTGGAGTCAGCGATGCTTTCAATTTCTGTTTGAGTCTTGAAGCCCCAAAAATGAAAGAGGGGGGAAGGGAGGCAGGAAACACAAACTGAAACCGAAAAGGAGACCTGAAGAGACCTGAAAGAAGTGGAAACTCTGAGTTAACTGAGGTGCCTTCAGCTGTAGCAATTTAACTAAGGCTGGAGTGGAAGATCGTACTGCTTTCTTCAAGAAGAGAAGAGCTTCCCTGGGGAGTGCTGAGCCTGGCCATCGCAAAGGTCTTTGTTTCTAAAATACTGTCTGCAAGTGCTAGTTTTTTATTAGGGCTTTCTGTGGGGGGGAGGCAAGATGCTTTGGAAAGTCACTTTTGAGGGGAAACCGAGGCCCAGAGCCATAACTTGAGTTGCAAAACGTTGCTCATGCACAAGGTCCAAAAAAGGTGGAATTTCACGACTTCCAAATTCAGTCTTTTTTCCTCTGGGCCATGATATTTCTGCAGGTATCCAGAGTGCTTTGCACAGTGCCCCACAGTTTTGGGCTGAGAAGATGCACTTTCTGATGTGGAGTTTAGAGACTTGTCTGACATACAAATTAACTTTGGTGTTGCTGTTTGGCTGCATGTGGTTTCTGGTGGACTGGTTCTCAGCAGTTCGGCTCTCAGGAAGAGGTTAAAAGAGCATCCTGGCAGCCCTGCGACACGAGGTTTCAATAAAGAGGTGGCCAAAACCAAGCGTGAGGAAATGTCTTGTTTGGGTGTTTGTAGTCTGACTCAGCAGCCTGGACCTTGATTTTTATCGTTCCAAAGGAATGGGTGGGAGGAGGAGGATGCGATAACAGTTAAAAGCCATGTAATTTCTGGCACATGAGACTGGAAGTTATAATAGTATTTTGCAGTAAAGACTATTGATGTTGTGATACTCCTAATTYGGTCACCGATACTGTTTCTGTAGTGCTTTGCAGCCAGAATAGTGTGCTGCTTTTGTAGAGCACACCTTACTTGGAGTAGTGTAGAAAATACAGAGAGGCTTAATCCTGCCTTCAGGATTCAGGACTCTGCTCTTTGCAAAGCATAGGTGCAAGCAAACTCCTGGAGTGCAGAGGAGATGAGGAAGTGACATGGTGGGGACTGAAGATAGATTGAAGTTAGTTAGTGGGGCAGGATCTCGCCCAGACKTTAAGTGAAAGACAAAAATAAAACACTCAAATCTGGGGGTATTTTTCAGTCTTTGGATATGCACAAAAAATGCTCTGACATCCCTGATGCTGTGGTGGGACTCCCTTACCAGCCTGTCATTCCACCCGTTGGCAGTATGAACATGTTTCCCCTCTTGCCAATGCAATGAGGCAGGATGCAGCACTGGGGAAGCTCTTCTTTGAAGGCTGAAGTTAAAGTCCTCTGCTCTTGATGGGAGGAAGCTGATGGGAATGCCACTGCCAGTGATATTGTAGCTACTGCAAGAGTTCCTGCCTGAAGTTGTGATCCRCATCTCGGTGCTGAGTCTGTTTGTTCAGTATTTGGATGGCTTAGCTATTGATGAGCCTAGGTTCTCTTGGCGTAAATAAAGAMGTTGTGGTTGAGCACCTGGTGTTTGCTGGGTTATGTATGATCCTGAAGCTGTATGGTTTGAAGAACTTCTTTCAGGCCCCAGGAGAAAGATTGGCCTTGATAAAAAAGATGCTTAACAAAAAGATTTCCTCTGAATTGGAGGGAGGAAAAGAGGCATGAAGAGTTAAAGTGGATTTGCAAATACAAAAAACAAAAGCAAGTCAAGATCCCCCAAACTTCTCAATATCAGACTTCTCAATGTGGTCCTTTGATGACAGTTTTTGCTTAGTCCTCTATGCTGATTCAGTGTACTTTGGATCTCAGTGTAGGAAGTAGGAATGTGAAATGTTGTATTGCTGGAGCGACTTGAGTGTTTACAAACTCTGGGTGTGAAAGATGGACCTTCTGCTCTTTGGTTTACTGTGGACGTGAGTTGTGAGAGTGGGCAAGATGCATGGTCTCTCYGGGCTTTCAGTGTCAGCTATAAAGTGGGGAGCATCCCTGTTTCCCTTCACAAACTGAGGTGGCTATTTTTGTGGGATACTGAGAGCTTAGGGGCCTTAATGTGTTTAGGAGTCAGCCTGGACATCCTTAGGTCAGGGTTGGTCACTCCTAATCCCTATACCTCCAGATAAAACAAGCACAAACCAGCCAACCAAACCCAAATTCCTCCCTCATACTCATTTCATTTTTCCTGTCTGYGCTGACTCCTCCCTTCCCATTGACTTTATTTCAGTTTATTGTTAACAAACTGATTGGGGAATTTTGATTTAATGCTGTAGTGGATAGGTAATACTCCACACCRTTCCCCTTTCTTTCCGCCCTGTTTCCGTAGTGTGATGTAATATGAATTTTGGCAAGTTCCCTTACGTKTGAAAGAAAACCCAAACGAAGGAATCAGATTGATTGTTGGGTTTGTATGATTTTATGCTCACTGGAATGTCTTCCTATTGTAGTAACATAAAATGTAAAGATTGAGGAACTTGACCCAGCAGGTGACAGCTCTTGGGAATACAAATGTTCACTTGTAGGAAGAAACCTCTGCTGCAGCYGTGCTGTGGAAGCAATTAGGTAGAGGATAATGGATGGGCCGCAGTAAGATATGAGGGAATCATTCCATGGAGGTGCTCAGTGGTGAGATCATAAACCACAAGAGCAGAGCTTGGATCGGTTTCTGATGCCAGCAGAAAGCCGTGGTGGAATCCATCTCCTYGCACGACTGCAGACTGCCAAAAGACTTTTCTCTAGCTGTTGCTCTTGTAGTTGTTGCTGTTGTTGCTGGTTTTAACTAATCAGTTCCCAAAGCTGGAATCCCTGCTGGGGACTGACTGCAGCAGTGTTTAAAGTTAGTAATGATGCYGTGCTTCAGTTATAGAAAGCAGATCTTCCTAGTTCCACTGTTACTACTGATGGAGTATTTTTCATTCACAAAGATTTCCTTCCTTTCCAAAGGCTCCAAGTGGGCTCCTTGGATGAGGAAAGAGTGGTTCTATATCAGTAGGAGCTATAAGCCCAAATGCTTGAAGAATCAATTCAGGCTTTGTTTTGGAGCATCTGTTACCATGTTTTTGCATGTTGCACATGCACACAAGCTTGTAAGAAARCTGTAGGGAAGTGGGGAGCTTATGGCAAGTAGAGCTCTTTGGTTGCAGGCTGCAAGCAAAGAAATGGTAATGGGTGAAAACCTTCACCCAGCTTGACTGTCATCTGCCCCTGTAAAACATAACCGAGAAAGGCAAGGTGCCATCTTCAAGGGGTAATAGACTATCTCTTTGCCTTCTCCTCTATGTTTGTTGTTGACATATTGGAGATTTGGGTAGAGAATCACAGCTAAAGGAAGGGCTCTTATTTTAATGGTAGRTGCAACAGTACCTTCCTTCCTTCTCACTAACCCTTCTCCAAGGGGGAAATCCCACCTGGAACTTCTCTGCACACATGCTGCCTCTGGAAGAGTAGGGTCTGTCCCCAGAGGGGCTTCCTCTCCATGATTTCATGGTGACTCAGCAGTGTCTGCCTTGGATGAGCYGGTGGAGGTCTCTCCATACATATCTCAGACATGGGATTTTGTGCACCCTCAAGTTACACCACCCTTTGCAGACAGGTACAAGATGAATTCCTCTCCCTTTTCTTGTAGGTATATACGTCCATATTGTGTAAATGGACTGGAATATAGTTATATTCCCTATCACTGTATATACCAACCTTTTTATACATATATAGTGTTTCATTGCCTATTTTTTCTTAATCTGAGAAAGCAGTAAATTTTTAGCTCAAATGACACATTTAACCCTTCTCCAAGTGCAGTTTTCTCACCCTCTTTTCATTCTGCTGAAGAAGCAACTTGGTAGTAGTTCTTTTCTACAAATTACTTTTCAGGTTACTCTGTTCTTAAAACCTAGAGGTTTTTGTCTCGCCTTGAAATACAAACAAAAGTTGTGTTATTCTCGCAGCTCTCTTCTCCAACTTCTGTCCCCTGACACAAATCTCTAGTGACGGAGGGCTGTGTAACCAGCTCTCCYGAGTTTATTTGGCTTTTCCCCTCCTGCCTTCTCCTTTGACAGGGTCAGGCGGTGCCTGACAAACTCGAGCAGCTTGTGTGGACGAAAACAGAGGTGGATCTGCAGACCTCGTGCACCTCCAGACGCTTCTCTTGTGGTTGGTCTGCTTGCAATGCYGTGGGAGAAATAAGGTGACATGGAGAGCAAAGTGGCCGACTTGCAGTTGGGTCCCTGTGCTCTGCTGTGGCTGCTGGGTCTTCTCYGGCCCCTTGCAGCATGTGAGGATCCCCTCTCTGCCCCGGGGAGCTCCGTGCTGGAGCGCTGCCCCTCCGTGCCAGGGGAGCAGCACATGAGCTGATCTATCTGAACAGGTTAAATAAACAGGACTGTGTTTGGGTTAATTGTCACCGGTTCTGCTGCTCTCCATTACTGATCTATCTGGGAGCCCAGCCAAGGAGCAGATGCGAGAGACAGCATCATCACCTCCCTCCTTGTCCTCATTGTGTCTGGCTTTATCCTTCTTCTCCTCCTTCTTCCCCCCACTTTTTTAATTTGGTGGTTTTTTTTTTTTTTTT
>PTEX01000148.1:538441-602442 GCA_003342815.1 Eudromia elegans | reverse complement strand
TGGCAGCGAGAGGAACAGACAACAAGTGAGCCATGGCATATGGGCAGCCTGTTTAATTTCGGCTCCTGTTGGGAAGTCGCTTGCAGAGAGATAAGTTACAAAAGCAGAAGAGCAGGAGGTGCACGTGCTTGCGGGACGGAGGGCAGGGGCGACCCTTCCTGGGGGAAACCAGATGCAGTTTGCCCTGGCCGGTCACTGGAAGCCCCATCGGTGCAAAGCCCCTTCCCTAAAGCGGAACCGTTGCCGCGAGGACCGYGCGGCCGAGGGAGTACGGGGGCACCGAAAGCCTGGCCGCATTCCTGACACAAAGCACTAAATTAGCTGGTTCCGTGGCAGTTTGTGTAGGAAGTCTTGTCAGCTGCAGAAGGGAGGAAAGATGGAGATGTCTGTCCCCAGACGAGGAGGAGGACGTGTCTCCGATTTCCATCTCGCTTGCCCTCCCCCAGCCGTGCTCCAGCCCTAYGTGCTGTCCTGACGGAGGTGGGGTCCTGAGCCCAGCTTAGGGGCTGCCCCTYAGGCTTTCCAGCCATGCTTATGTTTGTGCAAGCTTGCATACGTGTGCATGCGTCTGCATGTGGGTACGTGTGGTGCTGCATACACCCTAGTGTGTGCCACACCACCCTCTGCTTTGGAGGGGAAGAACTTGCCTCTTTATGGGGCTTTGCCACAAAACTAGATAAAAAGTAGACGTGCAACCAAGTAAAAGACAACCTTGTAATAATGCGTCTTAAAACTACTCCCTTTCTTCTTTCCATCTCTTTTCCCCATGCATTTTCTCTCTCTCTCTCGTTTTTGCTTTTCAGTTTCAAACCACTAGCTGTGAAGTTCTTGCTGTTGAGTTTGGTTATGAATTTTGGAGATGTGAGATGAAAATGGGTCTTGCCTTGAGTGTGGCTTGGTGATTTAGGGACAAAGAGGCAATTGTGCTAAATTTTATGTGTATATATGTAATATATACTATATGTATAATTAATACAAATGCATATATGTATTTATAAGTGAGAATCCCTGGTTTCATTTCCATGAACTGGGACTCTGGAAGACAGTGGAGAGTTACAGTCAGTTTCTTGTATTTTTCACAAATATATTAAGGTTTCATCAAAATAATGTTGAAATGCAGCTTTCAAAAATGCCAAAGCCATTTAGGAACTTTAGAAACTATCGTCCTGTTGGCTGTCAGTGCTATTTCAGGCTCCTTGAGGCTGCRTCTCTGGAAACTCTTCTCCTTCACTCGTGAGGTGCTTTTAAAAATCTCCCATTTTGGCATGAAACCTCCCTTTTTTTTTTTTTCCCTTCCCCTGCTCTTTGATGGGAAATGAGCACCCGGTGTGAATCTGAATGTGACGGGTTGCGTAAATCTGGTCCCTTGCCCACGTCGGGCCATTCAGAGGGCGCTGTCAATATTGTCAGCGTCTCAACCCGCATCGTGGCGCTTGGGCTCGGGGCGCCCGTGGATGCCATTCAGCTGAGCGCTCCGTGCCCGCACTTGGCAGGGTGGGAACACGCTACAAACCAATTAGCTCTGGAAATCTCGAGCCCTGTTGGCAGCATCTCCAAGGTCTTCGGCTGCAGTTGTGCTCCGCGCCTGCACAAAGAACTTCTTATACGGTGTTAATTCTGCAGAGAAGTTTTTATTCACCAGAGAGTCTGGGGAGAAAATGATTATGCATCAAGCGACTTGGTGGAGCAGAATTTTAACTTCCGACTCAGACATTCCTTCGCTGATTAGTTACAACATGAAATAGAAACACAAGCCTGTGATTTATTGGTGAAATATTTAAGATAGATTGTTAAATTATTCAAGCGGCAGAGTTCAAAGCGTGCAAGCAAGTGGAGAAAGAAAAAAGAGAGTCATCCAAATAAGGTCTCTGTTTTCCAAATTTCAAAAACTTACATTTGGAATTGCTGGATATGTAAAACAAATGTAGCTATTGCAGCGAGCAGAAAAATGTCACTTAAAATGAAAGATCTTGGCGTTACTGTTCTACCAACAGACTTAACCTTGAATTAGAGGAGCAGAAGAGAATGTCCATGGTCTCTAAGGGGACCTCAGTTGCAGCAGTAGTAGTGTAGACTTGGTGAAGAAGAGAGTGGATAAAGCAGAAGGACTTTGTGGAAGGCTTGATACTAAATCCCCAATTTTTAACAACAAAAGTGTGTTGCAATGGCTAGGTCTTAGGGAAGGCTTGTTGTTGTTTTCTGTCTCTGTGCACCTAAGTGTCTCCAAACCTGAGCGACTGCCGCTTCCTACAGCTCTGTCTTTTCTAAGATCAAGAGGACACTTTAAAAGCCAAGTTGATTGGATTTTGACACGTTGTCAATTAAAACTCCCGGGAAAGGTGCATCAAAATCTCTAGACTGCTTTGAAAACTTCAGCCCTTTCTCTTCATAAGAAAATCAAGGTTTTTCTCAGGTCTGACCTCCTAAAGCTAACAGCGTGTCTTGCGCAGGGTAGCCGAGCAGAAGAAAACGTGCAAGGTCTGACTCTTTCAGAGATGTGGCAGCTGAAAAGAAAATAATTAGGAGCGACAAATCCAAACAGCACTTTTTGGAAATGGTATTTATCCTTTTTGTGCGCGCCGTCTACTCCTACACCTGCCTTCAAAGGGAAGCTGATAAAGAGGATTTGCTTGGCCTTTTTGTGGCTGTGGCCACATGCTTGGGAGGGAGGAAAGGGTCCCATTTGCATGTGGTGCAAGGCAGATGCTGCAGGGGGAAATTACCCCAGACGGTGCCGTCCTCCCCCCGGAGCGGGCAGCTCCTCGGACGTCGGCAGGGAACGGGGACCGCGTAGATGCAAAACATCTTTCTGCTCAGAAAGACCTCGTCTGTGTGGTGTTTTTAATGCTTTTTGGGGCCGCGCGGGCCCGTGTTTGCGCCGCTGCTGCCGCCCGAGTGGGAAAAAGCAGCCTTTGAGGTTCACACAGGAGGAATTTGTGGCGCGGACAAGGGCGCGGAGCAGAGGGGCACAGCCCGAGCGCGCCGCGCGCGCACACAGGCGCGCCGGCCCCTCTGCATAATGTGTGCAAAGCGCTGCCCTCTAATGAATGCAACCTCGGGCGGCTGGGATGCAGCGGGCCAGACCTCGCCATTAATAAACTGGGAGCATTCTTCTCCTTTTGAGTCCCTTTCAATGGCAGCCTGGCGGTTTGATCTCCCTTGAATGCTGTTCCCCCTCATTTGGGGCTCCAATTCTGAGAAGATTTGGCGCATTGTTTGAGGTCGCAGGATGTCGGATTGATTTCGAAGCTTTTGTATTGACTCGGGGCTCCTGAATGAAGCTGTCATGTGTGTCTGCGGTTGGCTAGCGGGCTGTCCGGCTGCAAGCTGTGCCTCCCTTTGTTGTTTCGGCCTCATTGAGCTGAGGGAAGAGGCTCATTTCAGGGTGATTTACCACCACCCAAACACCAGCTGTCTGTTGTACTGCTGCTTGCCTCCACCTTGGATTCAGCGCGCGTTTCCCGGTGCTTCCCCCCCTCTTTCCAGCTCTCCCGCTCTCCCAAGCCATTCTGGAGGCACCAAGGCAGCAGTTTGCCAAGACCTGTGGAGCGTCTTGCCTGGGTAGCAGCACAATGTCAGCATGGGATACACTGCTCTTCTCAACTCCTCTCCTGTTTTTTAGGGTTCTCTGCTAGAGCACCATGTACTTATCTTCTCCCTGGTGAAAGCCTGTGGATCTAGGGGGGRAAAAAATCCGTTTGTGGTGCTTATATAGGTGTGAGGAGCTGTTTTGGGGAAGGACCACAATGTACCGCTCAGCTCCACGAAGCTCCTCAAGGAAAGCGCTCCTCTGCGAAGCGGAAAGATGCTTCAGCAGATGAAATGCTATTAAAAACCTTGGAAAGTCCATGCTGGAGGCTTGGCACTTTGAAGGGTTTCTTGTGAGACACAGGGCAAATCAGTCAGCCATTGGCCATTCCAGGTTTTCATCTGGTGGTGCGGAATATTAGCAGGATACTGCAAGATGGGAGGGATGGAGATAGATCAAACACCTCCCGTAGCCAAAGGAGGGGGAGCAGCACCTGCTAATTTAAAGGAGCGGCTGCGCGAAGCCGGAGGGGGATGTTGGCTGCTGCCACAGTTGCACTCTTGGCAGGATTCGCAGCTTTGTGTCTGAGAGGTCCTTGGCGCTGTGTGAAACCTGGAGGTGCAAGAGAAGTCTTGTGCCAGGTGCTTGGGGAGGAGACCGTTCCCCAAAGCTTTTGGTGAGCGCCGTTGGCCCAGGCCCCTCTCTGCATCGGGCATTCCCAGCCCATGGAGGTGACCTCTCGAGCGGAGCCCGGGTGAGGGCACCGCGCTGGAAGACGTGTCTGTGGCCCCTGCAGGGCCGCCCCGTGCAGCATGGTGTGCGGGGGCCGGCGTGCTCGTCCCCAGCGCCGCTGGTGTGAAGCGAGCTGTGATCGACCTGCGCCCGGCTCTGCTTTGATGCTCTTTGGGGGTATCTCGACTGTGGGGCCAGGCTGTTAAAGTTGGCGGTGGATCCACGCCCGTCACCCGTGAAGCTGAGGTGATTAAGCCTGTTTTATTATTATTTTTCTGCTAACTTTGGCCTGCTGCTGGAGCCCCTGGTGCAGTGGTGGCCCGTGAGGAGGAGCAGGATGCTGCAGTGCTTCCCCTTGGCAGTGCTTGAAGCACTGGGGGAGCGACCCGCGTGTGCTTTGCTCTGATATGCAATAGCTGAGCCTTCTCACTTGCCCTTTTGGGAAGAGGGGTTGGTGAGCAGGGCAGGAGCAGCAGAAGGCTAAGTGAGCTCCTGCATTGCTCCTAGCTGCATGCAGAGTGCCATCCCCAAGCAAGGGGCACGCGAGCGTTTGGGAGCGATGTGTTTGTGAGCTTGCATGAGCACAGCTCCGAACTGTAAACCCCCCCAGCCCTGTTGTTAATGGACTGTGAGAACGATGCTCCCTGAGTAAAGACCGAATATCCGTAACTCCTCACGACTCACTGCGGAGTTCCCTTCTGCCCTGACATCTCTGGAGCACGTGGCCGGGTCGGGGACGGAGGGATGTGATGGGAAGCGATGACCTCGAYGTGATGGCCCCAGCGAGGTGTTTCACGTGTCCCGACCAACTCCTTGGGCACCAGCAACTGTAAAACAACACACAAACAAACAGCCTCGATGCGGGTGACCCTTAGCAATGCAGAGGGCCACGTTTTGGTGCCATTGCACACGCGTGTTTAACCGTGACACGTGTTGTGTGCCGCGCACCTTCCCCGTATCTCCTTCCTGACTGCAGCCTCCAACCAGAAGCCCCTTTCTGTATCCCCACTGAACTGCCTGGTGCACGCGAGGAAACCCTGCAATGACAAGGCCTCCATCTGCTCTTAGACGGAGCTGTGACTGCCTCCAAATGTTGTCCATATGSTTTTTTTTTTTCTTCTTTCTTTCTTTTGCTTTTCTTTCCCCTTTCAACTTAGCTGCCTCTTGGTAGACACCTAGGCCCAATTTAGGCAGTTCTTCACAAAGGGACTTTTGCTCAAGGTAGGCGAAGGTAGCAGCACATGTTGAGAGAAGGGGATATGCAGTCTGAGAATAAGATGGGATTATTCATTGAGTGCTTTGTTTTCATTTGYTTTTTTAGGGAACAGAAATATCCTYTCTGGAAATACTTTCTTATACTGTCAAGGGAAAAGGAAACTATCAAGGTTTGGGTTCGGATTCCCCTTCTGCTCTTCATTTTCCAAGTGATTATGACCAGCATCTTGTAATTTTTCTTTGTTACACAAAGCCAGTAATACTTTCCTCCTCTCTGTGAGAACATTGCCTTTTTTTGCCATGAGCTTWGCTTGCTTGGGAGTCTATCCAAGAAATGAAAAGTTGGAGAAGGGTCTAAAAATGGGAATTCTTCCTCAGTTTGTGGGGTAAAAAAGGCTGGAGCATCTTTTCCCACAGGGTGACTTTGCAGTAGATACTGGGACAAGTTGACTACCAGGAGGTCGTGATTGGATCCAACTGCCTAAATGCAGGTATATGTTGCCCCTATAGACTCCCTGAGATATCCTGCCCATCTAGAACCCATCAGGACCTCTGCAGATCTCCTTTAGGTCCTCCTGGCTCAGACTTACCATATCTCAGATAACCCAGGATGTCTAAAAGGGTTTCTTAGGTCAGTGGATCTCTTCCTGTGCCTTAGTTTCCCAATTCTAAAGTAAAATTTTAATGCAATTGCTCTACTTGTTACTTTAATGGTTTTAGAATTTAAGATATTACACATTGAATCACTAAGGCATTGTAGTAAGGGGGCAAAAGAGCAAAATATTTTCAGTAAGTAGGAGCCCCAAGTAGAGGCTGCCAGTTTTAAGCAGTCCCCTGAAAACATTGTATTTTATAGTGTGTGTGATCAGGCCTGAGCATTGGAGTGCTTTGGCTACGTATGGGATCAGGGCACAGTCTTTTCAGCGGGAGCAGGASGAATTTATTTTGCATATTACCTGGCCTCGCTGGAGCTTTGGAGATGTTGGGGGTCACAAAATGAGAGACCCCAGCACACCTGGCGGCTTGCAGACTCCCAAGGTGATCCCAAGTTTATCTTCCTGTTTGTAATTCCTGCCACCGAGGGTCATCTCTCTGCTATGGCCTGACATTGAAGAATGGCTGCAATTCCTTTTAATCGTGCCCTTTCCCTTCCTCATCATTTAGGGCAGAGTGTTTCCACTTTGCTAAACTCATTAACTGCTCTAATGTTGTAGTCTCCTTTTCCATATAAATCCATCCAGCTGAAATCTCGCTGCTCTACAAAGCTGCACACGAATAGATTCCCCTTCTGTTGCCCAGCAAATGCTGAAAGTGTTTATTTTTCAAATGGAGGCTGCAGATGTCTGAAAAAAAATKATGTCTTTGTGTGACTCTGAAGGAGAACACGTAAATATGATGGGTTTATGAGGACTTGATTAGCCACATCACCATCTGAGCTCAAGGAGCTTTTGAGCAAATCTAGAATCCAAGCTCCTTTCTACCACAGGGATTTATGAAGATGTCCAATTTCATAAGCTCCAATTATCCCTTGTTGAAGAAGCAAAGTGATCCAAAAGATCCTCAGAACTGATTCAGATTCATGAGGCATCAGGCTACATGGATTCTGCTCGGTCAACCCCATGGAGTGTCAGTGAAAAGCAGTTTAGTGAGCTCACGTTATTTCTCAAACTGTTGGCTATGACTGGRGGGAGTGCAAGAGGACTCCGTTTCCTTTGAAATAAATCTCCACAGCATCTTAATGGTGATGTTGGCTCTGCTCGAGCAGACTGTAGTGTTTGATGAACGTAGGCTCTTGAAGTCATAGCAAAGATTAGCCAGCGGTTACATGGACCAGTTTCCCAAACATGTCAGAGTCACAGCTGTGGATCTGTATTTGGCTGAACCTAGTTAATTGTGAAGCATTAGCTTGGCTATTGTGCACATTAATGCTGGCATATGAGGATTTGTTTCAAGTTACTTGAGCTTGGTCACAGCACTCCCCAGCTGTGATGGACACTGTGGTGGATATTGGGTTGTGCTGGTTCCTTTTCAGCTTGGCTTGYGCCTATTCCCTGCATTTATTTCTGCACACCTTGCTTTCCTGCTGCCCTTCTCCTAGTCTTCCTGGCCCCCCGATGCTGCTGCTGGTCTTTGGGGATGACTTGGCCGCACACAAGCTGCTTCTCTGGAGCAGGGCATCTCCCAGCAGTGCAGGATGAGTCTCCCCTTCTTCACCCGCAAGCTGTCGTAAATGAAAAAACATMGTGGACTTTGATGGTTCAGACTGTGATGATGTTTTTCTTGAATTATCTYTTGTAGGGAAAAGTCATTGGAGATGCAAAACTGCTCATGAGTTGTGGTTGCAGAAAAGGGAAAAATGCTCCGGTAAAAGACTCAGATCAGGTCAGTCAATATGTACCTTAAGTAGTGGAAATAACAGAATGTGTTAACGTTTGGTTCATTTGAATTGTGCTGTTGTATATCTGAGTTCCTGGACACAAATGGAGTCTTTGGCATGTCTGACAGAGATACTGCATTAATGCTTTTAAATTTGTTATTCGTAGAAAAACCCTCAAGCGAGATGAAGGATTCATTGCACTAGGAGCTGTTAATGCCCTGGCCTGACTTTTATTCCCATCTGGTTTATTTATTCATGAATTCTGTTTCCTAATAATAATCCACTCTGGGCAATGTCACTCTTAAAGATTATTGAGCTTCATTGCTGGCTAAATGCATGCAACCTTTGGTCTCGTGCTGTAGCTGTCTGGGTGTGTGACGGTTACAGAGAAATGCACCATTTGTTACATGCTTTTGTTCTAAAGTGACACCACCAAAAAGAACATTCTCTGTTGAGGTCGCTAATTATAACCACATTAAAAACTTGCTCRCAAACAGAAAACTGATGGTTTCAATATTAATTGCTCAGAAGGAACGGTAGCTTCTTCTAAAATTGGTCAATTTGGCATCGCTGTAGAGTTTTGCTGGTAGAGTTGAGCGATTGCCTGTGCTCAGACCGAGAGCCATCCAGAGATCTGCTCCCCTGGCTTTGGAGCTAAGTGAAGATGGAGCAAAATTCGTACTGAAGATGGAGCGAAATTTGATTTGGATGGGCACATTTTATAAATATTGGGTCATTCACTATGAAACGTGCTGGTGTGAAGCAGTTGATTTCAAATGTCAAATCACTGGCTGACTGTTCTCCGATGCAGCTGGTGACCAACCCATCAGAGCAGGTATAGCCCTCAAGCAGATTCAAGSGGGGTCCACAAAGCTCCAGGAACTCCAGATACTTTAGTGATTGAGGAGAAGGGCTGAATTCTTGGAAGGAGAAATATTTTTTGTTTTGTTTTGTTTTTAGCATTTATGTTCACAAGACCTAATTAATCCTAATGCTTCTGAACCTCGCTTTGTTATGATCTAAGAAGATCTGAGTGACTTTGTGCAAATGGATCTATTTGTTCTGCTGTGGGGTCTGTTGTGAGGAATTCTAGTCACAGTTATAAACACTTGGAAGGACTGAGTCCCCTAATTCTTTTTCAAAATTGATATATTTAAAATAACCAGTTTATTTATTGCCATGAGGCATACAACCTGTTCACCACTGAGACATGGATTCATGTTGCTTTTCTTTAAAGAATAGCTTTCTGTTGTGTCAAATGCAGTCTTAATTTTCTCACCTTGAGCTTCTAATGCATCAGGAGAAAACTCTTAAAAAAGGAAAAACAAAGAAACAAACAAAACCCCCAAACTAAMACTGTTACCCATTGTACACTTCTGTATTTTTACGTACACTATTTGAATTGTCCCTGATATACAGCAAGGTAGAGCATGGTCAGACCCTGTATAGTGGAAATTAATAACAAAACGGGAACAGTTGGATTGGAGAGAGGTTTTATCAAAAGCTGCATGTGGGACCTAACACTCATTGATGACAATGCTTTAATTGCAGAGCAGGCAGCAGTTTGGGGAGGAAAAAAATCCCATTCTGTTTAATATTTTCTGGGACCAAGATAAATTATTTCTTTGCRTTCACTTGCTTTCTGAAATCTAATTTTTGGTATCTGGTGACGTGTGGATGCTCTAAGTATTTGGGTTTTTTTTTTGCTGATTCAACCTAAACTATAATGCAAAGTGCTGGRTCCGGCGGCTATAAAGAGTGTTTATGGTGCCTGTGATGGGCTCCTGTCAGTACTTCAGGGGACAGGAYGTAGACGGAGAGGAAGTCAGGGCAGCAGGGTGGGTGGTGAGTGGAGCATCTGCCTGTGAATGCAGGACCTCAGCGCAGCTTATAAATTATCCCCTGGGCCTTGTAGGTAAACACAGACTTCTATGGTGACATGGGCTGGGAAAGGCAAACACTCGCCCGTGATTGTAGCCTATAATCCTTCAGAACACTAATTGCCAGAAAAGCAAGGAAGCATTATTTTAGGAGCAGCTTGTTTCACTTTGTGAAGGGGAAGAAGAGCGTGCTGGATTTAATTCTGTTTGCTAAGGTCTTTTTCCTTCCCCCCGGCCCATTCTTGTTTTAAAGATTTACCTTCATTATTGCTGTGCAGCATTTTCTTTCTTTTTTTTTTTTTTTAAATCCTGTTTTGTGTTTTCCTGGGGTGAAAATGTAAGTTTACTTTGTTGTCATTTTCTTCAATGCGGTTATAAACAGATGTGTGTTCTTACATCATGGACTGTTGCAAGGTTTAGGACTAACCATCAGTGAAAGACGTTAGCTTGCAAAGATTTGACTTTCTTTTCCCCTGTAACTTTTCAAATGAATTCAGAACCTTGCCAGAAGTCAGAATTACGCTACGTCCTCGGTTAAACCACGTCACGATTCCGCAGCCGAGGGCTTCACGTTTAGGCGTTTCTCCAGCGTGCCGTTGCAGAAGGCGCTGTGCCCTCCACCCGCGATGCCTTCCCCTGCATGGGCAGCCAGTGGCTCCTCTCCCCCTGGGTGTTTTCCRTGGTGCAGTCACCAGTGAATAATTCCCAGCCCTCTTGCTGTCCGGATTAGATGTCCCAGAGGGCTTACGTGGGGTTGGGATTTCACAACAATCCCAAGTAGCCCCAACTTCACCTCGGATCCTGCCCAGAGTAGGAGAGGATCCGCACGTGTGTGTCAAAGGACTTCCCAACTCTTGACAGATCAATCCCTGCAAGCCGAGATGAAAGGTGAAGTGCTGCAATAGAAAGCGGACAGGATCCCTAACCCCCGTCCTTCGTCTTCCTCTCTGCTGTGGATAGTCTTGAGGAAGCTTTGCCGGATGACCAARAGGAGGCCCAAAAAGTGGCCACCTCCTGGCAGCAGCACGAAGCCCCTGCACTGCAAACGTCCTGCTGTAATTGTAAGGTTCATCTGTGCCCTTCAGAGCGGTGATTRGTTTCCCCGTAATTTATGCCTCCCCATAAATTGCCATGCGCTTGCTTATTATTTGCAGCCCCTTCTTGCACAGGGGTGGCACTCGGGGACGCGGATTTCCTCGTGCAAGGTGCTATATTAACATCAGGCTGGGAGGACGCTGCCYGGGGAGCGATTTCAGCTGTGTCTGGTGCTTTCTGCACAAGGCAAAATGTCATTTGAAAGTAAGAGAAGAATGTGTGGGATGGTAAATAATGCCTGTACTGGAGATGTGGGTAAGGTTGAGACCTAGGAGTAGCAAAGAGCTCCACRTCCTCAACAGATGAGGCTCTGCCTGCCCAGGCTTTAGCTCTATTTGTTTTTCCCCTGCTTCTCCCCAAAGGTAGGCAGCTCCTCAGTGTTTTAAGTGCTCTTTTCCTTTGCTATATTGTTATTTTTTTTTCTTTTTGCTTAGCTTTTCTGACGGCTTGTGTCAGCTCAAGTGTTACTGAGAGCTCCGGTCCYGCTGTCCTTGCGCGTGTTTGTTTTTGGTTTTAATATGATAAATGTGTGCCTCCTCTGGAAACGGTATCCACGCTGCAAAGTAATTATTTAGTGAATGGTGGATCCAGTTCATGTGGGCAAGGATCAGATTAATCATTATTAATCATGACCCCTCCGACAGTAACTTCATCCCTTGCCTAAGTGCGGCTCTTWATTAAGAAGTAATAGCTATTAGGGACTGGTAGGGCCACTGCTCCCGTTACACCATCAGAGTGCTCAGGACTTCTGGCAGGAGATGGAGGAACTTGGTTCAAAATTAAAAATAGACACACATGGTGTCCACGTTCCACAAATGAAGTAGGCAGCTTCCCTTGTGGGCTTCCTCGGCCTCATCTCATGTCCTCCTTTCCCCTGAAGCCTCCTGAGAACTGTTTTTCTGCAGAAGATTGAATTGAGTGTTGGGAGTGCAATAACATCTCAGGTATTTTTTTATTTATCTGTACTTTTTTCTTCTTTTTGAAATTGGATAGACCCCACTGCAACCCAATTTTCTTAGAGGCCAGAGCCATGCAGTCCTTACAAGAATAAGATTTTCATGTCCAGGCTGCAGCAGATTTCAGCAGCTGACGAGGCTTGAGTTGGCCTTGGCTTCCTGGGGCCACGAATGTCCCCCAGATCAAACACTTTACCAGGACTTCAGGATTTATTGAAAAAAAAAACCCAAATCCCAAACCCTTGCGTTCAGATGGAAAAGCACAACAGCGTTTGCTTCATGCCCTAAGCTGTGAGAAGTCTGTCGTCTTTCTCCAGATCCCCGGACTGGCATTACAGACCTGTATATATAACCTGACCACTTGTGACACCAGGGATCTGCTGCCAGCAGGCAGTAATTTAATTCAGATTTATTGTGGTTTTCCTAGCCCTGCAMGCTCTTTTTCAGGAGGTGAGACCTTGCTGTTAATGGATATCATCGTCATTTCAGCACAAGTGACTGAAGTGCTGGATCAAAACTGGTCTCCCCAAGCCTCCACCTCAAAACAAGCCACCTTAGTTACCTTTTAAAATGTTTTCTTTGACTGTATGGACATCCCAGATGATAAACCTTTCAAACACAGCAAAGGAAAGAAAAACCTTGTTGGTCTCCATCCCGTTCCTCGATACCTGGAGGGCAGCAATAGGAATTTGGAGCAAACTGCCACACTCTTTTGATCCCTGCCAAAGTTGTTGTGGGAGTAACATGGTTTAACGGTTGAAGGAGTTTACTGAAGAATAAAAGTAACAGCAAAGACAAAGGACCCAATACAAATTATCTGGTAAACCGCTGTTAAATTTTACGTGCTCTGAGCTACTGGTAATTTCCCATCTTTTTTTTTTTTTTTTAAAAAAAAAAAAGAGGAGCAGGGGGATGTGTGAGGGGGAAATATGGGGAAAGGGAAGGAGAGTTAAAAAGTTTAAAAATAAACCYACTTCTTTAAATAGCTAGCTGGCCTGGGCTGAACTGTGCCGGAGCTAAGTTCTCATAGCAGCCAATGCTGCAATATCGGCGAGCCTGGATTGCATCCCCCCAGCGTTAACGTTCCTCTCTGTTGAGAGGAGTAATACGAGAAGAAATAAATGAAAGTACTGGCTAAGTGTTGCAGGTCTCCAGGAGGGAGAAAGCAGAAGGAAAGAATGAGGGGAGAGGAGGAGTCAATGTACCGTCATCTGCTGTCCCCTGCTCTGAGCGTATGACCGAGTTTGACTCTTGGATTGCTCAAAAATCACTGGATTCTGCATAGGTTGTGAAAAAAATGAAGCAATATGAAAAGTACAAAGAGCAAAGTCATAAATTGAGATGTCCAGGCAGGAAACACCTTTGAAAAGGCTTCTTTCATTGAGTGAAGCAGGCTAGGTGCCCGTGCAAGAAAAGCAGGACCATAGGGGACATCCGTGGGTCAGCAGTTCCCTATAGCACCACTCATAAACGTGCCCTTTTTGGCACCAGCGCCTACTGAGAGCAGCCTTTGGGCCTCTATGTTGACTCCACTGTTCGTCTTTTGCTCTCCAAGTCCTTGGGCATGTGATACTTCTGCACTTTGTGGCTGCCACTTGGTGAAAACTCTTTCTCCCTAGGACATGAGTGTTGGTCTCCATGAGGTGGACCCTTTTTGCTTGTCTATTCACCCACCAAAATTCTCTTGCTGCTGGTGGAACCCCAGAAGGAYAAAGGTTCCAGCTGATGAACCAAAGCAGTATAGAATATTTATTCCACAAAAACTAAGAAAAACTTGAGATCTCTTCCTCTCTGTGACATTTGACTTTGGAACAAGAAATATTTGAAGGATGGGTTCACCAGTTACCTTTTCTCTGGATTGTCTAAATTCCCAGAGCAGTTATACCCTGGTAATCATTGAAAATAGTGCTAAGCATCTGTGTTGATGACAGTTTGGGGAGGCTTTTCTGGTTTTGTTCATTTGTTTTGTGCAATTGAATGAATTGGAAGCTGTATGGAGAAGTCCCCATTCCTCAGATTTATGCAAGTTTTTGAGGCATCTTGCTATGAAAGAAACTTCTTGGACATAAGCTTGTGAATGAAAGAGCCTGAGGTTGTGAGTGTCCCGGACAAGTTCAGCTGRAGCGGGTGTGTGCTGAGGCGGGTTACACCTCTGTTCACACAATGCCATTGGAAACCTGAYATTTCTATTGACCTTTCGTAATTGCTTATTTCCTTTTCTTGCTCGGTTTATGAATAGTCTTCTACTCACTTCAAGAGTTTCTCGCCTTGTGGTCTCCTCTTACAGTTCATATCCATTTCCACATGGGCTGGGCTTCCTGTGAAGTGTAGACTGAAGTTAAATAGACTCTTTCCTTTCTGCAGGAAGAGGGTGGTGGGGAAAAAGAACCACCAGAAACCTCACCATGCCCTTTTGCAGGAACACCTCCAGGAATGGCAGTCACTAAAGTGTTTTTTCCTCRGAGTCGGTTCTGAACGTGGGCTCCACCATTGTGTTCTGCCCCTGCCAGCAAGGCAAGACTTAGGGCTGACCCTTCATGGGGMGGGATGATCCCATGGCACTTTCGCTCCTGAGCTGGAGTCCGCAGCTCTTGGCGATGGATATTTTGTCGAGATTCCAATTCAGGAAATGTATTCTGCCAACTCGACTTGACCCCGTGCGTTCAGCGGGATACATTATTCTTCGCTTCCTGCCCTAAATTGCTGTGTGCTGCCACCTTATATTGATAAGTCCTTTGTTCCATCTCGGAGGTAGTTTCATTTCAATGCTGGGTGAGGTGAATCAGGCCGGTTTTAAAAAGCAATTTGAGAGCCATCTGAATGAAAAGCGCTTCACACATGAAAAAATTAGTGTTATCAATTGTCATCGTCAGCCTCAAGTCCTGGATTTGAAAGGGTCATTTATACTTGTCAAAGGCAAACCCCCGTGAGCGYGGTAAAAGGGAGCTAAAGCAGCCAAAGAAAATGCTGCCTCATGTCATTTCAGGCTCGGGAATCAAGGGGGTATTAATAACTATTTTGTTGTCTTCATTGATCTGCCTGTGTGGATGGAGGGAGAGTGTTGCGTTAGCAGCTCACCTGCTCCTGCAAGACTCTGAGCAGACAACAGGCATATGAGTGGGTTTGAAAGGCAAAGGCACGAGTGAAAAACAATTTGTTAAAATTTGGACTGGTCTCTTTGAGAAAATGCTACCCCCAAGTCTTGGAAGATTTTGGACTTCCTGTAACACACGATGGTACCCATCTTTTACACACAATATCCCAAAGTTAACCGTTGAGATAAGATGAAATCCAAGCCCTGCATCTCAGCAGGTCGCCTGCCAGGTATTGTGCCATACATAGATGGTCAGCATTCAGAACATGTTCCATTAAAGTKTTAGTTATTCATGGAAAAGAATTTGATTTTCTAAGCAAAGGCCAAGATGGTGCAAGGATATCCCACACAGAACACAATATTTTGGGGTCTTTGTTCAATTGACTTTTCCAGCGACTCAGGTGATGACTCTTCCTTGCTTTCTCATGGGAACCTGCTCTGCTGTAGAATTGGCCATGCTGATAGGAGTATTTCTGCATTTCTCCATCTAAGCAGTCCTTTGTTAATTATATCTCTTTAATCTTATATTCTACTTGGTGAATTTCTTATCTGTGTCTACAAGTCTGAATTGGCAAGAGATTAGTGACGGTCAAAGATGCATGTGTGCCCTGGGTTTAGAATTTGATTGTAGGGTTAAAGTCAGTTTTTAAAACATACCTCCTGGAAGCCACTTAAAAGCTCTGTAAAAACAAACAAACAAAAAAACAGAAACAAAAGAAAAAGAAAACCCCAAACTCTAACTAAAGTGGTATTTGAGAGAAAAATAAAACCTGTTGCATGGGGAAATTGTTCAAGCTGTAACTTGAAAGTCAGTGTAACAGGACAACTTTCTTCTATCAGACTCGGTGGGACAAGAAGCCATTCAGCATCTRCTGAGTCAGCTCACTCTTCAGTGCTCGAGTCTGCCACAGGTTTTCTACACAAAYAGACACACCATTTAATTCCCAGCAGACCTCAGCTCTTTATTTGGGAAACACTGGAATCAGCACAGATATCCTTCATGCTAAAGAGCAGGGAGTACTCAGTTATTAGAGTGGTGTAGGCCTTGCCAGAGGTAGGTTAACACCTGCTTGAAATATTGCATGGGTCCTAAGAGCATCTCATCAGAGGGAATGTTTTATTCTTTCTTCTTAATGTCATATCATAAAAAGAACCAGACAAAAATCTGATCTAACATGGGAGAAAATGGCATGTGTTCACAGCAGGACCAGATCCCCTCTGCAACTGTTTCCAGCCTACAGAATATATTTACACCTAGATTRTAAACCCTCAAAACCAGTCAACATAGGCTTAACTAACAGAGCACTGCTAAGGCACTGCTATAATGGGATCATTCTGCTATGGCTCATGGGCACATTTTAAGTGTCATCAATTTAGCCTACAACTGGAGGCTGTTAAGTGCAGACTGTTAGAGCAACTGCATCTTGCATGCAGGAATGATCGAATATTAATGGCTCTTTTTGCTGGGAGAAAATATGGGGAGGAAAATGAAAAGCCACGGGAAACCTTGCTGTCCTTCCTCAAATAATTATTTATTTTTGGAGGGCAGTGGAATCAGCCTAGCAATTGTGTGTTGGTGCAGGATGTAGGGAAATCAGTTCTCCTTCTCTTTACACTGGTCTGTCCTGTAAACATACCTTATTTTATCCTAGTTTTTTTTTTCTCCAAGTGTGATCTTTTTAGGAAAAGGAGTCCTTTCTCACAGTGGTTATTTAACTCTGTYGTTGGGATGGCTTAGACTCTGCCTGGGAGATATTGTCACTTAGCAATAGGGAAGAGCTCTGAAGGGTGAAGTTCTTTCTTCCRTCAAAGATGCCCATCATGATCACTTTGGTGGTTGGTGTCAAACACTTTAAAAAGAGCTCAGATTCTTTTGCAAAATCGTATCTCAGGGATGGGATCAGGAAAAGCAATAAAATTAGCTTCTGCARTTCAGCATTCCCTGGATTGCAAGATGATGAGGTGGCACCAAAGTTTCCATTTGGCTTCAGTTACTTGTGTTGTCCCTAGAAGTTATGGGTCAAGTCTTGAACAAGCATCAGGAGGCTGCTGAAGTCACTGCGTGCACAGGAGGGCCCTGGGCTGCTTGGTGGCTTCCTCAGGCTTCTGGATCCCCCGTGCTGCGAGAGCTGAGCTGCTGGACGTGGAAAACAAGAGAACGGTTCGGGCTGAGTAGCAGCCTGCAAGGGCTTTTACCTGCTTCCTTTCTCATTATCAAATCSCGCTGAAGAGGCTGCCAGGTGAAGAAATTCTCTTGATATTCGTTTTGAGGAGGTGCTAGGATGAGGACGGCATTTCAAAATCAATGCTGGGGCTCATACCCTCAAGAGCAAATGGGAGAGTCATTATAAGCTGCTTTACTTCTCATCTCTAATTCCCCATATTCATAACTTAAGCCCTGTCGTTTGGATTTATCCTCCTTGGCCTGCAGTGACACTGGGAAAAGTCCTTTCTAATTCTGTGACCAAAAAAAAAAAAATATAAGTGTAGGTATATAGCAACACTGCAGGGTAGGATCTTATTTTCACAGAAGTTTAGGACTTAAATGTTTCATATCGGACACCAGATTTTGCCATCTTCTTCGCCCTCGTCTGTCTCCTTTTCCCTCCTCTGCTTTTACACATCAAACGTCCTCTTTCCTAGCACCGAGGAGGTGAGATGGTGAGATTCCAGAGTGAGCCAATGCTGTGGGATACATGCTCATGTTGCTGCTGTGCCTTCCTWCTAGATGCCATCCCTAGGGGCAACRAAAGCCTCTTGCTGAYRGGARGGCTGCARCTAGAGRGGACGGAGTGATGGGAAGGGCAGTCTAAGACAGACCTCATCTTTGGGGTRTTTGGCTGATCCACTGTATCTCCATCTGCTTCTCATGGTTATAGATGGCTTTCTAAACTTGTCTTTCCTTTATTACTTATTAGTTTGTGTTATCTTGCCACTCAAAGCATCATAAATATGTTTTCCGCGCCAGCAGTACTGTTAATAGTGACCTGGAAATGAACCTTAGCCCTGACTCAGCCAACCTAGCTGAACTTTTCCTTACGTATGAAGGATCGGCGTTGAATTAACTGATGACTCCGAAACAGGGAAGACTTCCTGCATAGGTCCTTTCTTTTTTTTTTTTCTTGGAGAAAATACTACAAACTCAAATGCAATTTTGTTAGGCAAGCCCCTTGARAGACTTGGGGTTTGGTTGGTTCTTTTGGTTTGGAAGTCAAGAGCGTGGTTGGAAGAGGTGGGGTTACATACCTCCAGAAAAGTCCTATGGCAGTATCTATGTTCAGGAGAAGCTAATGAACAGCAGCTGAATTCTGGTGAGCTGAGGCAATGGTGGCTTCATCCAGCAGCGCCGTCTTCCTGCTCTTGTGCCTGTTGAACCCAGCTGGAGATGGCAGGATGTTCTGCTGGTGAGTTCTCTGGTGGGAACGTGGGACTTTCTCTCTAAGCCCTTATTAAACTCCACTACTACTTTTCTAGCTCCCCTCTGGACTTTGAATTACGCTGCAGTGAGCAAAGCACAYGTGAGTAAGAGCTGAAGGTCTCACTTGCTTGGGTGGTCCCATTAAAAAGCCTAGGTTTGCTGCCTTGGCTCCAGAGCCATTCTAAACATTGCTGCTATTTTTCTTCTCCCAACATTCCTTGCCTGCTTTTTTTTTTTTCTTTTTCCATGTCCACTCTATTAATACATATTTTAGCCAGTTAACTTTGGAACCAAAATATTAACTATGGAGGAGGCAGCTTTTCTGAAGGTTCATGAAATATGTATCGGAGCTGGGAATGTAAAATGCACCCATGTTGCCGTGGACAAAACGTGTGAGGCGCTGAGTGAAAATCGAGGGGACCCCGCTGTGACCTTTGAAAAGACTGGCCAGCTCCAACGCGCCGTGCTCGTTCTGCCTCGGGGCACTCCATGCTGGCCTATGTCAGGTCGCTTGGCTGGAGCCACATGCATTGGCCGGGAGGCTGGGGAACCTGCGGGCATGGAGCTGCCCAGGAGCAGCGGTGGGAGCGTTGCTGGCAGCCCAGCCTCGTGGGGATGCCGGTGCCGCAGTGCAACCGTGGGGTGGAGGTCTTGTCGTGTTTAGGTTGACGTCTTATGAGGCAAGCGGGACAGTATGGCTTTTGTGACCAGAGCTAGGGGCGTAAGTGGAGGCCGTGCTCGACATGCTCTGAGATTTTGGGCTGGAGGCTCTCAGTATAGATGAGGGTGTCTGCAGCGATGCAGCTCCATGCAGCACAGAGCCTGTATTCCTTTAGCTCTGCTCTGCCTTGCCCTCTTTAACTCATGGCTTCTCCGCACCTGATAGCTGCTCAGCACCRTTTTCCTTCCTTCTCTTCCTGCTCCTGCAACTTTGCTTCTCCTCAACAAGATTAACAGCTTGACCACCTTGGGACGTATCTGCAAAATGTCACTTTTCCCTTCCTGGAGTGCCATCCTCGCCTCTCTTTGCTCCGTCTCGGCCATCGGGAAAGATTTCTGCACCCTCTGAAAGGAGCCCTGGCCACCCCTCTGCTGCTTCAGCCTCCCCACCAGCAGTGTGGTTGCCAGCACTTTGCACGAGGAAGCCGCCTCTATAAAAATAAACGGTGTTGAAATCCGAGAGGCAGAACCCACGCCAGCCTCGCGCTTCCTTCTTGCTAATGGCAGCCTGTTTGATCCCCATCTGCAGACAGTAGCCTGTGTATGGTCCTCGCTGCGTGGCCCTTCTCCCCGCGCGGTTCGAGCATGACTGCAGGGTCCCCAGGCCTGTTGCTGCGGCTGATGGGCGGTTTGCTCTCTGCAAGCCCCGGGCCACAGCGGCAGATGCCGGCTTTGCAAATTAAGCACAGAAAGAAGCCTGTTAAGTCGCTGCCTTAATTGCCTCCTTGCTGCCTGTCACCATGGGGTTGCCATCTGCGAGTGGCCTCAGCCTCTTCTTGCACCGGTTTCACCTTTGTGAGGTTTTGCAACTTCCACCCTKCTTCTATTGCTGATTTCCAGAAGGGAAAGAGGAAGCAGCCCTGTATTTCCTCCTCACGTCCTCGGAGGCCACGTGGCCTTTCCCAGGAGTCAGCAGGATGTGCCATGCAGCCCCTCCAATGGTGGTGGGACCTCGCCACGCAGGCCTGCCTTGAGGTCTTTGGGAAGAGGCTGGATTTCCCGAGAGAAGCCTCTATTGAAAGACAAGGTGGAAGCGGGATGAAGGCAGAGGAGGATCCTGCTTCTTCACCAGCAGGATGAATGCCGCGGTGCCCCGTCCTCGGGGTGGACCCAGCTGCGCTGCGGTGGCCGCTCACCTCCAAGCTGCACGTGGTCACGCGGGGTCTCAGCTGGCCGTGGCAGCGAGGGGCCCCAGGAGGGCTCGGGGAGGGGAGGACAAGCACCAGGCCCGCGCAGGAGCTGCCTGTATTGACTTTCACTCGATTTACTGGAGCAATTGAGTTTGTCAGTGAAATGCGAGACGGGCTCAATCAGCTGTCACGCTGAGACACTCCTGTCACTACTGTCAATAGCGTCGAGTTTCTGATCCTTTCTCAGATTAGCTCGGTGCCAGAACATCAAATGAAAAGCTGTTTGGAGGACAGGGAGGGGAGAAACTCTAGGCAGTTACCTGGGAATCGGTTTACAGACTTCAAAGCACCGTGTGGTTTATTCCGATGGCGTAGAGCAGCACGCGAGGAGCAGTAATGTGCTCGAGTGTAACTTAGATGCTCCTCTTGAGCCCCAAGTTCACTTGCAGACTGCCAGGCAGGGCCGGGAGAAGAATAGGGGCATCTCTCTTGGTGGAGCCGAACAGCAACCCGCATGAATGCGGGTGCTCTTCTTCCCCTGGAAGGCCTGCACTTTGGCTTGATGGAATAACTCGCTTCTCTTATCTTACCTTTCATCCTGGAGGACTCTTCTACATTTCGCCTGGCGCTGAAACGGAGCCACTTCTGCTAGCGACAGGTCACAGGAAAGCAACACCCACCACAATAAAACGGGAATCAAAAGAAAGGCGATGGATTTGTTGGGCAGRTCTGATAAAAAGCGAGTTGGTTGGGGGGTTCCAGGCTGTCCATCTGAGGAGTTTTCTGTCAGTGCTGAGTGTTGAGGGTGGGTTTTGAATAGCAGGTCAAGAGCTAGGTGGCGCATTAAGTTCTTCCAAAACCTTTTTCTTGAGGTTTAACTAGTTCTATCTTTGGATCTGGGGCCTCCTTTATCATTAATATTCATATCATCAGGGATATCAATACAATTTTTTTATTTTCATAAAGATTAATCCATCAGGAAAGTTCGGGGTTTTTTTTTAAATTATTAAAACAACCAACCAACCAACCAACCAACCAAAAAACCTCCAAGATCTGTGGAGCTCTTTCCTTTGTTCCAACTGGAACAGCTTGTAGCAAGGTGAATTCACCCGTTTGTGCAGAAGGCAAGAAGGTAACGTTAATCCTATTAGAAAAATAATCTACCACCACCAAAAGAAAAAAAAAAAAAAGGGGATGGGAAGGGAATCCAGGGAATCCTTTTGAGGCAAATTCCCTGAATAATTCTTGTGAATCTACTCTTTTCTCCACAAGGTAGAGATGATAAGCCTTTGCTATGAATACGCGAATTACAAAGATTATTATTTTCCTTTTATGAAGGAGTTAAGGAAGGGAATGGCCATGTTCTGCCTCATCTGTGCAATTCCTCCAGGCTTGTGTCTTTTAGAGACTGCTCCCTTAAGATAGAGCAGGGCATTAAGATGGTCCAGAGACTRGACCATTGAGATAGACCATCTCCATCTCAAAGGGAGGAACAGTGTCACTAGTGAGGACTGACCTGCACAGGCCTCATCTAGATTATTTTCCAGGGTGGCCATATTGATGGGCCTGAGGGGTGATGAAATTAAGGCAGATGGGTGATGATTTGCCCTAGCTGGCATTGCCATCAGTGCAGACCCGGGAGAAGTGTAACTCATTATTTWTATTAACACTAATTATTATTAATTAATAATGGCGATATAAACARTGAGGATAAAAGCCTGTCTTCTTGAGGGGAATTGAAAAGGGAGCGGAAGTGGAGCTATTACTCAGCTTCCTGGCTTTTCCTGGAGTTGCAAAGAGAGTGCAAAGGGTATTGCAGGATAGGTCAGAGCATTTAGGCTTGACTTATTTGCCATCCTGTTTTTATTCCCTCACRGATATATTTCAAAGAAAGTGTTCGTCTGGGGCTGGTGATCTCATGTRTAGTTTGGGTTTCCTGGCCTTTCCCCTGATGAGTCCCCAGTTTGGTCACTGGGGCTGTGGCAGCTTGCAAGGTTGCAGCTCCCTGGCTGCTTTGACCTGAATTCATTGCAGAGRAGGGGGATTTTCAGGGTATTGATAAAAACGTGTTTATTTTAATGATTTGCCAAGTTGTTTCTCACATGTTCTGATTAATGTTCGAAGATGGAGTCTGTGTGTGTGCTTACATATGTGCACATGTGCTTGTCTCTGTGAGGTGTGACACCAAAGGTAATTCCATTTAGATCTTTCTCTTAAGTAACATAGTTGCTCTTGAATTGTCTCAAAAGCATTTCCCTTTAAAATCTGATTTCCCCTGGTGTGGTATTTGCTTTTATGGAAAGGGTGCTCACAGCATAGCTGAAGTTAATATCGTATTTTTTATTGAAGAGACCAGTTTGCTTGTCGAGTATCACTCTTAGCTGTTCCTGATTATACAACACACTTTTCTTCCTCCATCACTTCTTTTCTTCACCCATCTCCAGCATTTAGTCTCTGCAGAGTCATGTGCAACATGGAGCAGCTTTCGTTCTCAGCAGGCCAAGGTTCCTCACTTGGCAGATTCATTTCAGTCTGATGGAGCGTTTCCATCCCAATCTCTGCCTCCTGCCCGTGTTGTGCACTTAGCACTCAGCAGGATACAGGAGTGGCAGGAGGACGGGTTTGCGTGGGTTGAGCTTCGGTTTGGGATGTGCACAGCCAGTTGCTGTCATCTTTAAGAAGATGATGATCATGTGAGGTGCATAGTGTTCTCTTTTCCCATTTTCTTTCTTTTTCTCTTTAAGTCTCTGCAGCCGCATCCATGAGGCTGCATTTCTAACCCCCCAAAAAGTCAAAAGTCACATAAATAGTATCTAAATTGACTTTTGAGCTAATCCTGTGTTTTTGGCCCATACTCTTCAAATATTTTGATGTTAGCACTGTTAGCAACTCCAATTATAAGTCTGCTGATAGTGGCTCATGTATAGGTACAAACTTTAATCAAGGGGATGTGATTCACCACCAAATAACTATTACTTCCATGTTGGCAACTGCAACATGCTTTCCCTGTAGCAGCTGGATCCTTTTTGTAAATACAATAGAGAGATTGGCCCGTTCCTCTGTTTTCTTAATTCCCAAGGCAAAATTTCAAAAAAAATGGACTTATTAGTTTTGATAATCCCACCTGCTCTTTCATATTACAATACAATTTTTTTTAAATACACATATATATATATATATCTTATATGAGTTTTTTTTTTCCCATAAAAAACATAACTGTGATTTTCACTTTTACAATCTAAAATAACAGTAAGAATTGAACATTCGGATCTAAAACATGATATACAGCAAGGAGGACTGCAAGCTTTCAAACTCTTTCAAATGCTAGCCRCAAAACTACTGCTCAGTTTTAAAACTAGATGAAATTCTGAACTGAGAACAGGTCTTTCACTTTGTCTTCTGATTTCTGAAGCTCTAAGGAAGTTTGGAGTGATGTTTTAAAGATTTTATCTTCAGCACAAGGTTCMGAAATTATCACTCAATCCAGACAACAGGACCAGAGAAACAAACAGCAACAAAAAAAACCCCGAAAATTCACAGGAAACATGTTACAYTTGTGAGAATTAGGGTCAATATTATTTTAAGAAAATCCCATCAAACAGATGCACATCTAGTAAGCATTGCACTGTCTGAGGAGAAAAACTTTAGSCAATGCAATCAGATAGCAGGAAGATGAGTTTGTGCCAACCTGAAATTTGGCTGGAAAGGTCACCAAGTCCCTTCGTAATCAGATTATCCTCCCATGCATCTTAAACRTTCCTGTTCTAAGAAGCTTTTGTGTTCAGTAGATCAACTCCTGACCTCCTGRATGGCCTTCACTAAGTTGCAGAGCCCTCTTTCCCCTATTTCTCCATGTGTTAAGGAGGTACCACCAACTACTCCAAGCATCCTTGAGGCAGGTGCTGACCAGGCCCCCGTGACCCACTGTGGTGACACTAGTAGAAAGTGAAATATGAAGAGGACTTTGCTGGTGTAGGGGAAGAGATGGTTTGGGGTATGTGTGTGGCTCTCTGTAACGCCATGTGTTCATGGCGCTCGAGCCATCTTGTGGTTGCTTCTCAGTGTGGGCTACTCATCTTGTGTCAGATTCTCTTCATGGGCTAYGTACTCATCTGTCAAGGGGATATTTGTGTGATGAGAGACAGTGTCTTCATAGAAAGTCAGCAGAGCCATTCTGCACAAACATTCAGAGGACTTGACTCTTTTTTCCTCTCTTTCTGAAGAACTCTTTGCCCATATTTACTTGTTTTGGTGTTGATTTTTGCCCCTCCAACCGTAAAGGCCGAGAAGTGCCTCTGGAATGCATTTGCTCACTCTCCTCTCTCAGGCTGCCTCTCCCGGTGATGTATTAATTAGCTGGAGCACTGCACGCTAACRAGCGACTGCAGGCTGATCTCGTTAAACATTAATGCTCAACTAGAAAAGCCAGAGCTGTTAAAGATACGCCACTCAATGTCATCCTTGTCCGAACGCAATAGAAGGCCGTCACCGAGCTGCTCGCGCTTGCGCTTCCGAAAGGAGTGAGAAGGATGGAGCAAAGGAGATCCGTTCTGCAGGGCCTGCTGGAAATRCCTCCAGCGCAGGTGGCCTCCACGTTGCTCTCATTGATATTTTCATCAATCACAGTCCTTTCCCACTCGCAGCCTTCTCTCAAGGAGAAGGATGTGCCAATTCATGTGGCCGCTTTTGGTTTTCGACTTTCTTTCGGGCCTTGTGTTAGTGGTTAGGTCTGAAAGCCAGCGCAGGCCTGCTCCTTATCTGCTCTTTAACCACGAGCAAGTGCTTAAGGGCAACGTTTTCAAACATAAGAGTTTCAAGTCTTGCAGTTACGCCCCAGTGGAGTCATCCAAATTAGTGGCTGTCTTGATTATTATTGACTTTGCTGGGTATTTTAGGTAACTCCGTTTGAAAATATTGACCTTATCACCACTTGGCTTCAATTTACCCTTGGGGGAACTTGTTAGGAGAATTCTTTTTATATATACCTATATGTATATATATTTGTCATGAGGCTTGACTGTTATTAGTAAAAATATCTTGACAACCTCCTGAGAAAGTTTCAGAGTATTTATTTGTTCGTTAACCAGCTGGAAATTCCAGTGCTGAGCGAGGAGGGAGCGAGAGCCTTGGGCTCGAGCAGCACAGCTCCTACTTTCTTCAAGCCCGTGCAGTTTTAGCCTGGCTTTGCAAGAGCAGCTGCCGTGGTAGCCTATCTACCCCGTGCATTTGCATGGGCAAGAGATGGGGGTTTTGGAGGCATGGTCCTCACAACTGTCTACATGCAAATCAAGCTTGTTGTTTGACCTGAGKTTTTGTGCTCTACTTTCTTGAGAGTAACTCGCGTAGCCCATGTGTCATAGGAGGCACTTTGGGACCTGCTCTAGACTTGCCAACCTCCCTTCCAACTTGCTTTCTGCTCCCACCTGTTCTCCTGGATCCTGGTGAGGATATAGCAGCCAGTACTTTTCCTTCGCCACCGACTGTTTGCATTGTACAACTGGATTGCAATTGATAATTCATTAATCATTTCCTATCGTGGTTAATATTTACCCTGCTYTCTACTTGCTACTGTGTAGCCAGGGTGCTGGCAGGGACGGGAGCTGGGAGATGAAAGATACAGACGGAGAAGTACAAACTGTATGAGAACGCCAAGTCTTCAGCAGCAGTCTCTGATTTTTTTTAATCCCTTTTTCCTTTTGTTTTTCAAGGTAGATGTTTCGRTAGTGTTTTAGTGTTGCCACCAGCAGTTCTGCAGAAGTTGTGTTGGGCTTTTTCAAAACCAAGTGCTGCTTGGTGGCCATCACGGCGACCTCAAAACAAACAAACAAACAAAAAAAAAAWGRGAAAATGCAGCTCGTTGGGGATTTTGTTTTGTTTTCTAGCACGATGCATCCTCTGACCGTGTTTAAAGCCACCGTGCTTGATTTTCCTCTCTAATGGCTTTAGGGCTGGAGGCGGCGCTGCCCTTGCTGCTGCTGCCCGTCCCTTCAGACGTTATGTCACGGTTCCCAGGGCTGCTCCAGCCATCRTCCCGGTGGGACCGAGAGCAGGTTCCCTTCGCCGTGGCAGCAGTGCCCACATTTAAGAGGCCGCAGTGCTGAGCCGTGACTGCATTAGTTCTGCTACATTAGAACAGAAGCAAAGAGCTTAATTTAATTCGCTGGCCTGTATACTGACACCTGAGGGCCACTAATTCACTGTCACGTATTCTCAGGGAAACCAAGCTCTTTATATTGTGCTGGGTCTTTTTTATATATTTTTTTTTCCTCTTTTGCAAGAGCAGAGTCTTGCAAGGGGAACGCTGATTTCCTAGGGCTGGAAGAAAATATCTCCTTGCAAGGTTCACGGTAGGTCAGGATGACTCACTTTTGCCAGCGTCCACAAGGGATGGAATATCACGTCCCTTTCTTTCTCTCTCTCTTTTTTTTTTTCGCTTTTAAATGTATAAATTGATCTCTGTTTGCTCATTTTGTGATTAGCAACATCAGTAAAAAGAGTTGATTCAGAGTGACACATGCCTGGCCATAAAACATTTATTCATCGCAAGAAGTATTTGGAAATATTTCAAGGGCTCTGAGCCTATCAGATGCTTCAATCTGCTCTGCCTTAGCGAGTGACAGGATCAAGTCCTGTAGCACTATTTTCTGCTTTGTAACTTCCAAGGACCAAATCTCACCCGTGTTGTTTGTGCATGAGGACCTATTAAGCTAAATGATTCCCTAAGGAAAACCTACAGACTTCAACAGAATGTTACCAGGGATAAATTAGGCCTATTGATTTTTAATGAGGCTCTTACCTGGGAAAAAAAAAAGGCAGAAAGAAAAAAAAAAAAAAGAAAATGGTCTTGCTGCTCTGCTCTGGTCTATTGTTCTTCTTTTGCAAACATTACCATAAGCACCTGCTTTGGCTCTGAATTTTTAAGCCTGGAAATTCTTCACCTCTTAAACAAGTGGAAAACTCTTTCCCCTGCCTATAATTTATAGTCAACACCACTATATAATGGGAAATGCTGCCTGGAATTTCCACAACTCCAGAAAGCTGGRTTTTTTTCTTTTTTTTTTTCTTTTTTTTTTAAGTGATTAGACTGCCAGTAAAATTACAGGCTTCCCACCTTTGAAGACTGCCCTCCTCCTCCAGCCAGCATCAGGGCACAACAGCCTTTCTCCACGCTGATGAATTTCTAGAGAAACCACTTTTGGCAGTAAGGATTGGCCTGTTTTTCTGGTCAGAACTAGCTGATAGGGTCTGAGCCTCACTTTTTTTGTACTAAGGGTTTCTCAACCTGCCTGGCTTGCTCCTGCTGGCCTCGTCACACCCTCTGAGGCCTCATCAGATGCATCATATGGAGGTGTCTTGCATCCCCAGGAGACCCCTCCATGGATGGGTTAGTTGATTGCACAGCTGCTGAGGAGCAGAGAGACACAGCTGGGGCTTTGTCACCACAAACAGCTTCTCCCCATCATCTCGTGCTGCTGGTGAGCGTGTGAGGAGACCCCAGCAAGTGACAGCCCAACGGAGGCTTCTCTGGTGCTTCCCTAGTCTGAGCGCTAGTCTAAGCGGTGATTCTTTGAGGGCCCCATATCCTTATAAAGAGTAAACATTGCCTGTAGAAGGGGATTTTTGGGGAGCCTTTTCTCTAACGTGCAATATTCAGGGTCTGGAGGGTGACAGAGCACTGGAACAGGTTGCCCAGAGAGGTGGTGGAGTCTCCTTCTCTGGAGATCTTCAAAACCCGCTTGGACACCACCCTGTGCCACATGCTCTAGGAGACCCTGTGTGTGCAGGGGGGTTGGACTAGATGACCTCTASAGGTCCCTTCCAACCTTAAGCATTCTATGATTCCAGAGAGGACTCCTGCTTCAGCTCCCTGCTGAGGGCTGTGTTCTGCTCGTGGTGCRAGGCACCACCATGGCCCATTGGAACATTCAAATCTCACGTCCTTTTGGGTTTCACAGGTGCCTTGTTCCCCAGGGCCCTCCRTCACTTTGCTGTCCATGGCCCACACCAGTGTGACCAGAGAAGTTTGCCTTCCAGACTGCACGCCAATAGCACTTTGAGTGCGCCGAATCCTGGCTAATTTGCATCCTTTATGGTGTTGGTTTTAATTGTCATCCTTAGAAATTAATAAGCACTCGTTCGTTCCTGAAAAGCTGTTAGATAGGTATCAGCATTAATGAAATTTGGTTAACACTGGCTGGCTTAGGTTTAACCACTGATCTGAATRGCAACACATCTGCAGAGGGAATGCACATTGCTGTGGGGAGAAACATTTATATTTGCTTAAAAATAGTTAGTGGAAGTTCGGGGTTCTTTGTGCCCTTTTAACACATCTGAGGGAGGCCAAGAGGGCTGGAGGTGGGTGATACCAACTTGAGGTCTCCCTCTGCAACACCTGAGCGTTTCCTGAAATGTGTTTATTTTAGAGCAGCCTTTATTTTTCTGTTTTAAGATATTTTTGTTATTTGTGGCTAAAGTGACAAACGGTGTAAATAATTATGCAGATGGATAGATGGATCCTTTCGAGCTGGTAGCTTGCATGACGTACTTTTTGGCTGTGTTTGTATTTTCAGAATGGTGCCTTTAACTTTTGTTTATCTTGGTAATTACTTTAATTCCTGCCCTTCGCAGAGCTGTGGCAGTGAACTGTGATTCTCCAGCGTGGGATTTCGTAGAAAGACTGAAAGGAAATGAAAACTCCTCGAACTGAGGTCTCATTTCGGAAAAAGCGAGCAAATATGAGTATTCCTATGACACATAGTGAAAGCCCTTATTGCAGCAATGCAAAATACAACGTGTAAACTTCTTAATTGCTTACATGTCGCATTCCCAACGCAATCATTCTGTCCCATAGACACACATCTTTCTTCCCAGAAAATCCTAGCATGTCCTCCGCAGCATCCATGGGCGGCAGGAGAGATAAGGAATGCTCCAACGTAGAAACATACCCTAAAAAGGGAAAGGCCCCTATTTGCTTGCAGGGAAGCTTAAAGCCTTTAAACTAGCCCCCTAGACAAGCAGAATCAATGTCTCTTTTAAAAATGCCGCTCTGTTATATAGCAGACYGTTAAACTATGCTAACAGCCATATATTTTCTATTCAAAACTGTGCCCCTTTGTATATAAACACGTGGAGGTTCTGTAGCTGTATATGTCCAGATTTTTGACACGGGGAGGAGGAGTTTGTGCTCCGCGAGCCTATTCGGGAGTTAGTAGCAGCTGCCCTAATGGGATCCTATTGACTTTAGTTACATCAGGGACTAAATATAGACGGTGGAGTAATGTACACAGGGCCGGGTCTGACAGCCAGGACAGAATGTGCCGCCCGGCTGGACGCTCTACGGACATTGTTGCTCCGCGGATGCTCCTTTTAGGTCCCTGCTCTTTCACTCGCCTGCCCCGTCACTCCTGGGCCRTGGGGGCCCGTGCAGATCCCGCTGTCCGCTTGGGATCGGGCCGGGAAGGGAGGTGCAGGATGCCCTGTGTGCGGATGGGCTGGCCAGTGCCTGTTGGCATCACTGCCTTGAGCTGAGTTGTGCTGGGTGATGGACTGGTCTGTGGACACTCCCAGGGATAATCATGCTTCAGATCTGTCTCCACTGTCCTTCCTCAATCGCTGTGGCCTCCTCCGTTGCTCCCTTGCTCTGTGGCAGGTCGTGTTTGGAAGTTGGGGCTGGGAGAAGGGGTGGTGGGCTGTTTTCCCTCAAAATTGCATGGAATAAACAAGAGCGTAGCAACCTTGTGAAACCCTCTTGAGACCTAGCTGTGGAAGTTACAGACTTGTCCATGGTGAAGAAGAGGAGACCAAAGCACAGCCCTTCCCCAAAGCCATGTGGCAGATGTGACTCACCTCCCTGCTCTCCCAGGTTGCCCTTCCTGCAGGCCAGCCTTCCTGGCAGACCSTTCCACAGCCTGAGCTGTGATGACACGGGCCACGTGTGCCATGTGTATGTGCTCAGCAAGAGTGTCTGTCCCTCTCTTTGCTGTTAGAAGCTGAGGAGACCTGAGACCCTGCCCCTGTTCTCAGTGCCCTGTTCTCACGAGAGCCCCACTTGGAACAGAGCCTCTTCTTTTTTCTTATTGTGAATGAGGATGAGGCCTTCCAAGGTAATTGGATCTGAAGCTCTCTTTTCTTCTCCTCCTCCACCTTCCCAGCCTCTACTGCTATTTTTAAGCTAGCAGAGCACCGGTCATGAAAGGAATGTGCTCGTCCTGACAGGCTCTATCTAATAGCACAGCCGGGTTGCAGCGGCTCTCGGAGCAGAGACGTTAAGGAGCTCTGAAGACTTGGCAAGCCAYGAGGCAGCCGAAGGCAATGCCCAAGGTGCCCACAAGTTCAGAGAGCCTTTTATTTCCCTTCCTGGGAAGGAAAGCCCAAGGCTCTTGTATCACAGGAAGTGACAGTTTTGAAGTGAAGCAGGCTTGATAGTCCGAACATGCTGGATTTGTTCTTCTCTGGGAGTATGAAGTGTGTGAGTCCCCTTGGAGCTGTTGCTCCTGTGGATTTAGRTGCGGACGGTGTCTGCTGTGCTCAGAGAGGACCCGTGGTGTGTCCCAAAAGACTTCCATATGTACAAACCATTACATCTACACTTGCTCATTGTTCAAGCTAACGTTGTTCCTAACACARACTACAGGGACTCATCTAGCTATGCTTGCAATGGTGAGCAGGATCCAACGTTTTTATGAAAAACATCCATTTAAGGGCTTTTGGTTTGTAGTGATAGGCAAGGCAAGGGATGGTCCTGAGTGTTGGACTCTATTTGCTTTCTCCTTTATCATCTGTACTATATCTAGATTATTGTCCCTTTGCCCGCTGTTACATTTCTAGTCCGTCTGTAGTCTGAACATAGGCACAATTAAAGCAACCCAGGGTATGAGGGAAAGGACAGCATGTGTTACACCATTTGGTAATTTCTAGTTGCAGCCCATTGCCACGAACATTACGAGTTATATATTTTTGACACCTGTTTCTCATTGCTTGCACAAATAAAGTCCACTTTCCCTTCCCATTCAGACTTTGGACATTCATTTTTGGTGTAGAGTAYGAGGAGCAAAGTAGAATGAGTCTATTGTCCTCCAAGATTTATAGCCCGGGAGACAGGTCACAACCTTTAGCTACTCTAAAAATGATCTATACTTCAGAGACCKGGGGAACAAACCTGAAATATATGTTTTTGTGTGTCTGAAGCTGCGTTGCGAGCTGCGAGCGTGGTGCAAGCCCTGCTCCATCGTTAACGGTGCTGCACAGCGCACCAGTGTGCCCGTGGGTGGCAGGGACGTCACCCCTTGGAATCTGATATTGCGCCGACAGCAGGGATTGATGGTCCCACGTCCTGGTGATCCCATYGGGATCCTGTAATGAGCTTTTGAAGGTTGGGGAGACGTTTGCCTGCGTGTGTGGTGGTGTTGCTGTCACTGAGTGTTGTTTTAGCAATGCACAGCGGGAGTGGGACGCTCCTCCATGTGAAGCACTGTGGTGTTCACCACCGATGTCACCAGAGCCTCGCCAGCAGCTCCACGCCAACGTTGGGACCCCGGCCAGGCCTCATGAGTGAAACTGTTTCACTTTCAACCCAATTTTTGCCTACTCTCTCCACTGTGAGGCCCACTTTGAACCTCCAAAAGTGGAATTTGAGATGTTCTGTTCAGAGGCAAAACCTGCTTTTCCTCCCCTTCCGTGTGCTAAAGCTGGACTCCAGGAAACCCTGCTGTGACTCTGTAGTCGGCGACTGCAAGGAGAGAGCCGGCCTGGTGCGGCGCTGGGAGGTCCCCTTGAGTTATGTGGTCACAGGCAAGTCCTCAGCCATCCGACCTGCCTCGTTGTTCTCAGGAGTGCTTGGAGGAAAAGGCTCTTCCCTCTGCATCTTTTCCTTCTGCTTCTCTGCCTGCCCACAGGAATTGCRCAGATCTATATTGTTGTTATCTATCTTATTATTATCTATCGTGTTATTATCAAGAGCCTYGACTGTGTCAAACATGCCTACAGGGTATCGAGCAACTTGTCTGCCTCATCCCGATGTATTGAGGGGGAATAACCTCTGTATTGTCTTTTTTTCTTCTTTAATTCCTTCTTCTGGAAGCAGGAAAACCTCTAGTTAGGCATAGAAATGGAAGAAACCAGAGGTGAAACATCTGTATTCTTACCTAATTCTTCCCTTGATATGGAGTGATTTGCTGCTTACTCCTGTAAGGTATAGGTATCCTGAGCCATGAGCAAGTATCACAAGGAGTCCTTTCCTTGCAGAAGTTGTGCTTATCCTGTGATCTCTATTTCTTCCCTCTTCTATCTATTGCTGCTCTTATCATTCTGCTATCAAAGAGCTTCAAAGGAGACCKGCAGAGCTAGGTCCTCATGTCCTCTTGAATATCRGAGAAAGGGTTACCCTGYGTTTCTAAGAATGCCAGAGATGCTTTAAGTGTAGAATAAACTATTAAAGTTTGGGTTTTATTTCTCTTTAWTTTTTTTTCCTTGTAATCTTCTCATTTTTTTCCATATACACRGAGTGGGATTTTCAGAAGTGCTCGGCATTGTGTGCTGTTATTCAAGGAAGCAGTAACGCTCACATATTCCCTGGCTGTGGGAGCAGGCTAGTGCGGAGCACTTCTGAAAAATCCCATTCTCTTCTTCCTCTTCCAAAATCAAACCCTGGGGCGAGATTATCTAATAGTGCCTTCTTAGCTTGCATCAACACCCCCCACCACAACGATGACTGTATGAGAACCTCRTAGTTACACACACAGTTTTTCATCTTTTCTCCCTTTTTCATTCATGTCTGCTCCCCAGGCCCAGTTCATGTGCCCTTTGGAAAGACAAATGGAGGAAGGACTTGGCTACAGAGCATAGGCTAGAAGAAGAGGAACAAGAAAGTGGTCTGAGCAGGGACCCGTGCAGGCTGGTGGTGTCACCAGGATGCTCTTGTGGTTTAGCTCTGGCTGTGCTCCCTTGCCACATCCGTCTCTTTGTCTTCCTCTCCCACTAATCCCCTCCTTAGATGACCCCACAGTTAAACTAGCCTGAATAGGACCAAGATGCCAGCGAATGCTGTGTTGTTTCTCCTTTCCCCAGAAATCACCACGTTCGTTTTACTCGCGTGCTGCATCTCAGCCCTTCCTTACGCTTGCTTTATCCCTTCAGCGTCTTGTGAGACGACCTGTAAGCTGTTATAGCATCTTGCCCCAAAGGACATTTTATTGACTGTAGGCACCTGCGCTAGTAAGAATTAAGTTATAATCTTATTGTTTTGTCACGGGTTACTCCCCTTTGCCGAGACACRCTGAAAATCATTCACTGACAAGCTCGAAACGTTCACGGTTCGCGAGGGCTTTCCCAGTCTTCAGCAGAGGGGCATGCTGCTGGAATATATCTAAAGCTGGAATGAATTGAAGTGTGCCCATTGTATGGAAATATCTGTGGCCTGGGAACTGATGCAATACTAATTTTGAGATGTTCCAGATGCCCCTTAGTAGTTAGAGCACCCTTAATGCTCTGCAGCTGCTGCRTTTTGGAATAGCTCTGCTGCCGAATTCCTTCGTGAGTTAAAAGGAAGGGGGTTTGGTTGATGGACGGGCAGGAGCCAAGCRCTGTGAGGGCCACTGTGGAAAGGAAGGGCCTGGGAAGCACAGCCCACTTCTATTAAYATTTGCTTCTTTTCTCTTTCTTCCCAACGTGCCCAGTTGCTGTCTTTCTAAAGCAATGCTTTTCTCTCGCTCAGAAGGGTCCCCTGTAGACCACACCAATGCCCCAAAAATGACACTTTAAAAAAATGTGAAAGCTTTAACACTTTAAACTCTGGGTGTGGGCTGTAGGTGTGCATTTGCCATCCTTCCCACTTGCCATATTTGTCTCCATTTGGGTAGAACATCCGGATAAAACAGGGGTGCCGTGCAGGCCGCCTGGAAAGCGATGTCAGGCTCCCGGGGCGAGGAGGAAGGCGGTGTGCACTCTGGAGCGCTTGGRGAGCGCACGCAAACCCATTGCACGGAGAGATGTAATCGTGGCCCTTGCGCAGCTGCCAAAGTTGGAGATCAACAAGTTGGTGGCTATGAATAGCAGCCATCCCTCCTGATTCCCATTTCTGTTATTTTACCCGCTGCCTGAAAATCAATCCCATTCCTGCCTCTCAGGATAGGTAAAAACACGTAGCCCGCACTCCTGTTGTAAATCACGGACGTTTTCTTATCTGCGCATAAATACCATCCTCCTCCCAAGGCTCTTGTGTTTTTTAATATTTCCCACACGTATCCTGCAAACCTTTTAATGTGCTAATGGATTCGTTTGCTTGTCAGGAAGGATTTTGCCCCCTGCAATGACAGTTTGCAACTCTCGCTGCAAAAGGGCAGGGCGGGCAGCCGCGTGGCGGACAGGCACGGCGGGCCTCTCCCAGCCGTAACGGCTCCCGGCTGCAGTCAAGTTCCTCGGCACGCTGCTCCGAAGCCAGTTTAATCATGTTAATGCGCTGCCTAATTATGGTAAACACTGCATATTATTCAAATTAAAAATGTAGATTGCCGTGCACGTAGTCAGCCGGCAGACGTTTTTGCGCATTAGTGTTTCCCAAGCTGAATGCCCTCTGGTAGGAACYGAAGGCTTTGGAGCGCCGCAATTAGCTCAACCAGGAGATGGAGGATCATGTACGGTAGCAGCCTGACTCAGATGTGTTTAACTCCACAAGCTGTCCTGAGCTGCTTTGCTTAGTGGCACCTCCATCCTCCCAAGTTGTCTTCCCTTGGGGGCACCTCCAATGGCAGGGACTCAGCTCATAGGTGCGTTGCATTGGAAGCAAGAGGCTGCTCTTGCAGGAGAAAGCAATTCCACCCTGAGTTACTGGGCTAGCAGACCTAGGATTGCTTACAAAGGATGCCTAATTAGACACAGAAGTTTTTGACATGTGTCCAAGTTCGACAGTATTCACCTAACTCTACATCTGCAGTGCTTCTCTGTAGGGGATTGCTGGGATCACTCACTGGATCCAGCGGCAGCATCAATAAACAGTCCCTCGATCTTGCAATTTTTGTCGATGATAAGAGAGGAAATGAACATGATATATAATAATAATAATAATGCCATATAGCCCATCTGCACTATCAGATATCCGGTGTGGTTTCTCCTGTAGGATTAGGATCGTGTTCTGACTATTCCATATGCCTATATGCAGTAAAAAAAAAAATCATATGTATAGGATGTTTTAGTACATGCCCCATTTTTATACCACAGTCGTGGGTTATTGAGTGAAAACATGGGAGTACCTCACAGAGCTKCTTAACAAGTGGATAGTCAAGAACAAGCTGGACAGGACACTGCAGCGTGTATTAGAGGCAGCTGGATAGTGCTTAGCAGGCAGGGTTTTTATGTTTGTTTGCTTTGTTAGGAAATGGGAATCTTGCATGCACTTGGCTCCACAATTATATAATTGGACCCATAAAATTCTATCTTTCTCATTGTATTAGGCATTTATAGTTTCCCTTTGAGGAGGTTTCTTTCTTCTTCTTTTCTCTGGGATGCAAGGGTAGATGCTTAGACTTGTATATTTAGTGTGCTCTATTATTCTTTTGATTGCCTCCCCATGCTTCATTCAGTAGGGTTCAAGCTGGAAAATTACAGTGGAAAGGACTTCTGTGCCTTGGGATTTAATTCTTTTAGGGAACAGAAAAAGTTCCTTGAGACAAATTATATTGTGCTGCAACTGTCCCAGGTCATTTGTTTGTTTGGTTTTTCCCTGTTTGATTTGTTTCGGCTTCTGGGAATGGTTCCCAGTCACCGTCATCTTGTAGAGCTGGGCTAGATAGGAGGAGCTGGCGGAAGAAGGGTTTTCAGACATAACACATTTGGAATTTTAGCTCAACAAATACCCGCTTCTGGTGTTTGAGTGTTTGGGAGCTGASTATGTTGTCTCATACGAGGAATTGGATGCTCTTTGACGTAACATAGGTTGCATGTCACATACGGGTTTGCATACAAAGAAGTTSAGCAAGAAAGAGGGAAGAGAGACAGGAAAGTCTCTAGAGGTTCCTATCGCAGGAAGCATGAGCTGTRCCGTCGTAAAGGGTCTGCCAGCAAGGCGAAGGGAAGGCGTTGGAGCACTTCTCCCACCTCACGGAGCACCAGAGGTGCTTTCTGGGCGAGGGGAGGAGGAAGGAGCTGCAGCCCTGCCGTGGCTGGGATGCCCCTTGTCCGTGTCCTTCCTCCTCCTACYGCAAGCTGGTCCAGCCCCGCTCTGGCGTGTTGTGTCCAAACCGCCAGCGCTTTGGAAAACAGAATTCCGTGTATTTTGTTTTCCCTAGCGGAGGAGCACGGTGGGACTCGGCCAACCTCTCCCTACCTCAGTTTCTCTCTCATCGATAAATGCTGACGCGCGGTGGGGAGGCCCAATCCATATTTATGAAGCGCTTTGTGCTCTCCGGAGCAGAGCTTCCCACTCTTGCATATGGAAGAGCCCGGGAATCCCCACGCTCATCCCAGCTTTCCCCCGCCACCCCTCCRCACGGGGGGCGTCCGAGAGGCGACGCCGGCTTTGGGGATGCTCCGGGAGGCCTCCCGTGCGCTCCCCTGCCACGGGGGCCCCGTCTCAGCTCCACGATCAAATGCTCCGTGTGCGGCGCGGAYGTTGCTCCGGAGCCCGCGCTCGCCTTTGTTCCGGCCGCAGACTCAGGGCCATTTATCAGGGCGGACAATAAACGGTGCCCTTTGGCTCCCGCGGGACCGGGCCGAGGGGGCAGGGAGGAGAAGGGGCTTCCTTCTTCTCCAAAGGCCCTGCAGGGCCCGACGTGCGGGGGACAGGGCTGTAAATTTCCGACCCCCTTTCCCGGCGCTCTCTCTGTCTGCCGGTCACGAGAGGCTGGGTGCTTAGTCACACTCGAGTGCCCCGTGGAGTGCCTGGGCCCTGTTTGATAATGTAATACTTATTGCARTAGATAGGGCTAAGAGGTATTCATTACCGTGTAAACAGGGGCCGCGCGCGCCGCCGACCTAGCCGCCCTGTTGGCTCCGGCTGGCCTGGAGATGGGACAGTGCAGAAAAATGAGGAAAAAAAGGGGAAAAAAGGARAGAGACAACCAAGCGCCTTTGATTCACAAAATGTTGAGGTTGCTTCGGGAGTCCCCGTATTGCTGGGGRTGCCTTCGTGTGGAGGGAAAGTGTATGGGGTGACCATAGAGGAGATCTCAGCAGCTGGGAGAGGCTTCCTGGGGTTAAGGTTTTGGAAATTATGACCTAGGAATAAATAAGTAAATAAGTAAGTAAATAAGATGCAACTGGGAGTAGGGTGCTGGCCGGGCGCGCGGAGTGTCTCCACCATCGGAGGGCAGCGCGCATGCAGAGACGGCCGGAAACCCAGTTTTGGGGGAAAAAAGGAATGGGAAAGGGGTGCGTGTGAGCCAGTGGGGAAAGGGGCAGTGCCCCATATCCATCACTCTTCCAGGTGGCCATTTGGTGTGACATCCCGAGTTGGGAAGGAGCAGGGATCGTGAAGAACTGAAGCACTCTGTGGTGCGGGTGAGCGATGGCTACATGTAGGAGTCCAGGCTGGGAATTTTGGGGGAAAATACTGCTGTAAAGACAAGGCGTGGTGCTAGGATGTTTGACCTGGGTGGCCRTGAATTGCGTTGGTTGACAACGTCCCGCTTGTCCTGCACTTGTCCTGCACTTGTCCTACTCCGGTGTTCATGGGACCCTCGGGGCTGCCACCTTGGAGGCCTCGGTCAGGCTGATTTCCCGCATTCCAAGCTCAGGTTAGGGATTTCTCCCAACCTCTGCATTTGGCTTTGGAGTCACTGTTGGGTGTTGCAGCCCCTGAGAATATCTCATGCTGTGGCTGGTGGACAAATTGTACCTTTGCTCCAATTATTGCTGTCAGGTAGTGCTAGGAAGAGGAGGAAAAATAGCAGAAAGCTGGATCTCTAGAGTGGGGGAAAAAGTCCAAAGCGTGGGAACTTTAAGGAAAATAATAATAATAATAATAAAAAACAAAAAAAGGAAAGGGGAGAAAAGCGGTGGCCAAAGAGCAGCGAGGTGGACGGGACAGGGACAAACGTGTCTGGCGCAGACAAAGGGCCTGGAGCGCGGCGAGCACGGGGCGCCCGAGTCCCCGGCGGCCGCGCTTTGCATCCGAATGCGTCGCCCGCCGGCCGGCCCCGCCGGCATGGCTAATGGGGCAGGCGGGCGGGGGGGGTCCCCCGGCGCCGGGGGCCCATCGGCAGGTGCGGCTGTGGCCACAAAGCCCTGGCGAGCCCAGACGACGGCCACTTCCTCCTCCTCCTCCTCCTCCTCCTCCTCCTGCTCCGCTTCTCGCCCCCATCCCGGCGCGAGGCGTCGGGGAAAGGGGAGACGCCGGCGCGAAGCTCCCTCCCTCCCTCCCCGCGAATAATGGATGGTGTTTTTACAACCTCCCGGAGGCCTGCTGCTGGGCACACAGTGAAAAGCAATACTGCGGCACCGCTGGGTTACGGGAGGCCGTAAACCCGCTCTTTCATATATGTATGTGTATATATATATATTTGTATATAAGTTTTTTCTCTCTCTCTCTTTTGACAATGCTTTTTTTTTTTTTTTTTTTTTCCAAAGTGCTTCCTCTCTCTTTCTTTTATCGCTATTCCAATCCGTGTGTTGTCTCCCTCCCCGGTCCTGTCCTCCCCTCTTCACTTTGACCTGTCAAATTGTAAGTCTTACCCCGAGCTGACGGGGAGGCGTTAAACGACTGGCCAGGCCACCAATTTGAGGGAATTGATGATCTTTGGGGCTTCCCCTCTTGCGGGTCAAATGATAATTTTGCCCTTTGGGTTAAATTCATACGTTGTGTTGGGAAATGTGGGAGCTTCCAGTGAACTTGGGGCCAGGGAGACAGTGACCAACTTTGGTCCTAAGCCATCATTTAAGAGCTGGCTTTGAGTAGACGGACACGTCCATTTGTGTCTTTCTATCGTGTTTGGTCCTCCCAGGAGCCATTTTCTGCTTGTCTCTAAGAACCTTGAAATGAAAATGTTGCTTTTTATATATAAATATGGATATATATTTGTATCCAAAACATGTATTCCGTACCATGTATACAAACAGAAGTCAAAGGAAAGAGGATCATGGTCTTGGAGTCCAACCTGTTGGTGAATCAGACTGAGGCCTACAGGTGATGCCATGAGACTAATTATTAACAGTGAATTCTAGTTTTCATGTTATGGTCCCCTTTCCACCTTGACGTGTCCTCTTTATGTCAGCTCTTCTGTGCCATCGTTATCTTGTCTTCCCTTTGCTTCTCAGCTCGGTGACCGCACATCATCAGCCAACTACACTTTGCTTAAAAACAGATATATCGAACGGTTCAATAAATGGGGAAAAATGACTACCCTTCTCCCTTTTCCATTTCACGTTCTCTGTGGAATCGTAAACAAATCATCAGTAATGGGCATTCATTTCCCTCTGCACCAGTGACAAATGAGACTGACATTATGGGTCTTTAGCCGTTAGTGGTTACAAAATGGTTTAAAATCTACTGGGTCCATTCAGAGCATAGCCTACAGTTGTTTTTATGGGGATAGATTTTGATAAATGCATCCTATCTTTTTTTCCTGGGGGAGAYTCCAGCGATTCCCCCCCAAAATCAGGAATTTTCACTCACATGCATTCAGAGGAACTACCAGAATTATTTGGAAAGAAAGGAAGGAGAAATGACCCTGTGTGTTCTACCTTCACTCACYAGTGGCTCGAGAGACACATAGACCACTTAGCAGGAGATAAGGGTCTGAGCTCAAGTAATACTCGGGGCGAATTTGCATCTGAATCTAAGTCAAAGATGCTTTTGCTATGGGAACTCATCTGCATGCTTGACTAAACAAAAAGCGTACATCTCGCCCACCCCTGTGCACAAGGTTCAGGTCATGTCTCTCTCATCCAAGAAAACGTTGAATTGGCCGGGCTTTATTGCAGGGGTAGGCAGGCTGGGTTTCTGAAACAGTGCCTCTGTCTGTGTGAGAACAAGAGTACTTTGACAGATACTTAAATAGACAGTGATAGAGTAAAAAAGAAAAGACATCTGTGGAAACTATAAACCCTTCCACTTTCAAATATGTGGGTCGAAATCATTTGTAGTGGCCTCACATTCAAGAGCCGCGAGAGGCCTGGAAAGAGGATACACTATGAGCATCGCTCCCACCGCCAGATCGCTGAGACTCGCTCCCTCTCTGAGCTCTAATTGTAGAGCTGTCATGTAGCAGTGCCCTGTTTGAGGCCCAGGAGGGACACGTACCTCGCAGTAGCACCCCTTGAAAAGCTTAAATCCCTGCCATTGAGCCTGGTATGGGATTGCTTGACGGGGGCTAAGCTAGTGCTGGACTTTAGGCTGTGTTTTCTGGACCCAGAGCTGCCTTGACCTGGTAGTCTGGGCTGTTCCAGCAGTCAGCAGTGAAGGTTCATCGGGTGCTGAAACAGTGAGGAGTCATATTGTGTTTTTCTTTCTTAGTTTTCTACAGAATTTAAGCTGCAGAGGCCGCCTTGTAAACACAGCGGGAGTGGAGGTAAAAAGCTGCAATTGGTTGGCAGCTTCAAAAACACCATGGGGTGTTTGGAGAGGGCCTCAGCGACAAGCTTCAGTGTCTAGAGCAATGTMATTTCTGGGAGCTCAAAGATAATTTCTTTACCAAGGCTGTTTCAGGCTTCCCAAGGGATCTTTGGAGAGCTCAGAAATGAAGAGCTGACCATATTCCCTCCAAACAATTGGACTCGCTAGTCTTCACATGGTCAGGCTTAAGACACCAGCGATTAGGAATTAGTTGTGAAGGTCGTGTTGGATTTGTGGTACAGCGTTAGCACATGCCTCCTGGGGAAGCAAGCCTTTGGTCAGCAAATCTCTTTGAAAAATGCATTATTGTCATTRTTTTCCCAGAATATGTCATTCAGTGTTGCCGGGTGAATGCTGGGTTGGTAGGGTGGATGTTTGTGTCAGATATTTCACCTATGGTAATTGCCAGCTTTGCATTAGGAGACCTTGAGTGTGAACATCTCTGACAAGGAAATACATCTGAAATTTCCCAATAGCACATTATAGTTGTTTTAATGTAAAGTATGTAAATAAATGAGGACTTTTCTTCTCTGGATCCTTRTGGTGTAGTCAGCAGCCTGCAGTAGACAGATTGCTACCTACCCAGAGACATCAAGTGTCCTTCGGGCCCCAAAGAGGGAGGTTACTTGCTACAAGGAGTTTAATGAGCAAACATGGAACCAATAGATTCAGCACAGAGTTTTCGTAGGTATTATTGACACGATGATCTTTTGCCTAGATTTAAAAAAGCAAAAAATCAACTTGCTGATTATTATGTTCTGTTTTCATCTTATTAAGGTTTAAATGTAACTTCTTTTAAACTTAGTGACATGTTTATTTTACTTTGAATTATCATGTCACGGAAACCAAGCTTTCATTTTTAGGCAGAGCCTCCAAACTCATATCTTGATTAATAAAATATGAGGAGTTTATGCTGTTTATCCTAGATTGAAAGAGCCATTTTTCTGTTACAGAGAAAACAGGTAGAATTGTCAAGAAAAGGAGATTCTTTTTTCTTCTTTTTGCCAAGACAGTTGAATAGGGGATATGTGGGCTCAAATCTCAGCTCTGCCAGAGAGTTCATCAGAGATGTTGGTTGGATTCAGCTGACAGAGCTTTAAACATCCTAAACATCTTTGTCACATCTGAGATGCTCACTGGAGGCTCTCTCATCCAGGACAGGTTATTTTTAGATAACTSTCTGGAGAAGACTTTCTCTTGGCTGGTGGGAAGCAGTAGCTCATGGTTGGGCATCTTAAGCTAGATAAAGTGAATCCTACTCTATTTTATTCTATTGCCAGACTCCATCTGTAAAATGGGAATAAAAGTCCTCTTTTTTATACATCTTCCTGTAAACTCTTTGAGATTTCTCTGTCTTAGCATACACCACACAGAGCAATGATGCTGTGATCACAGTATTGMTCAGGAGGTATTACTTATATTTCAGATGACAAGAGTAATAATAATAATTTTTTATATGTATATAGCACATGTATATGTATGCATATAGTCTATATTATGCTAGAATAGCATGATGCGTGTGATCATTGTAATCAATTTCATGCCTGAACTCCAAATTATGAGGCCAATGTGAAAATCTAATCAACATCTAGAGGTTAGCACCGCATTCTGTGGACACTTATATGTATAAGCKGSATGTTTATGCATAGGCAGCAACATWTTAGGACTCATGCTGCTGAGAGTCTTCTCACTTTTGGGAAGATAGCTTTGTTCTTGGTTTTGTTTTTTAATGAAGTGCAAGATTTTCAAGCCAATGGATGGCTCCAGAAKTTGAGAGTTTAAGACCACAAAGTCATTCAACTTGATGGCATCAGAAGGGGCTCCAAGCACGGCACACACCTACCCGGCTATACCCTGCAACACAAAATAGAGCCCTTTCTTTTCTCTTCTTGTTTTCTCTTTTAACAACACCCCCTCACTTTTCCTTTTTTTTTTTTTCCTTCTCTTTTTGGTGGCAAGCAGAGTAAGGGGCACGCTGCTCTTAATTTGTTTGTTTGCTTTGGACCTGTCCTAACGCTGGGCTTTTCTGGGCTGCTCCCTTCCCCTCTCCCTCCTGCCATGCTTTGCAGGCTGCCCCTCACGYTTCCCTCCCCTTTCCTTTTATTTATTTAGGCTTTGAAAAGAGCCAAAGGGGGTCCCCACCGTCCCATCGTCTGGGAGAGCCGCTTCGCCTCCAGAGGCGTCCCTGCTGGACCCGCGGCGGGCCAGGGGAKCGTTATCAATCACTCAGCGGGTTAAAGGAGGAGAAGGAGCAAGGGAAAGAGGGAAAGTGAAGGTGGCAGGAGGGGGGAAAAAAGGGACTAAACTGAATTGGAGGAATTTCCTCCCCCCTCCGGCCCCGGCCGCCGAAGGGAGCTTTTTTGGACATCTGCCCAGACACATGCCGAGTTAAAGAAGCGGGATAAATTCTAGCCGGATGAATGGCGGGATTGCAGGGGGAGGAGGCCAGGGAGCGACGGCTATTGCGGCGGCTGGGGGGAYGGCAGCCGAAGGGACAAAGGGGGCCTGTGGGCTGCGATCACAACGGCTCCGTGTGTCTCTGTGCCTGTCTTGGCTTTATTTTTGCTCTTCTGTGTATTTCAGGCCTTGCTTCGTGTAGGACCTTGTCACGTAGGCTCGGGGCCTCTCTGTTGGGTGGCAAGAGGCAGCCCATTGCTCTTGGCTCTTGACATATAGTGTCTGGAAGAGGCCTGAGAGCAAATGGCTTGATGATATGACCCATAAATACCTTTTCAGCTGTGAGGGCGGTTGGGTTGTTCCAACAAACTGTTTTGAGATTCCTTCCATCCCTTGACRTCTCCAGGCAAAGCCTTGCAGGACCTTCTGAGATTTGTGAGCTTGTGTAAATGGTTCATCTGCAGTAGACCCGGGGTGTGCAAGTCCCTCTCAGAACAGCTTGGTCCTTTGCTGTYTTGGTGCCCGTGGTTTCAGGTCACCGGTCCCCCAGCTAGCTCATTTTAATGGTTCAGTTGATTGCTCACTGGCCCTGTTGTAGCAAAAAAGTGCATTAGACCCCCTCAGGCGACAAGTCCACCAGCAAAACTGGGRTGGCATCAAGCCTGGTACAGTAAAAAACAAGGAGCAGCTGGACATGGACCTGTAGCAGTAACCCCTGAGGTCTCTCCTGGTCTCAGGACCAGGAGAATCTGACAATTACTCCAAAATAATTCACAAAGTCAYGAAAAGGCCTAAATAGCCTCTTTCCTCCTCTCAGGTAAATAGGCATAAAGAGCCTCTGTGAACCTCCTTCTCAAACCCTGGTGGGAGTGTGGTTGCCTGAACACCACCTGAAAGGGAAGCAGAGCCTTGTTGGTTTGAAGCAGCTTCTTGTGGTCTTCCTACAARTCTTTCTTGGGTTGTGCTGTCAGTTTCTGGGGTTGCTTTGATAGGTTTTTGCATTTTTTAGAACTGTAGGAKTTTCCTATCATACAGATCTACTATGACCAAATTAAACCGAGAGCTCCAATTTGTAGGGCCAGTGAAACTATCCTGGGTGAGACCTGTGAACCCACAAAGCTGGTGGGTTTTCCAGCTGCTCAAAGGAAGACCAAGGGCAACTCATGTGAAAAAGCATCTCAGATCTGGGCAGGATCACTTTACCAACATAACCATAACCATAAAATTATGCAACAACAGATAAGGCCTTTGAACATGCAGAGTTGAGGCTTACTGACCAGTGTTAATAGGCCTGGAGAAACCCACATGAATTATGTTGATTTTTCAAAACTGAAGAAAGTTTAAGCATATTTTCTAAAAGAACACAATACAAAATAGTAATGTCATTCATCCATGCTAGTGCAATATATAGTTTTCCTAAATTATAAGTCTTTAGCAAATGCACTGTCTTATCAACTCACTGCAAATCCAGATTAGGTGTAAGCTGATTTTGGCCAGATCCCTGACTGAATTCTTGTCTGCTGTGATGGCACCTTATGGTATTTTATTTCATATCCTGCTTGCTTTTAGTTCAAAAAAATGGTGCATCGTCTGCTCCTGAAGCTTGCCTGCCAGTTCCAGGTTGTCCCTCTGGAATCAGTGATCACCACAGTGCTATTCAGGGTAGTAGTGCTCTGCTTCTGAGCCTGCAATGAACAGAAAGCTGAAGAGCATGTTTGGCTCAGTTGTTATAATAATTGTCATTCTTACTCACTAATTTAAATCAAAAATATTTCCTTTGCTAGGAATTCTAGTTATATTGGCCTGGTGGAAATGGAGGGTCTGGTCTCCTTCTTCCTGTCTTGAGAAACAAATAAACAAAAGCTTAAAATATATTTTTTTTTTTCTGGTATAAAACTTTGGTTTAATTATTTCCAGGACAAGTTGCTCTAGCCATTCAGCAACTCAGCTGGAAAAGGAAAGAACAAATGAGCAAGAATCACCTCTGAATTTGTCATTATCATTATTTAGGGTGCTATGGCTTAAAAAGAAGAAGCGGGAGGCAGGACTGCCAGTTTGACTGCGTTTAGCCTGTGTTGAGGCTTGCACAGGTGTATCAATTCACTTGTTTCATTTACCTTCAGTATAACACCCCTCACTTGGGAACAGAAGCTCCTGTTAGGCATTCAAATGAGTTTGTGTTGTTCACAACCAATGTGCAGTCGAGCTGCAAAATATAAAATCCAAACTAATAATAATAGTAATAACAACAACAGCAAYAACAGTAAAACCTCAGCTGCGATGCTCAGAGAGTCTTGGTTGAGAGAAACCCTTTGGGTGCATAAGTAGATCAGGGATCTGGAAGATGGAACACCGAGCAGATGTTGATGCTTAATAACACAAAAAGTACAGGCCAAGCCTTTACTTGTTGTATCCTGGAAGAGCTGTAGGAATTGCCTCTTCTACTCCCTTCTACTCCCAGGAAACAAGGGCTGTTTTGGCTAATCTAATCCTAGGGCTGGACTGGAAAACTTGAGAGAAGTGAGCTGAAGAACTGGCTAAGACACTAAGGTGCATGAAGGCTGGGACTTGAAAAAGTTCCCATTCCTACTGTTATTCCGAGTAGAGCTGTCCTGGGAGAGAGGCCTGGCGTGCTCTAGCTGCACTTCCACGGAGGCTTCTGCCAGGTTCTGTGGGTTGCAGAATCTGTGCAAGGAAAATCGTTCTTCTTGGGCAGTGAGTTGCGGCAGGATGTGGAGACTTCCGTGCTGAGGGCATTAACGGAGCATCCCTCCTCSGTGCCCTGCTCCCTGGCCTAGGTAGAGGCAGGCTGCGCAGCCTCGCTCCCCGTGAGTGAGGTTTTAGGATTTGTTTTGGCTCCTCTGTTGCAAAGTGAAGGGGCCAGAGAAGAAAAGTCCTCCCTCATGGCTTGGGCAGTTGGAGTGAAAAGGTGGCAACCCCTTGGGGCTTGCACAGCTGCATTGTATCCACCTATATGCACCTGGGAGGGAGGCATTTCAGCCCCAGAGGCTTCTGTCCTTGGACTTTCCATCCCGCCTCAGCTTTGTAGGCACCTCAGTATTGCAGTTAAAAAATAAGTGGCAAAACTGGGCAGAGCCTTTTGGGAAAAGCAACTTGACTTTAAGAATTCACCGATATTAACTATCTGCTGTCAAACTTTGTGCATTCCTTGGGCAGACAATAGAGTGTTTTTCACACTTGGAGGGCTGGTCCCTATAGACTATTAACCATTCTGTGCCAGGACAACACTCGGAGCTTTTCTCAATATAATTAATCATATAACACATAGATTTGCACACAATCTTGTGAATTAGGATAACTTTCAAACTTGAAATGGGAACGTGGTATGTGTTCCCATTCTCACATAGGAATAACTGCTCACTAGAAGCATTTTGACCCCACTCTAATGCCATGCACGTAGTAAAAGCAGTGCAGCTTTTGCATGGTGACTAGCACTGGGGGAAAGCAGGAAGAAACCCAGGCTGCAGTTGCCTGAGGTTTGCTTATTCAGACAGAGCTCTGCGCACTGCTCATCTGGGAATAAAAGGGSTCCCTAACCTAAAAACATCGTTTATCCCTTCAGAGCATTGACCAAGTTTATCTGCTCTGTCTACAGGCTGGGCATAGATATGCTTAGAGGTGAGTGTTTCCAAAGCAGAATGGTACTTTATTTATGTGAATATACATATGTGTATGCATATATGTAAATATTATATATTTTTATGTAGTATTTATATGTATGTATGTTATATATGCAAAATATACTTATTATATTTATTATATATTTATTGTTTATTGTTTTTCCCATTTTCATATGGGCCAATATTTTGTCCCACACAATCAACACCCAGCTCTATCTAAATAAATACGTGTTACTTATGGCCACTTCCCAGGTGGGATCAGATCCTCTGGACACCCCGGCTGGCTCTTTGGCAGGACGGTGGCTCGGCTCCATAACAGAGCGTACCGTGTTTACTGGCGGCCCCCGATCTTTAGCTGAGACCTAAGGGCCTCGGCTCGGAGGACGGGACAGGTCTCTGGGGCAGCCGGGGGGTTGACCCTGCTGCCCGCAGAGCGGGTTGACAGCGTGTCCTTCGCCGAGCTCCGGTTACAGCAGTGCTGGCAACGCCGCCGTTGCGTTTGGCTCCGCTTGGGTCCCGATCTGCTCGGCAGCGCCGTACGTTGAAATGAAAAACATCTGGTCGACTCACACGCTCTGTTTAGACTGGTTACACAAATGCACGGCGTTATGCAACTCAGGCCTGCTATCCTATTCCTCCTCTTCCTTCTCTCTTCCAAAACGTTTCCTACTTGGTTTCTCGGTCACCCTGCTGGCACAGCTCGACCTGCCACCACCTCATTGTTTCTCAGGAACGCTGCGTGTCTTTCCCGCCATTGGCCACGGGCCTCAGCGTTGTTTATAACCCCGAGAGACCAGCTGCGGGAGCTGGTTCCTCCTGACACACCGTGACCCGCTTCACGTGGGGCTCGCTCCTCGAGCGATTCCTGTTGGAGAGCTCAGGCGGGGAAGAGCTGCCCTAGTAGCCTCGCTGACCGGCTTCCTCCCCGACTCGGACAAGTCTGTCTCGCTTGGGATGTCCACCTGAGATGTTCCAGCTGAGGGAAGCAGCCGGGTAGGAGCTCAGCACAGATTTCTGATGGCTGCTGCCCCATGCCCTTTGCTGTGCTCTCAGTGATCACACAAATGCATTTCTCCATCGGCTTCTCTTTTTGGGCTACAAAGCAGGCAGGCTGTCTGGGCACAGGGGCTGGGAAAAGCACAGCAATAGAAAACACGGAGCGTTGCCCACTTGCTCTCCACCAGGCTTACAGCTCTTGAAAATCAAGTTTAGTAGCAAACGCTCTGCAAGCTCAGCTTTTAATTAAAAGTGCGTAATTTAATGTTAGAGTCCTCGCTCTCCAGGAAGGGTACCATTAGGCGTGCCCGCATCTGACCTGGCTTGCTGAAATTGGCACTTTGCCTCCCTTGCACTAGAGATAGCGAAACCAAACTGCCTTATCGACRTGGGACCTTGCCAAGCAGCCAGAGGAACTGTCTCCAGCCCCGATATCAAGAAAGAACTGACGTTCATTGGAGCTGACTGATGCTGCGTGCCAGCCAGGGCAGCAACGTAGCGTGGTTGCAGGAAGGGCTGCTGAATGCCGGCCTACACGTTGTCCATGCTCTTGGCACATACACTGATGGGGCTGGTGTGCAATGCGCTACCCCTCCATCACTGGAGGGTSTCCCAAATTACTTCCACGGTCTCCTGATCAGGCGGTATCCAACTGCGATGCTTCCTTTTCCRTATGAGTGGGTGTGGGCCTCTTGAATATGTTTATATCTAGACATCTGCACRTATATACAACGCATCATATCTGGAAGAGAGGTTAATGAAAAAAAGCAATTAGTGCCTGTTATCTCAGGAGCTCACGCTGTTCTTCCACTGCCCAGTTCATGCTTCCTTTATAGGATTTCCTTCTTATCCTGTAGTAGACCTTGCTATAATCCCAGGCTCCCCAGATGGAGGAAGGGTTCCTTTAATTTGCTTGGAAGCGGTCCAGTCATCAGAGTCTGCATAGCTCGGGTTTGTATCTTACTAATTTCCCTGCCTTCGTATGAATTCTTGAAATGGGAAATACCCCGGTGAGCCCGTGCATCRCTCACGCTTGCCTCGTGCCCGCTGCTCTCCAGCCAGGCGGCCAAGGAAGCCCCATGATCCGAGTGGTGAGGAGCTCCTCGTTCATGGGAGAGGAACCGGGCGCTGCTGCCCACGGGCACCTGTGCCGGCCCAGGCACCATTCACCCTGCTCGCCGCCTCCCGCTACCTGGTAGTGTCCTTTGAAGGATCCGGTTACCTTGCCAGTGGAAATATATGAGCTCACTGTGTGATATACCATAACTGCAACAGCAGATCATATAATTTTCCCCCGAAGGCTTGTTGCAGACTATGTCGAGTCATTTGTATTTATGACAGCTCGGGGGTGATTTAGTGYGACCTCACTTTGATAAAAGCCATTTAGAGCTCATAAATATGGGTGACACGCTGCCTCCTCGGCTCCGATTTTGAGCGGAGAGCTGCATTTGCATTGCCATGGGACTGTTATTGTTGAGGAGAAGGAAGCGAGCAAGGGAAAGAGGGAGAGAAAGCAAGAAAAGGAAGGAGGGGATGAAATGACCTGGGCCAGCCTCCTCCTTCACCGCCTCCACGCAGTCCCCCAGCCCTCCCGTGCGGTCCTCGGGCGACTTACCCAATTTCCTGTTGCATCACTGTTTTYGTGGAATTCACTTCTTTTGCTCTTTGCCCTGCTCGCTGGCAGTGATTCGGGTGCTCCGGGTCGGGGAGAGCACTCAGTCTTCAAAATAATAATAAAAAAGAGAAAATAATAATAAAAAAGACTTCCATGCTAGCAAGCTTTCTTTTGGGTTCTGTACTGTGTTTGGGTTTTTTTTTTAATTACTTTCAAGGAGACATTGCTGGACTCTATTTATGTTCCATAACTAGATTTATAGGAGAGGTAGATGTTTATGGTCAACAATAAAAGACACTTAAGCCCAGCATAGAGTTGTCAGATTTCATGTATTAGGCTTAAACTGATCGCTGGCAGAAGCAAGTAGGAAGAATGTTTCTTTCTCAGGAAATTACATTATTTTTCATAGTTCTTAATGCTCAGAGGAGCCTGAGCATCACAGCCCACTGAATTTGGCGCAGATAATATGAATATTTTCTAAATGGGGATTCAAAAGATTAAGTGGTTTTCGTCTCTGTGGAGACGAGCGGAGTCAGGAGCTGAACCCAGGTGGGTGTCCTGACAATCAGTCTGCTAATCAGTGCACTCCTTTCATCCATGACTTCCGATGTTCCTGGGTTTTCCTTCTTCAGCACCCAGTCCAGAGCAATGGGAATGACTCAGAATTATGCTTGTTGGCTGAAAAAACGAACCTAACATGTTAAAACCTGTGATGACACCAGTTTTTCTTGMAGGGAGATGGGGATCAGCGCGCTTGGCTCTGTGCTTAAAGCTCTTCTGTGCTTCGTGCTAAGGGATCTGGAGGACCAAGTTAAACCGATAGAACAAAAACTTTTTAACAGCTTCTGTCTGCAGCACTAATACAGGTCTTTCTTTAAGGTTTCATGTTTGTAAAAGCTTTAGGCCACGCTTTAAAAGGTCCCAACAGCAGCGCTTGCAATAGTTGCCTCAGATCTGTATGGCGAAAGTGTTTGAGCAGGCACCTTCTTGAAATACAGTGCAAAGATTAATGCTGATCACTTTTTAAGCCCCTTTCTAGCTTTTTGGAGCTTTCTCYATAAATTATAGTGATTTTATTGAACATTATTATTAGTTTTTGAGTCTAACAGGATAAAGCTATCACAAAGTCAGGCAAAATAAATCTTGCCTGTCTTTTAAAATGCTCTCTGGTGCAGTAGATCATTGTGTGCCAGATACGTGCTGACGGAGCGATATAATCCATGATTATTTAATCATGCAGTGAAAAGAGAGAACTAGTTAAGCAGTTTGTCCTCCGAGTTGGCTAGTGATTCTGTATCAGATTTTTGGTCAAATTTGGTGTTTGCAGCGACAAAATCTGTGCGTCTTTTGTGATCTTTTAAACCAAACMTCAGTCATATCAGGGCCTGGGGTGGATTTACGTATTCCTGCAGGGTTTTGCAAATGGCTTTTCCCAGGGTCGCAGATGGACAGGCGGCGTTTCAGAGGAGGGTCTGTGTAAAGAGGAAGGCTTCGAAGCTGGGCCTGGTGCTTGCTGTGAAGCAAGTGTAAAGGAAAGCGCGGTCCCTGCCCCAAGACCTCGCACTGCCGAGAGCCGCRGCGTTAGTGGGAAACCCCACTGCGCTCGGAGGGCCAGTAAAACGGGTGTGATGGGGCCCTGAAGACCAGGCGACCAGTAAACTGCTTACTCTGCTTCAGTTTCATGAGCCGTCAGGGCAGGGTAATGGCTCTCACCTTGCCCCTCTGSTTGGCTGTCACTGGCACAGTTTTGTGGAGGAAAAAAATAAAAAATGCAAAAAAAAAAAAAATTCTCTGATGCATCAGGTGAGGATGGGATGCAGACTGTGGCATGTGGCTGTGCCCGTACCTGCTGGTTCTGTACTGGGACCAGCTTTGCTGGCATAGAGCAGGGAGGTTTGATGTCCCCCGTCGCACACACACGTTTCCCTGGGGCCCTTGGAGAGCGTCATTGCCTGCCCTTGGGACACTGGGCAGGTTTGCAGAAAAATGCCACGCAGCCACAAGCACCATCCCCGCTCCGTGCTCTAGGACGAGTGCACGGCTGCCAAAGCAGAGGCACGGGGAGATCCAACAGCGCAGCGTTGTGCAACACCTGCCCACACTGTGCCCAGCTCGCGCGCCCCCCATTTATCTCTACAAGCTCTTCTATTTGAAGTAGGTCCTACAGCAAACAGACTTCACCAYGTGCCCCCTTTCTTTTTTCTTTTCATTAAATGGGCTGATTTGGTCTCTGCTGACTGGAAAAGCCAATCAACAACCCCTGTGAATCTTTGATCCATTTTTCTACTTAGCCATTCTCTAAAGGCTCAATTTCCTCTCCTGCCTTGCTTTGGAGAGAGGGGGGAGAATACACAGCCTAGTCACCAAGTTATAATACAATTATTTGGTGCGAGGGATTCTTTTTTTTTTTTTTTTGCACTTGAATAAATTAGTTGTTAATTAAAGCTTTTTGATGTAGTGCGAAAGGAGCTATATTTGATACCAACAGCTGTATGCTGTTTGATTTATGGTCCTTTGGGGTGTTGTTGGTTACAGCGATCCATTTCTCCTCCTTCCCCCACAAAGCACGCACACACACACACACATACACACTTCAAAGACCGTTAAGCCAATACTGTGTTTTCAATTAGAAGGAGATTTTTTTGTTTTGTTTTGTTTTTCACTTTTGTATCCATTGCTTTAAAGTCACTGTGAAAATTGCGGGCTGTTTCACCACCTCAGCTGCTTCCCAAGTGACTTCCTTTTCTTTCTTTTACTCCTCTTTGAAGATCAGACCAAATCTGATGTACATTTGGTGCTCTTACTGATTGCTTTGGTACCTCTAGTTTCTCATGAATTACTCAACACTCCTTGGTCGTGCTATGACTCTCTCTAGGCAAGTGATACCTCGTGCTAGGAATCGTGCCCCATCGTTATTTGGAGGTGGCATCCCAAGAGCTACGCAGGGACTCCTCTGATGTAGGATACCCTCACCAGCAAGGAGGAGAATGACCTAGGAAAAGGCTTTTTGGCTATTTAATGTGGTGTTCACATACCGGTTGAGGAGGAACTCCTCTGCATGTGATGACAACATTTTCAGTTGATTCCCAGTGCAGGGTTTGTTAACTGTGATGGAAGTTGTTGAGCTCGCTCCCTGACGTTGAGCAGAAAATGTGCTTCTTCACGTTGGGCTTCTGCTCCTGGGAAATGCCACCAGGACCTTTCTGGACTTGTGAACTAGCAGGTTGGGTGCCTGCCCTGGAGCTGGCAGCGCTTCAGACTCAGCTCTAGCTCAGATGAGTAGGGCACTRGGATCAATGTCCCATGAAGAGAAGAGAGGAAGCCCCACTTCTCCAGGAATCCCTATCCCAGACAAGGTTGTCCTACTGCTGCCCTTTAATTTGGCTTAATCCAATGGGGGGTGGAAAAGGGTCTGAATTAATTGCTTTCTACTCCAGCATCAAGAGGAAAACCCGCTTTGGAACAAATTAATGCAGTCAAAATCTGCAGGTTGTGAGACTGCTGGCAGAGYTCCCTATTTGTGAGTAAACGAGTGCAGGTTTCCAGCTTTCAAGAACGGYTCGTGAGCTGGGGGCGTGGGAGAGGCGTTTGTGGAGACAGGAGCTCTGGGTGCTGGGTGATGACGGAGCTGGTGCCCTTGGGGATGGACAGTCAGAGGAGTCAAGCAGCACSTGTTTCACATTTCCAGGGAATGGTTCTTTGCCCTCCCTGCACATGAGGCACTGTGACTAACCCAAGTCTTTTAACAAAATTCAACCTGTTTATTCAGAAGTAACTTGCTGTTCTTCCTTTCCTCTGTCTCTGTGTTCCCTCCCTCCCAGCTCTGGGTTTACTGACAGGTAAGTGCTTTGTGGAAAGAGGGCCATCAACACCCTAGTTAGGTGGAGACGTAGTCCACTCAGAGGAGGCCTTGCACTCAATAGGTTGTTGAGTTTTCTCATGTCTGAATCCCTGACTTTCTATATATCTCTATGGCATTATTTTTCCCTTTTTTTTAACCTCTGCAATAGCAATGGGGCCTGTGATGTTTGCCTACTTATCYAGTTTTTGGAGTTAGGCATTTCTTGTTCCAGGGAGTAATTCTTGGAAGGACTTATTTATCTAAGTATCAACTTAATATTCTAGTTCTTACGACTATAGAAAATATATTTTCTGAGCTATTGAGGGACTTTCTGTATGTTCTCTAATGTCGTTTTAGTGGGACCTGTGGAAATACAGTATTTCAAAGTGCTTAAATGGATTTAATAACAAAGAGAGAGCTTGCTCATGAACAGTTTGATTTATGTCCCTTTGGCAATTGATTATTTTGAAGCTCTCCGCTATTTTCTGTTTTACCTATTTAGATTTAGTTGGAAGGAAAATGTAAGTGGCTATTATACAAGAAAATTCAAATTTTGCATGGATGGGAGCAGATACGTACCTTCAGTTGTGTCTATACCATCTACTCACTGGAAACGAGAGCGGATGATACCCCAGTATCTATTAGAAGTCTCAGCTCTGCRTTACTAAAGAAGGACTTTGAACCAAGAATATCTGGTCGCTGGTTAGTAAAAAGGAGTAAGTGTTCAAGAATGGGAATCACCTCTCTCCCAGGTGTCCAGAAAGGCTATGCTGAGCTTCACCTGGCATGATACACTCCTGCAATGTTTCTTGCAAGTTCTCAAGAAGGTGCTATGGTCTTYTGAACTAGCTGGAGAGGCAATATCGTTATACAGTTGACCCCATCCTAAAGCACTGGATGGAGAAAACCAAACAACTGGTAGGGACTGGGCCGCACTAGGCCAAACTACATCTGAGGGAACCTCTGAATGGATTTTATTTAGTAGAAACATGCAAGTCCTGGGTTATCTCCTAAATAAATTGCAGTGGTAGTTATTACATTCTGTACAATAGGGCACTGGTCGCGACTCCTGTATTTGGGTTACTTCATTATAAAAAAAGTTTCACAGAGTTTATAGACCACCTTATTTTCTGTGAAGACCAGTGTTTCTTAAGTTCTTAATGTTCTCCATTATCAAAGGTTCTCATGACCTTTGGATTTTTAATTTTTTTTTTAAGAGGCTATAATATCTTCATTGTTTGAAAAAGAGCCTTTGAATTTTGGCAGGGACAACACTCAGTGGCTAAGGACATGCCTTTTCCTTCTCCCATGAAATTCCCCTCAGCTCTGGCTGAGTTATGAACTGTTAAAGATCACCATTCCTTATTTCTTGCTTGTATTTCTCAGGAAAATGTTGGCAGCGGGTCAGGATAATAACTGAACATGAATATTCTGCAGAGCTGGGCCCACACCACTGCCAAAGCACAAAATAGCAGAGGCTGCAYGGAGAAATCCCAGGGTGCTAGTGGGGCAGGTGGAGAGCTTGGCCATTGAAGGAAACCTCACCTTGCCTGTCCCCAGCCTCTATCCCCCTCTCTGAGCACTGATATAGACCACAATGTGGCTGCCTCCAGGTTGAGGAACAGTGCAGACCCATTGCCACCACATCCCAACTCAAGAGGGGACCCAACCCCGTGCCTTCTCCTAGCAGTGGTCATAGACTGCGGTATTAGCCCAAGGGGTGGGCTTGGTGGTGATGGAAAGGGTGGTGGTACCTTGGTACCTAGCATCGTTTCTTGGAATCAGAAGACAGGAGGAAGGCCGTGTAGGCTGCAGGGTCAACCTCCTGGAAAGCGGGCAATGCCGGACGGCGGCCACGGTGCAGCTTTGGTAAGAGGCTGCTGTGCGTGGGTGTCCTTCCCCGGGACACACATCTTCCTTGCCATGGAAAGGAGACTGCCCCATGCATACTGCCTGATAGACACCGAGYAGATCAGTTGGCACAAATAACTGTCAAGCTGGGCAATTCCTTCCTGGTTTTTTTTTTTTTTTCTCTTCTAAGTGATTCCAATCTAATCATCTCCCTTATTGTCGTTGCACATGTGATGAGCACATAGGAAGGGTGCACATGCATATATGTACATACGCGTGTTATGTATGTGATGATAGGCAAGATCAGGTGAGGATCTAGAGGRTGTGGATGGCCACGTGAGCATCAGCACGCGGAACGTATGTGCCCGTAGGTGTGCACCACCCCCGAGCCACCACCTCGGTGACCCTCCCCAGTGAAACCTGCCCGTGTTGGCCCCTCTTCTTTGCACCAGCGTCGCGGGCTCCACCTCTTGGTGTGGCAGATGCCGCTCCTGACAGCACCTAATCGCTTGGCGCGCCGGCGTGTCTGTCATTAAGCAACGTGCTGATGATTCCGGCAGTCCCGCCACGAGGGTCCCCGTGGACGTGGGCAGACACGGAGAGAATTGCATCTYGCCGAGGACGGGGCGGGAGGTCGCTCCGTGCCGCGCACAGCTGCGCCTGGTCAAACGGAAAGCCAGGGTCCACACGTGGCCCGCGGAACAACAGCTCATGGCTCTGCTCTCGGCTCCTTTGCACCCGCATCCCGCTGCAATGGAAGCGGCATCGCCCGCCACAAGGATGCCGGAGTTGCCCATTCGCAAGGAGATCGTTGCTCTGGCTCCAGACGAGGTTTAGGATGCTGGTTTCCTGCCAGGGGCAACATTCCCGCTAGCACCTGCTCTCCTAATCCCATAGGTCGAGGAGGAAGCGTGAAGATCTGGCAGGAGGCCCCTCTCCTCCGCTCTGCTCACAAAGGGGTGCAAAAAGTGCAAAATTGCTCCTTGGTGTCTCCTGCTTTCCGAGTTTTACCTTACATTCTCCTTATATGCCATATTTCCTTATACATGCTATATTTTTTTAACCCAGGCTTTTAAAATGGGAAAGCCGTGCTTCGCCTTGGTAATTCCCAGGTGTGGCAGAGGACAGTGRGACTGAGCAGCAAGTGCAGCTTCATTTCCACTGGGGAGCTCAGCATCTCCTCCCAAACCCGCTCCCAAATTTCCCAAGCAGGCTGGAAAAAGCCTTTGGGCACAAAACAGGGGGGCTCCAAGCGGGTCTTAGTGACTGAGCTGCAATCCTGGGACTTGACCGCATGTGGAATAAACTAGCCCCAAACCCATCAATGCTAATTAGCTTGCGCTGTGAATGGATTAAGGGAGACACCAGCTGCAGAGGGGCATTTTGATTTGGGTTGCGGCTCGGTAATTAGATGCACATGAGCTGGCTGGGGGACTGTCAGCCTCCTCCACGGYGGGAGGAAGGAGAGCTTTTCTTTTTTGTGTGCATGTCCCACCATTTATTTTGTTGAGGACCTTGGGGTGATGTAGCAGGGAGCACATACAGCGTTCAGCGTSCACCAAAGTCCTCCCCGAGCTACAGCTGGGTAACATGAGGAGTTAACCCRTAGTGTGGCCGAGCGAAGCTATTCCGATTTGTGCTGTAAAACACTCCTCTGTTGCTGGCTGTTAATGCTAACAGCAGCCCTCCCTCGCATCCGTGCCAGCCTTCCCTCTATTTTCTTATCTACTGCTGACGTTTGGAATGGAATTTCAGGGGAATTATCTAGAAAAGCGATATTTGTGCTAGAGAAGTGTACACAATTGAAATTATTGATGAACATGCGTGAATCTGGTGCTCTGGGCACCCACAGTTTTCTCCTCTGTAGCTGGACTGGTCACCCTGAGSTTTCTTTCAGCCCCATAGAGAGAAATAGGCAATTGCAGGGAGATCTGCTCGTTTCAGATGTCAATATTGGGATGAGAGGAGTCGTTCTGCAGCAAGTCCCTGGTGATTTGTTTGGATGAAGCTGTCTGGTTTTTAGACTTCCATTTTTAACAAATGAGTCAGGAGGTAAATCCATCTTTTCCTCAGAAATCTCAAAACTTGCATGAGAATAAAACCACCAGACAGCGACTTTCTTTAACGTGAGCAAATGCAGAGAGTGAAAAAAGAGCTCGACTCTTCCTGACATGGAGCCTTTATCAGCTCCATAAATAAAGGGCATATGCATGTAATGGCTGACTGCATCTCAGATTGCAATACCAATGTTTTAAAAGCCTGCTGACGGAGCATCTGCTCATTTCATTACTCCTCCAATGTCTTTGCAGGTAAGTCATGCATTATACAGTATGATCTCTAGCAAGGCATGACCGGAGGGGGACGGTGTGTAGAAATTCTGGATGGTCCATTGCTTACCTTTACCTTCCAGGGGTGAGCAAAATAAGGAATTGAGCTGATAGGCAAAATTTGGGAATTAACAAAGTATTCACAGCAAATTAATAATTGTAGTTTTAAATGCAGTGTGAGTCTTGACACTGGAGGAGTATTCTGAAAACCCACGCTACAAATGGTGCATATGGTCCAGCCTAGGATTGAGTATGTGCTGGCCTGTCACTCACACCATGAGTGTGGAGGGGAAGGTTCACAGTTTCAATCCTAGTCCCACTGAAATGAAAGGTGAAGTTTCTCTTTAGGGAAACTTTAGAGCCTTTAGGGCCAAAATATGGCCCAAAGGTTGTAAAGTAGATCTCATGTCAGAAGAAGAGTTAAGTTTCTCCTCTCTTCATATGGGTTTTCCAGTTGGCAGCTTCCCCTGAGCCTCATGCTGCGTGTCGACTCACCTGGCTCAACTCAAAACACAGTGGGGCAAAATCTTGGGTGTGTTAAAGCAGTATTTGCAGTGAGCGGATTTTCTGAGGCCCAAGCCCTTGCTCCCCTTCATGCTGTGGATCCTCGGGCACCAGACCTGTGTTTGATGACATTCCCTGGCTTGACTTGCATTTCTCCTGCCTTCCTTGGCCATGAGCTTTTGGGCTGACAGCAGCACRATTTTGGTGTGCTTTGGCTATGGCCTAGAATTGCTTGTAAAAGAAGGCACGATTCAAAGGCTGTTTTGTCACCGGAGAGGATGCATAATGCCATGTAAARCCCCGGTTCAGTTTTGGGCAATAAGACATAAAATCTGCATATATATTCAGTAGAGGTAATAGGATTGAACACAATAAAAAGACCCAGGGAAGTAGCTTRAGATTTTGGAGTGCAAAACGAGTTAGAGACCAAAAGACTTAGAGCTTTATAGGCTTTCTCAATTACCACCTATAGCTGAAGAAACACTGTAAGGTATTTTCCACAAGTATTCATCAGCTGTCGGGTTTTTATTAGCTCGGTTAGACTTTGTACACTTTCTCCCACCAGYCCGACGTATTTGCTCTTGACAAATATTCCAGCAAACATGTTTGCTAGCAGGGGTGTTTGTGGAGGCTGTGAATCCTGGGGAATATTCCTGAATAGTGCCTTTAATATTCCCTCTGGAAACCTGCTTCTAAGAATTGKAACCTACCTCTGTTCGGGAGACAGACATCCCCATGTCGTACAGACATTTAACAGCTCATCAACTGGGAAGAGATCAAGAGGCAGTTTTAGAAAGGAATCTCAAATACGTATTTTGGGGCAAATAGCAATCTGCTTCTAGCTCACAAATCACCCAGCTCAACATCTCAAACGACCCTCTCTTCTGTAGTGCCCCATTTCTGAGATTTAGGCTCCCTGGCAAATTCTGAAAGCAAAACCAAAWATTTTATTTGCTCTTCTCCTCAATTTCTCTCTGTGGAAGAAAAAAGGTTATTTTTTTTCTTTTTCTTTTTCTTTTCTCCTTTCTTTTTTAAAATCAGTCTGCTTAGAATAGCTTCCATAACATTGCTTCTTATTGACTGATCTCTAAATAAGAGACTCTTGCTCTTGACTCCTACTTAGACGAATGATTTCCAAGGCTTTTCTTTCTGTGACAGCGATGAATTGGTCAATGTTTGTATTAAGCTTTCTTAAGTGCACTATTAAATGGGCAAAACTTCAACAATAAACAGGCTGACTAGCTCGGTGATAAATTGAAAAGAGGGGGAGTGTGTATTTTTAGATAGAAGAATCATCATGGAAATTGTCTGATTGCCATGCATTTGGAGAAGGGCTACGTGGAAAATGCTTCARATAGGTACTAGACATTAGCTGCTCTTGAATCGATGAGACTGTACTTTGGGGGAGAATAAATAAATAAATAAGCAAAGCTTGTCTGGTCAAGGCGTATGTTATCTTAAGGGATGTCTAGGATCTAAGCATTCCTGCTGGTGTTAGAAGTAAATCCTTCAAGTTTTCTGTGAAATTCCTTGAAGTTCCCTCTGTCATCRTGTCTAGCAGAGCTTTCTCCTGCAAACTGAAAAGATAAGGGCATAAAAAAATGCAAATAAAACAAAAGGGACTATTGCAGGCTTCTCTGTTGTTTTGCGCAGAATCAGTGATAGAATTAAAAAGTTACAGAGGACAAAAGAACCTCCGATTTCCTCCAGGTTTTGCCATATCTCAAGGACCAGTGTGATGTCTTCTGCTCTCTCGGGGACCAGATTCATGGATGATTATTTCCCCTGAGGACATGAATTTGTGTGGTTGCCATTGACCAGTGAGGAAGTGGGACCTCAGTACACGGAGCAACCCAAGTTTTTAAATTTCAGACTACCAGAAACAAGGACACGCGGGCAACCCCAAGCAGTGGCCCCAAGTTTCAGCACAGGCCGCCACCTGACCCAGTTCCAGCGTGCGGTTTTGGGCATCCCCCTTGCCAGTCGCCAACCCTCGTTGAGCTCGCGCCGCCTTCGCCCGGCTGCACGGACGCGATAGGAGCCTCTGTCTCGCAGGGGGCATTAAGAAGCTTAATTCATTAGTGTTTGCAAAGTGTTTCAAGATCCTCAGATGGAAGGCTCAATCAGCAGACAAAGTATTGCTAATTGCCGGCTTACCCTGCTGTAGCGGAGCACAGCAAAAACGTTTGCTCGGGTGTTTTTCATCCTCTCCRTTCAGCTGGCAAGGAAAAAGAGGCTGATTTATTCAGCCCTTTCCACTTGCTGAATTTCCTGCAGTACCGCAGTGATGTCGTGCTCGGGTTTCTAGCTAACTTTTTGTTGGCATTGCGGAAGGTATCAGGAGTCAAAATAAGTTGTGTAAGCGGTGCTATTTATATTTGTAAGCTATGTTATTCATATGCATTTTTCTGTAAAGCCAGACCCTTTCGGGCCAAGCTCTGTGATAGGTTTCTTTGGAAAATAAGCATAAAAAAATCCAAGAGATAAACAAAAACTTACTTAGTGCTCTTTGCTCTTTAAAATACTCTTTTTTTTCTTTTCTCTCTTTTTTTTTTTCTTTTTGAAACCACAATGTTAGAAAGTAGCACGTAGCCCTTTCCCACTAAGTGAAGGCCTCGTCTGGTATGAATCGGTCCAGCTCTATTCAAACCAGGGCAAATCTATATTAATTTGCTCTGTTTGAGGCTCCAGCCCTGCAACTTTACTGGGCAAAGTAATTTTGCACAGGGCGGATTTGGGGGATTTGGGGGATGGACAGAAAGTTTTGCTGTGCAGCTTGGTTATGTGTCTGGGCTTASTGCAGTGGGAAACTGCCTATTTGACATCTGCAGCGTCCACAGCGAGTGCTTTGGCAGTGGGAATTAATGCCTTTTGAATTCGGAGGCTGTTTACCTTCAGCTTGAACATGGATTTGCTCTCAGCCTCAATGGGAAATCCAGCACAGGAAGCAATAGGACCAGCCATCTGTCCAGGGAGGTATGAGAATTCCTACTTGTGAAAACCAGCAACGGAGACTGGGGATGAGTTCACCTCGTACCTAATCCCTGGCAAACCAACTGGGATGCCCCTAAGGTCTGAGACCCTGGACCCAATCCCTCAGGTGCTGCATGAGCAGGGGGAGATTTGGAAGAAATGAGCTGCAAAATGAACCTGGTTGACAACCCTTTCCAATGGCTGCTCCTGCAAACACGCGTTCCTGCAGCGCTTCCCTCCTCKGCTCTGATTTACAGCCCGTCTTGGCGAAGGGGCCGTGCACCTGCAAAGYGTCCTGCGAAATCGTAGCTGGAGCCTGGAGTCTTGGGGGACCCRTAAACAGCACGAATGAATGGGAACCTTAGTCCCCCTTCAGTTCTTCCTGCATGGAAGTATCAATCCATGTGTTAGTCATAGGTGGAGAATGGTGTGGGAGCCAGAGAGTTTGGGCCACTTTCTCGAAAAAGCTCAACACCAGGTTTCTCAACTGTTCAGCACTCTGGGTCCAAATTTTTCTTTTTCTTTCCTTTCTTTGAAGCCAAAAGTTCAAGCCCTTCCTGCCTCCTGCCACCTTAGTGAAGGAGCTAAACGAGAGACAGGTTTTCAAAACATGGTCAGCATCCTGCAGCTCTTAGCGAGACGTGATGAACCAATCTTGCCAAGAGCACAGAGCATGTGATGGGTATCGGAGCTGCTCCCCCTGTACACATGTGCACAACAGCAGAGACTGGGGCCTCCTGGATGTAGCCGAACCTCTGGACCACCCATAACAAGAACCAGAAAACTTCAGTGAGCGAATACTTAGATGGTAAATAAGGGCACCTACTACGCTGCACTGTTTGAAAGAGCAAACCCTTGCTTTGAAAGTCCCTTTAATAATAACTATAGGCCAGGTCTTTTCTACTGACTTCATCACTCATCTCCACCAACTTGGGCAGAGTTATCCTGATGTGTGCCAGTTAAAGACCTGGAGGAGGAAAYACCGTCTGCTCTTTGGAATTCTTCAAGACCATTCATTCAGTCTTGAGGATGCATCCAGGTAACATACGTGCTGTTGTTGTTCTCCTTGGGGTGAATAGTCCAGGGACACAGGATATCTGACAACGTCCCTAACACCGCACACGTTGGCCTCGYTCTGATCCGACTCACACACCCGCAAGCCAGGAGCAACACTGCTCGAGATATCCTGCTATAAATCCGGAAAGAGATCAAAACCAGCCCTGGAACAACCCTGTTTGTCTAGAGGACTTAAGCAAAACMTACTGCTTTCATCCCAACAGCACCATCTCCGGGCTATTTTACCTCAATTACACTCCGATTTAAGAAAACTGAAGGGCATCATATTGCACRCAGGCTGTTTCCTCCCATCCTCCTCCGTCAGATTGCGGCCACTGCAGATGTGATGGGTTTCCAGATTGGAGTGGGGGGCAAGTATCTCTTCAAAGACTTCAGTTTGTTTATTGATTCAATAGTATTTACGGACTAATAACCACCCAAGGCTAACCGGCTCATTTTAACTGGAAATGCTGTGATCCTGCATGTTATCTACGGCAAGAATAGGCAGCTTATGGATAAGTAGTCTACTTAAGACGAGAGAAATCAGGGCTTGAAGGCCTCTCTTAGGCAAGCCAGTTTGTTTTTCTGCCAGTTTGCAGGGAGTTTTCTTCTTTTTTAAAGTTTTCCGTAGAATCGCAAGATCGTTTTTTTTCCTTATTTCCCCTGTCTGTGTGCAGTCATGAGAACCAGGATTGCTTGAAGTTAAATAAGCACAGTCCAACCTTTTAGTCAAAGGCTTTGCGGTTTTAGCTTTTGCTTGGAACCAGAAGCAGAAGAGCCCAAAAAACACTGCATAAAAGAAGACGAAAGCTGTTTTCGTGGTATTTTTGGCATGACTGACTGCTCTGAGAGATACTGGAAGTCATGGGAGGAGGGTCTGTTCTCRAGACATTCCCAGCCCTGCTCTGAAGGCTGAGGGCTTTAGATAAGCATCTGTATGTGCAGATCCTTGTCCAAAACAAACTGCTCAGCCTTTTGTAGCTCACCCGTCACTAATAGCCGTTTCCCCCCGCACGCTTGTGCGCGTGCGGAGGCAGCTCGGAGGCATCCTGAGATCAGCAGCTTTTACTCGTCTGTAACGTTTTAATGGCCTCTTGAGCAAGATCTGCTCGCCGGTGGGAGAAGCAAGAGAAGGTGGTGAAGGGCCCTGCGCCTCTGCCGCCGAAGGTCTCCCAGTCTGCAGCCCAATGGAGCGCGTCAAGACAGCTTCATTCCTGCCTTTTGCAGGATTTCAGCCTCTTCCCAGGGATCCGGGGCCCTTCCCAGCGCTGGTGACAGAGACGGCGCCGTCGGCCCCATGTTGGCATGCATTTAGCCCTGTGGTTGGTACATGGAGCCTGCACGGTGGCACGGGGTCGCTGCACTAAAGCGAGCCAGATCCGTCCAAGGCACTTGCCCGGCAGCGAAGGCATCAGGGGCCGGTGGATTCATTTGTGCTTTTTAGATCTCTACTAGTTTGCAGAGCCCTGAATTTTTCCTGGAAAGGACCACRGCAGAGTGTATGTTTCCTGTCGTAGCCCCCCAGAGCGGCACAATAACTGGAAGCCAGCTGCCCGTGGGGGCTGTAGCGCAGGTCAGCGGAGCCTTCGGAGCTGCTGTGGCAGGAGAGGGAGCGTGTGCGGACGCAACGCGCCGCATACCGTGTGAAATCATCGGCTCTGAAGACCCGCGCGATCGTGGCTGCCAAGAGCTACCGTGCCTAGAAAGAGGATGCTAAAATATTCTTTCCCACTCTGGTTTGCAACTGAGAACCTGTTAGTCTGTATTATCTTTTATTTATAGCGTCTTCTAGCTCCAAGGAGCTGCGAGCGCCTTCTCGCCGGGGGTCACTGTGGTGAACTACAGGTACCTCCGGGCAGGGATGCTTTTCTCTGAGGCCTTTCTGAGTCTGCTTTGCCCCAGACATACCTGGAGGACTCTGTCCTCCTTGCCAGGCACCGTATCCTCAAGGTACATGAGCCAAGAGAGGGAAAATGTTGTGTAAATGGGGTAGGAGGGAAGATTGGGACTCTGGTGGTTACCAGGGAAGGAAGTGGGGAGCAGACATTGGGGTTCATTAAGCACTGCCAATGCTGGATGATATTCTTAAGGAAAAGGTCTTGGAGAGCAAAG